>ML220115.1:277052-355722 GCA_004786065.1 Ascodesmis nigricans
TGTTTCCGGCAAGCGCGGCCAGAAGTGAGTGACCAGCGACCCAGCGAGAGAGAGCTGGACTGTACCTGCATTGAGTCTTGAAAATCAAAGCAGCGAGCTGGGACAGCACAGCGGTCAAGCAGAGTGTAGGACAGTTGCGGAAGAGGAGCGGCGGCGGCAGCTCGGTGGAGAGGGCACTGGAAGGGAACATCTGATTGTGGGGTAGAGGATTGGACTGGGAACTGGGGGCGGGGGGAGCCAGGCTGAGGGTGTCACCAGCTTCAGCAGGGCGGCAGGGCGGCGGTGATGGAGGGTCACAGGCGCGCCGGGTGCGTATGTCAACGTCAGTACAGAGCTGGTATGTGTATGGAACAGCATCTATGGATGAAACCAGCGAGCGAGGGTCGACGCAACAGGTTTCGGCACGGGAAACGAGATGTCGGACGGGGATAGAGGAGCAGGATGGACGAGTAGGTGGAATGTCAGCAGGAATGAATGAATGAATGAATGAATGAATGGACGGATGGATGGAGTGTGATGGAGCGGGGGAGAGCGGGGGCACTGCAATGGGTGGACACTGTACTGTAGAAGGTAGCAGAGCGGAGGACAGGGCAGATGACGAGAATTCCAGAGCGGCGGCGGTGGGAGGGGGAGGGTGCCAGTGAGGTGACGATGGTTGGCTGGGGGCGACTCTCGCGGCGGTGCACGCTCTGCTCTGCACACAGCCAGCCAGCCAGCCAGCCAGCCAGCGAGTGAGCAAGCAGCCCATTGCGGGGCCTCGCAGTGTTTTCGGTGGGGCTGGCAGGCTGGTCGTCGTTGCTGGTGTTGATGCTGATGCTGGTGCTTGGTAGGGGGTGGAGGTGGTCACTCGGCTCTGACTGCGGTGGTTGTTGGAGAAGGAGGTCTTGCTTGGACTCTGGCCAGTCCAGCGTCTGGAAATCGTTTCTGCTGGCTGAGCTCTCAACCCCTCGGAACTGACGGGGGATGGCTGATGGCCGTTGATGATGATGATGATGATGATGATGATGATGATGATGATGATGATGAGGATGGGGATGATGAATTGCTCACGGCTCTGACGGGCTTCTCTGCTGGACATCGTTACTGTACCGGTACAATACTCTTGGGACTGTCTGTTCACTTCGGCGCAGGCACGGCCGGCAGCATCGGCGAACCAGCGAGGCTGCTCCCACACACGCACCGCACACACCCCCTCCACACACACCCACACACCCACCCCCCGAAAAAACCAAGCGGCGCCGAACCTGGACTGTCATCAGACTGACTCGTTGCCAGTCCACTCAGGTCACCCCCGTCATGGCCCACTCCACTCACTCTGCTCCTCTCCCTTTTAGTCCTCCACACCCCGTCACCCCATCATTCCCATCTATCCCTCTTACCTTGTCTCCGACTTCCCATCAGCCTCTTTCATTGTTCTCCTCACACTCACACACACACCCTCCCCTCTTGACTGTTAGCCTTAAACTTGGACCACCTCATTAGCTTTGCCTTTGCTGCCACCAACCTTCTCAGACCTTTCTACCTCCACCTCACCACACACACCCCAACCGCAACCTTTGCAAAATGAACACTTTTGCACTCGACCCCTCAATACCGTACACCACTCTCGACTGGGGCAACTGGCAACACGAGTTTGATCCCGAAAAACCTCCTCCCGAAAAGCCTCAGCCCTACTGCTACATGGCCATGTCTCCGTCGAACCCGCGCGACCTGCCTTCGCTGGGATACACTGCCTACCTCGACAGTGCCCTTGGAATGGGAGAGTCACCGGCGAGCACCAACGGTGCCGTCTGCTCGACCACGACCCACTGCTTCTTCGAGAAGCCTCACGACCCATTACCGCATTCCATTCCTCCTTCGGTCGTGAACACGAAGAAAAGGCCCGCCGCCTTCGAAGACGAGATTGATCCCTTCTCCAACGCATTCTCTGCCCTCAACCACACGACGACAACCGTCGATGAATATATTACACACCCGGCCAAAAGACAACGGAAAATCTCTTACGACGATAAAGTCCATGGCTTCACTCCTAGCCCCACGTTCTCGGACCCTGGCTACGCGACCCAACAGTCATCACCAACTTTCTCGCCAGTCAGTCCCACCATTACCACCACCACCACCCCGACCCCCGAGCCTTCGACCGAGCCTTCCAATGCTTCCCACCAGGCCGCGATCCGCGAATACAAAGCTTCAGTCCACGCCTCGATGCAAAAGACCTTTTACAAAAAGTTCCTCCGCCCGACCTTCAAATACCCAGCACAGGCTCGCGACCAGCTTGCACCAATCATGAAGGGTGTTGCGTTGAACCGTCCGGAAGATCGACCAATGGAGACGAAGATCATTCTCCATCTCGACTTCAAGAATAACAAGATCCGTGGCGAGCGACGAATGCAACGCCGCAAAGTGCCCCGTGAGTGCGATACAAAAATGCGAGAAGCTGAAGGAAAAGACTACTTGAACCCGCGAGGGTATGGAAAGCGCAGATTCTGCGTTGAAACTGGCCAGTTCGTGGAGCGCGGTCGCGACGGCCGTCGGCGGTAGACATCGCCAATTATCCACATTACCGGCATCCGAGCTTCCCGATACATGCTCGCTCGCCGCAACGCTATCACCATCATTCCACACTTTGCTTTCCTTTGTTACCATTGGGGGAGGTGTTGTTTCTTTCTTTTTTGCCTTTTGCTCAGGCGTTGTGTGTTCTGCATGTTCTTGCAGTGGTCGCATGTTCATGACCATGCTGCAATCTCAACCACCCTTTACTAGGGCGATAACTGGGTTTTCCTTTGTTCAACGGGTGGGCTCTGGATGGCGTATCTTTCGGAATTGGCGTTTTGGGGGATCTTTCTGTGGAGTTGCAAGCATTTTTTTCTTTCATCGCGGCGCACAGCATATTATTCTTCATACCACTGGGTCTTTTCTGGTTTTCTTTCGTTCATTTTCTTTTCTTTCACGCATTTCTGCTATAGCTTTTTTCAACGGTTTACCCAAATGTGTCATTGGCGCTTTGACGACTTTGTAAATGGGATATCCTGGGGGAGCGTCTTGTATAGTGACTGGTGCTTCTTTATCTATTGTATTGTATAGTCGGTGTCGATGAAAACCGGATTCATTGGAATAGAGACAAAAAGAGCTGAGGACAAAGTCAATAGTTTATCGCATCGGGCTTAGCCTAGTGAGACGGAGCTGTCTAGAACGGTTTTTCTCCTCCACAACCACCACCTTCACCGAAAGAAGGAAGGAAGCACGAAAGAAGCGAAATAGAACAGGCCACCCGGATGCAGCTGTCAAACGCCGCTGTAGCTGCTATACTGTTGGTAGGTAACGAGGTGTGAACTTTGTCGTTCGTCGCGCGTGACGGGCAGGATGCGGGGCGGGGCAGCGGGGAGAAGGGAGGGAGTCACCAGCCCCATCCGTCGCCGTCGTCGGGCGAGAAACAAAGCAATCATGATCACTCCCCGCGGACTGGCCTGGGGCATTATCAGAGCTCAGCATCATAAATCATCATCATCACCCCACCTCATCACCAAACCCGGACCCCACTTCCACCCATCCATCCATCTCGTCCCCCCTCTCTTCTCCCCTCTCCCCTCCCTCTCCCCTTCAACGTCATCCCTCCGTGCTCCGCTGTTACCCTCCCTCTCTCTCCAGCCAATCCGCAAACCACTCACACACCACGCCCTGTGCGTCGCAAGCGCACCGCGGTGCTGCAATGCAGGGTTCTCTGGCGCCATCTCTCGGGTGACGGTTGCAACGGATGAGGGAGGGTGGGTGGCATGCCGCCTGCCTACCGCTGCGCACCCGCTAAACCGCGTTCGGGTAATCTCCGCACTGTCCGGGCTCCGGGGGTCGCGTAGAGGACGCGATCTGCTACGCGTGTAAACCCCTGTCACGTCGCGTCGCGTCGTGTGGAGAAAAACTCTCCTCCCTCAATGGCGAGGAGATGATGCTAGGAATGGCGAGAAGAGGGCGTAATGTGGTGATGCTGGGCGCTGGATCGGAAGGGACGAGACCGAGCGGTGATGGGGGGTGCAGGAACCGTGGTGGTGGGATGGGTATGCACAGGCAGACAGAGGCATGGGGACTTGGAGGTAGGCAGGGCAGGCAGGAAGGCTGCGATTCGGGTCCGCATCAACGACGTGATGATGGGCGATGAGGAGGATTGAGTCAGCGCGCACACATGTTCGCGGGCATAGCCATGGCATAGACTCATTGTCACTGCGAGGGCGTGCGTGCGGGTTGCAGAGTACGAGTATCGCCGACGAGATGCTGCTTGAGGTGAGGTGCGCAACGGCAACGGTGGGTGATGGATTGTGAATCTGCATAATCACTCGTTGGTGCGGCTCTGCAGGATCGAAGCGAGAGGGGGGCAACAGTGATTTCAGCTTCAGCCACAAGCCCGCGTTGCGCCACATGCTGGGCGTGGCGACGCGTGCACGAGAGCTAACGTCACGTCTTTGATCCTTCAACCACACAACGCAACACAACACAACGCCGTACCACCCTTCCTCATCCCGTTCACTCAATCGCTACCAATTACTCACCGTCTTCCCCGCCCCACCAATGCAAGCCTACCACAAATCCGTCAAAGCCAAAGCCATCAAAAAAGGCAAAGCCTCCACCCTCAAAGCCCGACAAGACAAACTCTCCAAACGCAACCCGTTCCGTCTCGCCTCGCGCATCGAAGAACTCAAGCTCTCAGACCGTCCACACGACCAGAAACTCGTCGCCGAGCTCGAGAAGGAGTTAGCGGCTGTCAAAAAGGCGCGGGAGGCTGCGGGGATTAAGGATGATTGGGATCGGGAGAAGCGCAGGCAGGAGCAGCGGATGGGGAAGGGGGAGGAACAGAGATCGAGGAGGGAGCGGAGGGGACGTGGTAATGAGGGGGAGAAGGTGGAGGAGTCGGATTCGGGTGAGTTTTGGATGATGGAAGAGGTTGTTTGGGAATTGGCTGACGAGTGAGGATAGGTGAGTCGACGTGTTCGTCGGTTCGGGATATTCCATTGCCGCCGGGGCCGCTACCACCGCTGCCGGGCGAGGAACCGCCGAAGCAAGATGTGAAGACAACGTATGAGTCTGCACCGGTTATGCGGGATCTGAGGAAGGAGGCTGCGGCGTTTGTCCCGACAGCGGTGAAGCGGAAGTTGGCAGAACAGCAACAGACTCAAGACAAGAAGCCAAAACCCGAGACGGGAGATCATTCTGAAAACGGAGGACATGCGAAGGCAACTACAAGTTCCGGCGCAGGTCAAACATTTACACCAGCATTAAAGGTGAATGCGGCGCCAGAAGTTGACGATGAAGAGCTACGAAGATTCCAGGCCGAAGTGGAGGAGGTTCAAGACGACTATCGATAGTTTATGGGCGTCATGGCGTTATTGCGAATTGATATGTACATACAGTAGAGCCAACATCAACTGATCCTCCCAGCAACCTACTCTTCATATTCTGTGAGAGATTACTCACTCGACAAAAGAGATAACTGAGTACCACAACCCGATTAACGGTACCCACAAAAATGACGTATGTAGACTGAATAAAGCTGAATAGAGAGAACTAGACACTAACCCGCGTAGAATTGTCATGATAGTAGCCTTCATCTTGTGGGCAGCCATAGTCCAACAAGACCTCACAGCTACCAAGATATTGGGTATAACTCCCCGCTACCCCCAACCTGTCAGTGCTGACAGAAAGACTTGATCGCCTGTCCATCGACGCCCGCTATTCACCGACAAATCGCATGGAAACTAGTCCGAAAGGAAAGAAAGGACTGCCAGTGAATGCAATGCAACTGCTTCTATCTTGCCACCCCAATTCATCAAAAACCCAATAAAACCGAACCCAAAGACCCAGATGACACTTTTCGTCAAAGGAAACCTGTCCTGTGGTGCGACAACGAAAAAAGAATCATGTTGACAGAAACCCCACAATACAACAGGACATAGGAGAATACCGACACGATCGCGAAACCCAAGGAAAGAAGGAAATTATTGAGAACGCCGTCAAAGCACACGGCAAAGCAAAACAGAAAGGGCCTCCAGAGGTGTATCATCCGGCAGTCCACAAACAAGAGAAACCAGAAGTGTTAATCCATGTATATGAGAAAAGCTTGAATCAATCCATGGTATCGGTGAATTTATGTATTTTTATGACACATCGGTGCCCAGTGGAGACCGTGACCGAATACTACCGCAGGAAACATATATTAGTGTCCGGCTATCTGACCGAAACACCGGCAACTCTCTTCTCCAGGCTGCTGAGGCTGCTGTTAGCGGATGTGTTGTCGCCACTGGAGCTGTCGTTCGTGCTGGCGCTCGCGCTACCGGTCGTACTTCGAACCTGGTTATTCGAAGGTCCTCTCATAGTTCGGGGATGGCTGCTTACACCATCTGACGTGGGATGTTCAGTGGGTTGGGGATAGCCGCCCGGCGAAGGGTACCCATTAGGACCGGGAGGGGGGCGCATCTGCTGTGGAGGTCCATCTGGAGGTCCACGAAATCCTCTTCGGTCAGCTGCTGATCCTGGACGCATACCGTAAAAATCGGGGCGGCGATCACCGGGGGACTGACTCATTCGTCGAGCATTGGGCAT
This sequence comes from Ascodesmis nigricans, assembly GCA_004786065.1. NCBI lineage: Eukaryota > Fungi > Ascomycota > Pezizomycetes > Pezizales > Ascodesmidaceae > Ascodesmis > Ascodesmis nigricans. Next base: position 283,641 of record ML220115.1, read on the forward strand.
GCTGGGATAAGCATTGCCAAAAGATGGATCATTTCGGATGTCATCCATCCGTTGAGAGGTCATCGAGTTGGCGCGCGAAGTATCTGTCATCACCTTGCGGTCAACCGTGCCATAGCGATTCGAAGCGTATCCCATTAATGGATTATCGGTGATAGATTCGTGAAGCCCCGGGACATCGCTCATCAATCTGGTGCTGGTCCGTGGCCTTCCCATCCCTGGGCGGTTAAACATCGAATGGCGGCCTGTTGTGGGTGGTGATATGAAACCAGCCTCCGGATTATTTCTGACATTCCCTGCGCTCGGCAAACGTCGGTTCCGGCGTGATGTCATGCTCATCATGTCGAAATTGTCAACATCAACGGGAGGCATTGGCGGTGGCTCATCAACATAAAAATCTTCGTCATCATCATCATCTCCATAAACACTCCGACTTCGAGGCATGAGCTTCTTGCGCATACCACCTTTCCGAGGCCCGCCCTTTCCTTCCTGCTGACGGAGGGCATACTCTCGTTCTCGAAGAGCAAGCTCCCGCTCCCGGAGGGCAAGCTCATTAAGCTGTCTGCCAGTATGCTCACTTCCAGGCATACCAGTAGGGTCTTCAACACCATCCCCATACAAAGCAATGTGTCCGAATTCTTCGAGATCCTCGTCAAAAGAGTTTCTTCGAGACATGCCAATGGGAGGGCCGTTCATGCGCGGATGGCCATTAGGCGGCATTCCTCGAGGTGGTGGACCGCGACGGGGCATATTCGGATCAGGCCCGGGGCCACCAGGGCGCTGTCCAGGTGGAGGCCGACGTGGTTGCATGCCGTTCGGATGAGGGAGCGGGCCATTGGGACTAAGTCGCTGAGCCGGGGGCATCTGCATAGCTCGCGGGCTGTGTTGATTGATGTGGGTGGAAGGAGCCGGAGATGGCGGGCGGTTTTGATTCTGCTGATTGATATTATGCAAAATAGGGTATAGGGTGTCAAGATGTGGGGTAGAAATATTCGCTGCTTTGCCGGCCTTCATTGGAGATCCGAGGAAAGTTTCAATCTCGAGGGGCCTTCTCGAGGTGTAGTCCTGGTGCATGATATTGGCACTTTGAGGCGCTCTCAGGACATCATCGATCGCCGTAGTCTTGAAATCGTCTGGGAATTTGCATCCCTGTGCAGTTGCAATGGACAGGAGTTCGTCAACTAGATCGTTAATTAATTTCCTGCATCCCGGTTTGTCCATCAATTTCCCCAAATCCGGGCAATCCATTATAACGCTGAGGGGATGAAAAGCAATTGGACTAGATGAAGTCAGTATATGAGTGTATAGATATTATAGCGATTAACTGACCCAAGTACACGCTCCCACTGCTGTTGTTTGATATTTGGTGAAACATGACAATCAACATTCCCGGAAGCCAAAGTCAGGGCCAACGCCTCCGCCATATCGAGCTGCATTGACTCTGGAACATTGGCATTCGTGATGGCTGATCCAACCCAGACATCTGACCCTGCAACATGTTCGAACTCGCTAGTGCCGACCTGATTGAGAGTAACGCCAGACACCAAGGAAAGGACAACATTGGTTGGATACCGTGACTCGAGGTACGCTTCTGTTCCCAATGCTGTGGTAGTGTTGACAAGAATGCAGGTGTGTTGCGGCGTAACAACGGCCTCTATGATGGAGGCCAGGTCGTATACATCTGGGAGAGCCTTTACTGACAGAAGCACGTAATCAAAGCCGCCAGGCATCGTCCCCGCCTCCTCTGGTGTCCGCACAACTAACACCAGGTCTGTCAGCAGCGGAAATTGAATGGAAACAGTGTAACTGGCTCACCCGAATGTGGTTTGAATCTTTCATTACCAAACTTGCCAGATCTAACGGAACTGTTAGTTTTTGTCCCCAAACCTTATCGCACCCGCATACTTGAAAGAAATCCCGTATTGTGAGACTGCATCAAATGCTGTTTTCCAAACAAGAGTCACATCACAGGACAGCGTTGCTTGTAACCTCCAAGATAGAAATGCGGAGAGTGGATTGCCGCCAACTATCAATTTATTAGTTTTTTCTCCTCTGGTTGCCTTGCAGACTACCGGGCCTCACCTGAAAGCACTTTTAGCCGTGGTGTAGAAGGAGGAGCCATGTTGTGATATGGATGCTCTCGCCAGGTATGTCAACCGATTATTTCCAGCAGTTCAAGCGAGAAACGGCTGCTGGACGCGAGCGGGTTCAGGTACCGGGCAGGTTGTTGCGTCAAAAACTCAAATGAATGGATTCGCGAGACGTCCACCAAGCTTTGAATGAGCGTGTAAAAGAGGTCCTCGGCACGTAAGATGCCGGTGGAAGCCTGAGGCCAGCCGGATTGATTGTGAGGCGAGAGATTCGACAACACGAGACAACGGGATGTTGATGAGCCGGTGTTTCAGCGAAAGTTGGCGTGCCAGGTTGCGTTCAAAAGCGCAGTCGTCGACACAATAATCGCGGGGTGCAGGAGACGTGGTCGGAGGTGGCAGACGACGGTCGCAGCGTTTGCGGGAGAGCTCACGGAGCAGCAGTTGTCGATGGCTGGAAACGGGAGTAAACGAGATAAACTCCAGAGGGCAGCGACGGCGGCAGCGGAAATGACGGCGGGCGCAGCGATGACGGGGGAGAGTGTGATTGAGAAGCCGGGTGAAGGAGGCTGCAGCGGGAGCGGCGGGATATCGTGATGCGGCAGTGGATGGAAAGATGGTTGGTTGGCGGTGGTGGTGGGAGCGAGAGGCGGTGGGTGGGTGGGTGTGAGTGGGGGGGGGGAATTGGGGGGAGAGGAGGATGATGGATGGAGGCAGCGAACGACAAAGCAAAATGAACGACGCGGCGAACAAGTGCAGATTGAAATGGAGGACGGCGCAGGGAGAGAGAGAGAGCGGAGGAGAGCAGCAGGTAGGCAGGCCGAGCAGAGCAGAGCAGAGGACAAGAGAAAGTAACAGGCGGGAACTGGATGGGCTTTACATGGATTCCCGGTTGGCTAGTGGGCTTGGAGGGGGTGGGTGGGTGGGTGGGTTGGTGGGTGGAGGTGATCCCGGGTGATGACCAGACAACCAGCCAGCAAGCCAGCAAGCAACCAGACACGGCTGGGTGTCATCCCGTCGGTCAGACAGCGATCGCTCACCATTGTGGTCAGTGTCCGGCCCGCTGGCTTCTGACGGCTCGCGATATAGAGGAAGAACTATCTAAGGTGTGGCGCAGTCATCGCAGCCCTGTCGACAACAGTGCTCTAACCCCTTCTGCGATGAAGATTGCGATCGCCAGCAACATCACTCACCCACCCATCAGGTCGTGCCTTGCTCGTCCGGACTATTCCTCCGTGGCCTTGTTCAGTTCGCCCAGAGTATAAGTCACTCGCCTGCTCTCCGCCGTTCACTGCTCACAACAAGAGTCCTTCGCCTACCTCGCAACATATTCCTGTGAACAGCGCATCGTCCTACCCCAGAAATCTCCATGTGTGCCAGTTTCCATCCATTCGATTGACGGTGTGGTCACCAATGTGTATCAAGGTGCTCACCTCCCTTTTCTGTGCATACATCACCTTGGCAGGGCCAACATTGATTTTATACATGACCGCCTCCCACCGCTTTCCCTCTTGCTACATCTCGGTGTTGAGTATCGCCGATTCTCGCAACCTTCAGTTGGTTCCTTCGTTCACCACGGATCTCATTGTGGGGACGGAAAGGCGGCATTGAAGCCTCCGCCGAATGAACTAAAACCATGACCAACCTCAGAAAAGCCACGCATGAAATCGAAATCGAGGCCTCCTAGAAAATCTCCGAAATACATCTCACCCTCGCCATCACTACTGCGAAATCCACCGTCCGGAATAACCGGCATGTTTATGTTCCGGTGTACACTTAGATTCAAAGAGCCATACGAAAAATACAGTTAACATAAAGCCTAAATATCTCCGCTACGCAGCTTGATGGTCGGAAATACCAACGACAGCATAGGTAAAATTTCCTTTTGCATTGACTCGGAAACCAATCGTACTCTTCGAAGCCACCTACACACACGCCTACCCTTACCATACGCGCCACAGCTCACCGTTCATCTTGCTCTGTTTCAGGCATCCTCCCCTGCATTTCCGCAGACGATACATTCTCGCAAACACAATTTCATGAAGGAGAATAGAAATCATGACTTACAATGGCGAAAATAATCGATGTTTATCGCGGACACTTCCGAACATCCAATGCCAAGCAGACAGGCACAATCGCGGAGACCTCCCGTAGGCATCACTTTTGGCTGCTCGAATACTACTGCACGGTGACGACGACCATTGAGAATATGAACATCTGTGGTTAACAACAGCCACTAGCATATAGCATGTATAAGCGCATAAAGCTCGTTATAAGCTCGTTTTCGCGTCGGTCGTTTCGCCTCAAACGCGAAGAAAGTTTGCTCTTCGTTTACCTCGTTCGCACGCGCACTGCATGCTGTGGGAGAGGGACACTCAATGACCAAGGATTGGCTCATCAACCTCTTCAATTGGCCAACGATGTCATTCGAGTCTTGGGGCCCGCATCTCCGGCTCATAATGCGACTAATTATAGACTGGTGTTGCTGAAAATCCACCACGGATCTGCCGCTTTGCGAACCCCGGCACGCGGTCCGCCACGCTAACGCTCCAGCCACAGTTCGACGTCATCTTCAGAACGAATTCCCCATTGCCTGAGGTGAAGTCCAGTTGTCACCGCTCCGCTAAATCCGATGATAGGCGGTCAATTCCTCGTCATATTTCGATTTTGTTGTTGAATTGATGAAATCTGTGCTCAGGAACCGGGTACCTGAGACCAAAAGGTAGTGTTGGAGTGCTAAGACCGCGGGCTGGACATAGCGGGCAAAGAAGCGAGATGCTTTTGGATTCCCCTGACCTGAAGATGTTGTTGGGTTTCAATTCGGCATGTCACACATATCCGGCATGGAGGACGTGGCAGACTTTTTCTGTGCTTGCAGATTTCTACAGCCTTAATTTCAGACGCAGCATCCATTACAAGATCCGCGGGCCACATCTTTCGTCCAAGTATTAATTTTAAGGTTAAACCCAACTTCGATGCGGGAAAGCTATCCGGGCGTATGCGAAGTGATCGACTTGGTGTGAAATTATGATTTCCAACATATCGGACCATGTCCAATGCTTTGGTATATGTAGACATTGCTTCTGAAGCATTCTATGTTCGATACCACTATCTGTAAGGCTCCATACCACAGTAGCGCGTCCTTGGTTGAGGATTGAAGTTGGTACCCCTTATCAAAGTTCCAAGGGCTGCTACGCCGGCGGTTACACAGTACCTAGCGGTACCGATGAGGAGGGTTGGGGATCTACATGCCGTTACGAGTAAGATCCGTGTGGAATAAGTTAAACGGTGTCCAAAGTGTTCGGATCTGATTTCTTGTTAGCGAGTTTATGTTTATGATCGGCTTAGCATCGACGGTATAAATCTCGCACCATTGATAGCGTTCTAAGTTTACCATTTGCAGTCATGTTTCTAGAATCATGTCTACTGAGAGCCCTCACAGACAATGATCTGTCGATTCCCCGCCAGCATAAACTCCTCAAAAGCCTCAATCGGTGAGGCATCAACCGAGCAATCTCCAACTTCTTCCCGTGTGTCTTTCCCATCAACGCTCGCGCAGTAGCTTCGTACATGTCTACTCTACATATGTCCTCATCATCCCATCTGCATACTCATCACCTCGCTGGACCTCTCCCGACTACCGAACTACATGTCCCCGAACTGTATCGTCTCGTCTCGTCTTCGCCAATCTGGCCCCAGCACTGCATAGAATAGCACCACCGTGAAATCCAGCTCTTGCAGCCGTGCATCACTCTGGTGGTGGTACCTGCAGGGGCCCTCCAATGTTCATGCTGCAACCCATTACTTCGGGGGAATCGTGAGAAACCTACGCAGATAGGTGTTGCGATTCGGCGTTGGATGTGTGCTGTAAGGCATGGTGTTTATATGGGTGGTTTAACTGTGTCCATTTATGTCGTAAACAGAGGTCGGTAAAGGAATTGGACCGCATGCGTGAGCTGAAGATTTGTTTGGAACGAATGGGTTCAAGTTCGTTCCGGAAATTCTTCGCTGGCCGAATACTGGAGATGAACATGGAATCATGAAAAAGCGCATTCACGCATGATTTTATGTGCACTTCCTCATAATGGAGTCTGATCATGCTCCCGACGTAGCGGTATGAGGTCTCGGGTTCTGTGGGCACAACTTAAGCCCTGTTAGCATTTGGGAACGGATTTCAGCAGCCACCTTTGAGGAATTTCTCGTAACACGTGATGTTTTCCTCGAAAACATGTTTCCATACAAAAGAAATACGGTGTCAAAGATGAGAGAATCGAGTGATTATATGTGCGTCAAATCCCTTCTCCAGACTCCAAGGAACCTTGAATTTCGTTTGACATGGTTATCAGGGACTTCAGATGGATGTAATTCTATGTATTGAGTAGGTTTCTTTATGAAAGCCATGAATTGAAGAGGGGTCTGCTTGATATTCAGGACTATCGAGTCACCTACTGTGCTTAACACGTCGGTTGAGTATCTGGACCATCTTGAAGCGTAGTGATGGATGGATATTGGGCCGCTTAATAAGATACATGGTTGGTAAAAGATTGTTTCTGAATGGCTTGAAAGGACGCTCTGACTGGGTGAAAGGATTGTGTATCCTTTGTCAGTTACGGGACGCCTCGCTGGACTTTGTGGAGCTCTTCAAGAGGATCAAGCTCAAGTTTATCAAAAAAAAATTGATTTCGTTTGCTCATTACCCCTTTCATCTGATATAATCTCGGGGGTTAAATGGTGGCGCTGTTGAATAGGAGGTGGTAAGACGGGATGTAGCAAGTGAACGATAGCTGGGTATCGAATACCTACGTATACTTCTTCGGCGCAATATGCAACACAAATCTTTTCACGTACTCACCTTGACCAAGAGGCGGACGGGAGAGGTTGTCAAAGACCTCGGAGGTCCCTCATGAAAAAGCACTCGATAGCTCCTTACATAATCCGTTGTCAGGGTTACCGGCGGTCGGAACCATCTCCAAAACATCGCAACACCAGCACTCGCGTGTCACCCATTGTCCACCACCCCGACTCTCCTTCGACCAACGGCTTCCGGGTACCTTCTCCTCGGCCAGGTGACTCAAATATTCACGATACCACTACGAATTCCACTTCTCCCGCCCAGCTCCGCCACCTTCCGGACCCAATGGCTTCCTCGTCGGACTATGAGGTGTTGGAGCTCATAGGTACCACCCCGCGCCAGCAAACCAGGACCGGCGTGTTAGCTGATGAATCCCAGGCCGCGGATCCTTCGGACAGATTCGAAAAGTACGAAGGAAAAGTGATGGACTGGTTAGTCACCCACTGCTTGCATCCTCATCGTCACGGCGTTTCAGGGACTTTGATTGACGCGCATCACCTCTCCAGATCCTTGCCCGCAAAGAGATATCCTACCACCGCATGACGCAAAAAGAGAAAGAACAGTTGACGGCAGAGTTTGGCATTCTCGCGCAACTAAAACATCCAAATATTGTCCAATACTACCACCGAGATCACATCAAGGCTGATTCGACAATACATCTGTGGGTTTTCCGTCTGAGCTGGATGTGTGAATAGGGGGAGGCTGATCTGAAAGCCAGATATATGGAGTATTGTGGAAGCGGTGATCTGTCGAATGTCATACGCAAATGCAGAATGGAGGGAACCCAAGTACCGGAGAATTTCGTCTGGAGCATCTTCACACAAATCGTTCTCGCATTATACCGGTGTCACAACGGCGTGGATCCACCAGAAGTCAACGAAGGATGGGCTGCTGCCCCCGAGCGCAAGCTACCCAATAAGAAGGTGGTTCGGATCCTACACAGAGATTTGAAGCCGGAGAATGGTATAACTGGGGTTAATTTCAGTTGAGGTAGCATGAGCTGATGATGGCAGTTTTTCTCGGCGAGGATAACGATGTGAAATTGGGAGATTTCGGGCTATCCAAGATGCTTGCCCCGGAACAACAGCTCACGAACACCTACGTCGGCACGCCGTACTATATGTCCCCCGAAATCGTCAGCGACCTCTCCTATACCCACAAATCCGATATATGGTCACTAGGGTGTATTATCTACGAATTGTGTCAACTGGCGCCTCCCTTCAACGCGAAAACCCAATGGGCACTGATCGACAAGATCAAATCCGGACATTACCCACCACTATCAAACCACTACAGCCCGGCACTAAAAAAGACGATCGAGATGTGCCTCAAAGTAGATCATAGGCAACGACCCGACACTGCTGCTCTCCTCAGCATGGAACCGTTCATTCTAGCGCGGCGACAAATATCGGTGGTCCATCTTAACCGAGCCTTGAAAGCGCGGGATGAAGCAATAAGGTTACGAGAGCAGCAAGTGTTGAAACTGGAAGATGAGCTTCGTCAAAAGTGGGAAGAGCGGAATATCCAGATCTACAACGAGATTGATGCGGACCTGCGGCAAAAGTGGGAAGTTAAAGCAGAGATGGAGATTCGGAAGCGGGTGGAAATGGAGCTACAAGCGAGAATCCCGTCATTACTGCAAACCGAGTTGGAACGAGTGATTCAGGAAATGGATTTAGTACCACGAGGAATGGCGAATTCAGGTTCTTCGACCAGCACAGGCTCATCATCAGGGTTCTCCTACACTGGGTCACCGTTCCGCGCGGATTTCTCGACGCGAAATACCGTACCTGACTCGCCTGTCGATATCACCATGCGCTCGCCCTCAGTAATGGGAACCCCCGGGGCACGAAAATATATCCTCGATGAAGACCCTCCTCAAATGCCGCTCGAAATCCCGGCCCAGATGCTTCCCGATGAACTCCTTGCCCCCAATGAAGACACCAGACCGCAGCCATTCGTGGAACAGCTTCCAGAGTCATTAAACCGCACTATAAGAGGGATCAAGGATCCCTTCGTCAACAATGATTCCGGCTTCCACGAACCATCTGTAACGAAACGATCCTTCGCCCGCAAAACCGGATCACCGCTTCGAACAGGACCTCGCCGCCGCAATGGGCTGAACAGAGCAGCTACCACGGGGATACTTTTTGGGAATGGCGCCCAGAAGAATAACAGCGCGTTGGAACTGGGTACAGCCGGTGATAGTTTGGATGTTGCAGGGGCCCGGAAAGGAACGAAATCCATGCAGGGTATGAGCCTAGTCGATATCAATCGCCACAACTTGAGGAACAATGCTGGCGAGAGCATGCTTGAGAAGACTACTTCCAAAAATATATGTCCTGCGCCGAGATGGGATCCAATGAGCCCTGAAGCCCCGAGCCCGTTCAAGAAGAACATGATTAGGCGATAGTTCTGCCTGGGGAGTGAAGCCGGGGACTTGATTATAAGGATGGGCTAGTTGAATTGGGAGAGACATTTAATCCTCACTGAGAAGGAGGATGCCATTGGGTTGGCTTGGATACCTTGAGTTTTGGGCGGGTCATGATTTATGATTTTGATGCGGCAACAGGTGTAGCATTTTGGGATCGTTTCTTGTTTTCTTTTGTCCCCTACATCATGGCAATACCGCCGCTTTTTTTTTTCTTTTATTTTTTATTCCCCACTGGTTTATGTTTCTTCTATTCTCAGGCGCTTTGGGTTTCTTATGGGTAGATATCTTTCCTTCGTTTTGGGGTTCACACTTTTTTCTTTTCTTTTATTCATTCCTATATGCATGTTTGGGATGAAATTGTATAGCGCATCCGCTTGCAGCGCTCTCGTCTTATCGTTATAAACGATTGATTAGTTGTAGCAGTCGGCATCATACCCTGTTGATATTTTAGCAAGAGATGAAGTGGCTAGAGTGGTAGTCATGATCATATATAACATTATATTTTATATCTATCAATATAAGACACGGTCCAAAGAGGTAATTGGGGTCCTCCCCAATGCTGGGTGGTATATAGTCTATGATGGGGCTCCTAGGCGAGGGCGTGGCTTGCGAGAGGGAATTCGAGGGCTCTATGGATACGAGCGGAAATCTGAAGGAAGTCGGGCTCGTTCTCGGGGGTGATGATGTTGTGTCGGATGAAGAAATCAAGGAGAATCATGATGCAGTTGGGCTTGAAATTACCGGCCGCGAGCTCGTGCTTGACCTAGCCAGAGGTGAGTGCCTGTATTGCATAGGTTTGAACATGTGCTCACCTTCTCCACGTCCCAAAGGCGAAATTCCTGCACCTCATCATCACAAGGCTTCAAAACCACATCCTCGGGAACCTCCATATCGTATGTGTATTCAACTTCGGGCTTTATGCTTGTTAACGCTGATCTCTGTCGCTTGGTGCCTGATCTCACCTGCAAAAGTCCATCCTCTCCGCCAGCGCGCTTGTCCCGGACATAAAAGTATGTTGCAGCCCCAGTACATTTAGCTCTTTCCCTGACCAAATCTTCCGGAAGTGAGGCCTCCTCTGCACCTTCCTTCACTAGGGTCTCAAAAGCCCCCATTCCTGCTGCAATGCCGCCAGCAACAGAGTTGTCCAACATCCCACCGTATGTCGCCTTATTGATGTTCCTCCGGGGCACCCATATCCGGATGGGGTTCGTTGTGTAAACCGTCATATGGACCTGAAAGTGTCAATTCATAATTCATTGCCCTTCAGCCAGTTGAACAACATACACCATAGGTGACGACGCCGAACAAGCACGTCGCGGCTCTTTCCATGGTCAGGTAGAGCTGGCCGGCAGGAGCATAGACAGCGTATAACTCATTGCGCCATCCACCCAGCACCTTGAACGTCTTGTTTTCCCGCCATGAAGTGACCGTCTTCAAGATGTTCTCATTGCGCTCTTCAATGGTGTTTCCGCGAAGGGTGATGCTGTCTCCGATATCCCACCATGTTCCCGACAGCGCGGTATCCTTGAGAGCGGCGACAACGCTGGGGAGAAGGTACCCGATAGTGTCGCCAGCGGCGGTGGTTAATCGGACGAGAGTGGAGAGTTGTTTCGCGTGTTCAGCGGAGTGGTAAACTGGGTGTGGGAAGCTGTCGGGGCGAACGGCGTCAGACCGAGCAATTGAGCGAGAGAGTGGAGGAGGCATACATACGCGTCGACCTGTTCCACGAGTTCGAGGTTGGTGAACGGCATTACGGTTCGGCGGTATCGGAGAGGGGAGGCGGTATCGGGGAGGTTCGGTGTGGAGGAAAGTTGAGCTTGGATGTCTGAGCGATCAACGACGAGCTTGGGATGCCGTCGCCTGCCCCGCCATGTGCCCCGCCTTGACCATCGGCTTAAGCTTCATTCAACCTCACACGCAATCTTCACCACCATGCCCGCCCTCACTGTTGGCATTCTTGTCGTTTCCACCACTGCTTCACAACACCTGACAGTCGACACTTCTACTTCAGCTCTCACCGAGGTCTTCGAGCACGTCAACGGCGAATCACAAGCTGCCCAATGGGAGGTGAAGGAGACCACTATTGTTTGCGATGACATTGAAAAAATACAGGCCACAGTGAAGAAATGGGCAGATGAGGAGAAACTGAATCTAATTGTCACCACGGGAGGGACTGGGTTTGCTGTCAAGGACGTTACTCCTGAGGTACGTAGTTTACAATTTCCAACAGACAAGTACTAATGAAGGGTTTAGGCAGTACGACCTCTGTTGCAAAAGGAGGCCCCTGGATTGGTGTAAGAATCGAAAACTTGAACCAAACATTGCAGATCAAGCTTACCGGTAATTCAGACACGCGATGCTGTCTGGTTCATTGGAGATTACACCCTGTAAGATCCAAACATGTCAGAAAACTTCAGGTACCAGCTGACCTGTTGGAAAAATAGTTGCCATGATGTCTCGCCCCGTAGCTGGGGTCCGCAATCAATCTGTCATCATTACAGTACCAGGTTCTCCTAAAGGGGCCAAAGAAACCCTCGGATTCATCGTCAGAACCGTACCTCACGCATGCATTCAAGCAGCCGGTATGGAATCTTCACGAAAGCTTCATCAAGGCGGTACAAAGCAGTTGGAGAAGACGCATGGTATCACTGAGAAAGCTGGACATTTCCATATTTCACACTCTCCATCTGGTCACGCAGAGCACGGTCACAATCACCATAGCCACGGGTGTGGTCACTCCCATGGACATCAAGGACCTAAGCGCCATCAAACAGTCCCTCGAGCAAACGACCTGAATGCCGCCGTCACGAGGCGTCATCGGGAATCACCTTATCCAATGATACCAGTCGGCGAAGCCCATAATCTCATATCTCAGCACACGCCGGTATTGTCCGTTCAGCAAAAAGATGTCAACGCGGATTTGATTGGCTATGTTCTGGCGGAAGATATAACGGCGCCTGAAGCTGTCCCTGCATTCCGTGCCAGCATCGTTGATGGATACGCGGTTATCCACACAGACGGGCCTGGGGTTTATCCAGTCGTAGCAGTATCCCACGCTGCACCTGGCGCCGTTCCTCAGCTCAAGCCTGGGCAGATTGCGCGGATCACAACCGGGGCACCTCTTCCCCCAGGAGCGACTGCCGTTATAATGGTCGAAGAGACCGCTATCAAAACCATGACTGCGGACGATAAAGAGGAAAAAGAAGTCGAAATTTTTGCTACAGGCATTGCCGAGAACGATAATGTCCGAGAAGCTGGAAGTGATGTCGAGGCGGGGACTGTAATTTTGAAGGCGGGGACGGCTATAACATCCAGCGGTGGAGAAATTGGATTACTGGCGTCGGTTGGTGTATCCAGCGTCCGAGTATTCAGAAAACCTGTCGTTGGTGTCCTCAGTACTGGCGACGAACTCGTTGATCATAACAACCCCCGGTCTCTAGAACACGGTGAAATCAGAGATTCAAACCGCCCAACCCTCCTATCAGCAATCCAAGCACAGGGCTTCACAGCAGTCGACCTTGGAATCGCAGCCGACAAGTCTGAGAACCTTTCTTCCGACCTTACAAGGGACGCGAACTGCGATGTAATAATAACCACCGGCGGTGTGAGCATGGGTGAACTAGATCTCCTCAAGCCAACAATCGAACAATCCCTCAAAGGAACCATCCACTTTGGGAGAGTCGCTATGAAACCCGGGAAGCCTACGACTTTCGCAACGTTTCCATCTACCAACGCAAAACAAGGCGATTTGGACAAACTCATCTTTGCGCTCCCCGGAAACCCTGCCTCCGCGCTGGTAACATTTTACCTTTTTGTTTTACCCTCCCTCCGGAAAAGTGCGGGTTACGTGGAGTACCATCTTCCACGCGTTCGGGTGGTAGCGGGGAACGATCTCAGGATTGATCCGAGGCCGGAGTACCACAGAGTGTTTGTGAAAATGCAGAATGATGGGAGGTTGGCGGCGTTCTCTACGGGGGGGCAAAGGAGTAGTCGGATCGGGAGTGCAGCACAGGCAAATGGGGTGGCATGTTTGCCAGCAAAGAGTGAAGTGGGTGAGAAGAGGGAGAAGTTCGGGTATATTCCGAAGGGAGAAACGGTGACAGCAGTGCTGTGGGGACAGATTGGAGGATTGAGTGGATTAATGTAGTGATGTAAATGAGGGTTTGGTGTGTTCAGTGTGAGGTGAGTGAAGGGGTTGGGCGTATGTTTAATGAATCTTTGGCTAACTTACTAACTACTTGGCAAAGCAATGTTTGATAAACTATCGTTATGGTCAAAAGCTTTCATGTCTCATGCCCCACAATACTATGCTCAATCGGCTCATCAATATCACTCGCACCCTGAATTCCATCTAACGCAACTTCTCGTCACCACACTCTTCTCTATTGTCCTATGGTGCTTGGAAGTGTATTATCTGTGTCTCGCCAGAAATAGCTGACTTTACATCCCGGTATTCTTCAGTCTGTCATTGCGCACTGCAAAACAATCTAATACTTCAAGCTCTCCCGCCTTTTGACTATTTCAAACTCAAAACTCTCTCCCAACTCCTCTTCAAGATACCAACACCGATCGGCCCGGGAATCTCCTGGTTTTCGTCCCCCAACTTCGGCGTAAATTCGGAAATTTTCCCACTTCCTTTACATATTACACATATGTATATATATACAACTGATAACGATCCCATGGGATTTTCCTGTGGTCGCAGCACTAAACTACCGGTGTACTTTAGCAACTTATTTATTCTCGAACATGGTCTGCAGCTTCCACGCGCCACCGCCGGCACGCCCACGTGGAAAGCTCGATGCTGCATCTCGTCGCCGCGCAGTCGGTCGCCGTCGCGGACGTGCCCGAGATAAAGACGTTGGGCTAGAGGAAATCTAAGGGCATTTGATGATGCGATCGCGCGGTGGCTGACTGGTGGAGGATCAACTGACTCGCGTTGGTGGTGAGAGCCCAACGGCAGTGATGGTTTGGGAGCGGATGGCTTCGATCACGGAGAATCACTTTATGGGTTTAAGTAAGTATGCGCTGGTTGATTGGAATTACCCAAGGTATTGGAAAAAACGACACCACTTTACCTCATGATGTGACCGGATCTTTACAGGTCGCTTAGCGTCGAGAAAAACACAACTGACTCACCTGTGAAACCAACAGACCGACAACTATTTCGTGTTTAAGATTCACATCTGGGGCCGTATGTACGACACGGAAACGGTCACAATTCCAACAGAGGGGAATCGGTCTCAACCACCAACATCTCAGCGGTCGGACAAGTTTTCCGTGGATGACAGAGACCTCGAGAGAGATGGATGGAGAGAGAGTCTCGATTCCCCGATTCATCCATCACGAAGTTAAATCCGTCTCCCCGTCCAAGTGACCATCTGACGAATCTGTCTAGAATTCCTCCGCAAATGGACACTGATTGCCCCAAACGGCCCATGGGGCCAGTAGATCAGCAACCCCACTATCCGGGAGTGCCTGTGGTACTTGAAGACGACTTTCGTTCAGGAAACTTCTGTACGCCGGTTGTTGGTGCAACGAGAGTTTGGAAACACAATCCCAATGTTTGCCATTTGCAGCTATCCATAACCTCCCATCGGGCGTACCAAAACGTGGAGGCGGGCTGCATTCAAAGGTTACATTTAGTTCCCCGTACCTTTCCCCCCCACACAGGACGATGGACACGCTCAACTTCGGCTACCGTGAAAGCATCTGCATGCACCCGAAGAAAGGAACATGTTCTGGAAGACACCTCGTTCGCTCATTTAAGCTTCAAATCTGATGGGATCACAGTTTAGCAAAACGGGCTGCGCGTAGCTGGAGGGGTAGGTGCAGATGATTTACAGTTTCCATTTGAATACGTCGGTGATTGGGATTTGAAGATTGACGTTTCCCGTATACTGGGATCCAGCACAGCCACGGCGAACAGGTGTGGCGTTAATGCGCCGGTATATCATCGACGAGGAAGAGGATGACTTGGTCCGGATGAGATTACGGTAACGGTACTTGCCTTTCGGGAGACGAGCGAAAGATTGGTCGACCTACATGAATGTTGTTTCCTCGTTTGGTCATCAGACAGTCTCAATCCGTCATGGCTTCCCAAAGAAGAAAAGCAGTGTTGCAAATGGGTGAAGAAATGTTGTGCTCAACCGTATCCGGGGAAATGATCGACAACCATGGTTCTAGATACATGTTGAATTCGAACAAGCTCAGAGTGCATGATTCGATTCGTCGTTGAGTTGGGTCACAGCCATGGGTCACCAGCGTCGTTGTCGTTGCAGCACCACCACCGCCGGTTTGTCGCCCCGATGGCCAACCACCACCATACACCGGTACGGGCACACCACCACCGCCCCCTTTGCTCCGTAACGAACGAACGAATTGGGTGTTGAAAACTTACTGGTCAGGTGGTAGTGGTGGGTGTGGTGGGATTGAAAACCGATATTCCATTTCACCGGAAACGAACGTGTGACGTCGCAGCTCCGAAAACCAACAGCAACAGCTCTAATCATGCGGTGGTCATCATAACTAATCCCATTCGCTCCCTTTGTTGTTCCTGGAGGGTTCCATGTATAGGCGGGAAGGGGGCGGAAACGAGGCCCAGGTGGATGGATGGAAAGGAAAGTGGAGAGACAGACATCTGAATCAGGGTGATAGCTTTGATGACAATGAGAATGATGAGGATGTGCCCCCTCATAGCATGGGATGCCATATCAAGTGTAGGTGTGTGTGTTAGGTTTCCCCGTACGTATTTCAATCTGCGCTGCACTTCAATGCAGCCTGGATGCGCACGTGGCTTTGGGACCAGAGGCGCGGAAGGCCTAGAGTAGAGTACACGGACATCACCACCACCAACCAACAGTCAGTTGTCTGCTCTGAATCCACCACCACTTGTACCAGGTTATTGCTTGTTATCCACACATCCCAAGTCGCTTTTACCCCTCTTCCCTAACTCACGCTGTGTGTTGACATCCCCCACCAGCCAAACTCACGCACCCCCGATTCTCCACCACCTCCCAACGATCACCCCTCCCATCTCGTTAAACCACTCTGTCTCTGTCAATCATTCGCAATCCCGGGTAGGCGGGGCCTCACAACGCCTCCGCCGCCGCCGTCGTCCTCAGCCTGCGACACCAGCAGTCCATCCAGGAGCTACCTTACCTGTATGATCGACAGTGTGCAACCGACACACTACCCATGTCGAGGATTGGAGCTTCTGCCCTCAAATATTTCCCCATATGCCACTACTTGTGCGACGTCTGTGTCAGCGGCATCATGAGCTCTGCCACCTTGCTGTATTACTGACAGACCCCAAAACTGCATGGCTGTTTACCGTCGTCAAAGTCCGTTGCTCCTGTTGCGCCTGTGCAGGCCAAAGCGGATGGGGTGCGAACGGGCCTACTATATACTCCGCGACTACGGAGTCTTCTCAGTAACACGCATGATACTACATATCACCCTTCTCGTACCCTCTCCGTGTCCTGATAACAGTACTAATAGTACGTCGTAGTTGCAGAGGTAGAGGGTAGTAGTGCTGTTCCTCACCGCTCACCGCCTCCCCCCAAGCTCACCCCCACAACGGGATCTTCACTGCACGCTGCACAATGTCGGGGACTACGCATGCATTGATCAGAGCCCCATACATACCCACTTCTGGACCTTCTCTTCTCGTTCCCCTCTCCGCCTGATTATCGGAGATGTCCATGAGGAAGAAGAAGAAAAAACATAATAATAGGGCGTGTGTGTGACGTTTTTTGCTACCGGAGTTCGAGTTTCAAGTGTGATGACCGCAGTATCAAGAGTTGCCGTGTAGCTACCTATGTACGATACCTACCCTAGTTGCCACAGCTCTGGGATGTTTGCGGGTGCAAACGAGGGAGAAGTTGGAAAAAGCATGTTCAACATCACGGTAGCAACAGGATGGCATTTCTCGGATAGATAGATAGATAGTCAGAGCGCACACGTGTTTATCGTGACTCGATGATGATTAGTCTAACTTCATCCCTAATTATTATGCGCATCTCTCTTCCATGCGCTACCTCTCCTCCTCCCTACATACCTATCTATAATACACGTGATTAGTTGTATACACGGCTATGATCCGATGCATATACTATACAATATTCGACCACCAAGGTTGGCCCACAAGACCCAAAGGATGATAACCTATTCAGCGCCTGGATTCTCCAATGCAAGTTTAGTGCGCCCCACGAAAAAGATAAAAGGAAAAAAAAAAAAAAAATCAAATCCCAGAACATAAGAAATTGAGACAGAAAAATCCATGAGAGAAAAAAAATTCAGACCGTTCGCGCCATCTTAAACCAGGTACTAGAGAGCCCTGTGTCCAAAGAAAAAGATATGACAAAGGAAATGATAAAATCAACAGAACACCGGCCCAACCGTAATTAATACCCAGAGATTCTATGACAGCAAACAGTATGTAAAAGGAATCGTCGTTCCGTCGTTTCACGAGTCAAGATGACAACCGCGCTCGTGCCGTTTCATATTACTCCGAACGCTGAAGGCTTTGCCGCAGCCAATGTGAGGGCACTTGAATGGTTTCTCGCCGGTATGGCTATGGCTGTGTATGCGCAAACTGCTGGGGCGGGAAAAGGCTTTGTTGCAGGTTTGGCAGATGTAGCGGTCTTGCGATTGCGGGAAGGCGGCCTGTGAGGCGGGAGAGGAGTGGTGGTGATGAGTCCAAGGATTTGCACTTGTTGGTTGTGCCGCTAAGAAAAGTCAGCAAAATGACCAGAGAGTAGACCGGTCAAGGTTCTGGTATCTCACCATTCACTAGAGGATAGTAGGAAGCGTACGCCGGGTCGTGGAGCGGCATTGTGGGGGGTTTGTAGGCCGGCGGAAAAGAATTTCGATGCGACTGGTACTGGGAGTCTGTGGAGCTGTTCGATAGCGTCGGCGAGACTCCTCCGTCATGCATTGCGTCGAGGTGAATCGGCGCTGCAGGTACTAAGGGAGCAGGAGGGGAGAGGATGTGCGAGCGATCTGAACGAGTGCAAATTAGATGATGAGAAAGACAAGTGGGTTTCCACAGGGTCCTCACCATTCAAGCCTGGCTGAGCCCCGTCGGCGTAGACAAGCAGCGAAGATATTGAAGGAAGCGAGCATCGCGAGCCATCCTCCACTGGCGAAATGGGTTTGGGTGGCATCGAGTACCTATGATGGTGTGGCGGCGGATAAGGTGACGGCTCTGGAGAATACGGTGGGAATTGCTGCGAGAGCGGGCGGCCGTTGTGGACAATGCTGGGGAGATTCATCGTATCGAGCCGGAGCACAGAGTTGTAGAGAGGTTGACTGGGCGCAGTAGGATATTTCGGCGGTGATTGGGATGGTGAAAACAGAGGTTGCGGGGACGGGTTGAAAGATTTGACCGGCGGACGTGCGGAATGCGGATCAGGCGAGTTTTGAGTGTTGCCCGGAAGAAGCGGCGGAGGTGGAGACGTTTCGGTAGCTCGTTGTCGTGCGGTGGATGACGGAGTCGCCGGCGTAGTCTGGGTCGCGGAAAGTTTGGAATATTCGGGCGAGGATCGAGATGCTGAAGAACGGGAGAACAGAGCAGGAGTTTGGGTGAGGAGGATGAGTGGGGGTATTTATGGATCGGACTGGTCCCAGGACGGGAGGGGGTCCAGGCACGACGGAAGGCAGTGGTGGGACACTGATACCACAGCATTGGGGGGGAGGGGAGGAATGGGGTGTGGGTGGGTGTGGGTGTGGGTGGGTGGGTGGGGGATGGATGGTATGGTGATGGGAGTGAGGCCAGGGATTGAGTGGTGACTGGGGTCTGCGAGACACAGGTTCAACGTGTGTGTGTTGGACATTTGATCATGAGTGAGTGAGTGACGGTCGCGGCGGAGAGAGGGCACTTCCCCCTGGGCAGCGTTGAAGCCAATGAGGGACTCATCTGCGGCACTCTGACTGCTTTTTTTCCAGGAGAGTAGGAGCAGTAAGGAAACTTGTGAGCAGCCAGCAGCATCTAGCGAGACAAGAGCAGCACCATGGGCCGGTGGTGGAGGCAGGCTCCCTCAGGAGAGTCGACTGTGCTGTGCTGACCACTAGGTGCAACGAACGGGACCTGATCCTCTCATGGGGTTTGGCGGCGGTGACCTGGAGGGACTAAATTGAATACCCCGGCACTGGGATCGACAGTTCCCGCGCATGCGGGCGTGGAGATCGCTGGGTCACGTTGTCGTCGCCGTCGCCAGAGGGTCCATGACGAACAACCAACTAACACTGAGTTGTGCATGAGTAAGCAGTCGAACAGTCCCCAAACACAGAGACACTGGTCCGTCCCGCTGCTCATGACTTGATGAACGCGGCCCTGCTCTCCCACAATTTAGGTTCTCTCACTCCATGGCTCCCTCTCTCGCTCGCCTTCTCGCATCCGGACGCCTTGCTTCCACCAAACATCGCCTCGTCTCCCGTCGGACCATAATTTTGATGACGATGGCTCGGAGGGAATGAAAGGTCTCGCTCGCTCGCCGGAATAATGTCCTGACTCCTGAGCGGGGCCGCGCTGCACTGGAAGGCCCGTCTCCCTCAGCAGTTTCGGTATTGCGTGGTCACGGGATCGGCAACCCAATCCGAGATGGTCTCCGGCGCCCGATGCTCTCACCCACCCAACAGACAGACGTTCGAGGGCGTATGATTTGCCATCGCTTGAAACGGCCCGCAACATCCCGCTGATCTGCCCCGGCTTATGTCACCAGGCACCGCATGCAGCCTCCACCAAACCACCAGAATTGGGGGCACGGCTCTGAAGAGTGCCCCGACACGCCTTTCAGACGCGTCGTGCGGCTCTTCTGCTTAGCAGACGTCCGTCACCCGCCATGTGGAAAGTTTTCTTTCCTTTTTCCCGACTCCGCAGCACCGAAGAAGCACGGAACACGCATGGAACGAGCGGCATCGTGAAGAGTCCCTGCACCAACAACGTCACTTCGGCATGCTGGTGTGTGTGTGTTCTCGTTCGTGTATCTGTCTCCGTGCCTAGGTTGGTCGAAGAATTTGGGCCTCAACACCTGTATCATCTCCGCATCTAGCACTGCCTCAAAAAAGTCGCCTGCTCCCATCAATGCGTCTCACCCCCGCATCCGACACTTTACAAAACGTGTCGCCCACAAATTCTGTTATGGCGACAGTGACTGAGCACGCCTTCTGAGAAATCTCTCGACATCATGATGTTTTCAGTGCCAGCATCAGCCGCTGCTCTTGCCCCCCCGAATCAATCGCATTCGGCGCAGATCAGGATACCCGTTTCGGGGGATGTTCAGGGACTTGTCTCGAGTTCTCTAGCCCCACTGCATCTGACCATCACGAGCGGGCTGAACACCACTAAACGAGGCTTCTGCCTCGGCCCAACCGCTGCCCTTTTTGCGACTGATCTTTGGTGGAGCCCCTCTTTGAAATCTCGCCGCGTGGTCTATTCTTCCCGAAACAATTGGCTCAAGTAAGCCCTGTCACCATCTCCAGTACCTCTGATGTTGCCACTGCCATGAGACAGTGTTCCTTGACAGCCTGTAGATGCATCCTCTCTGGCAAGCCACAGTACAGTACACTCCCAACGTGGATCAGATTTGATTCCCGCACAATTGGTTACAGCGGAGTGGGGTAGCAGCCAACGGCGTGGGTCGCTCGGGGGTTTTCCGAGCTACCACGAAACAGATGCGATCGCTGCTCGGCGCAAACTTGGGTGCGGAATCCTGCAGGCACGCTTTCCGAACCTGCTCACTGTCGATCATGGAGATCTTCTCAGCGAAACCTTGAGAAACGCGCAGGACCACCAAACACACCACCACCACCACCACCACCACCACGACGGACAGTTGAAGAGAGATAACCCGTCGGCGTCTACTACGACTCCCAGTGGCCCGTTGCCGTGGCTCTTGCTCGGAACCGTGGAATGTTTGGCATGATTTTCATGGGTGTAACAAACACCCTAGCCCGCTTTTTTTTTTTACGGATATGGGACAGACCATCAAATGACCACCCCTAATTTGAAGCACTTATGATGGCATACGTGATTCATGGATTCAACAAACCCCTTCCGCCTGGCGCCCGATTGAATTCGTGTACCGGTCTGTTGTTTGATCTCCCCCCAACGGTCCCGGCATGTGACTGACGTGACTTGAGATGTTCGGCGATGCCTAGCTTGGGCACCGTCCTTCTTTCTGCTCTTCTCACATCCGGAGTCGCGGAAAGCCATCATCATTTTTCACCATGAGGAGTCGGCGTGGGTCCAGCTTCGTGGCCGCTATCCGTCGCAAACTCAAACATGAACATCCTTTTTCCAGCACAAGAAGCAACTTGACCTGGGAAGAATATCATCATACCTTTCTTTACCGATGACCCAGGCTCTGTAATAGACTGTAGGGACGACCTCATCTGATGACGGCAGTTGTGCAGAGGGCGTCATCAGGTCGATTCGAGATCATTACAGGTCCATGCCGAGCCTAATGCCCTTTCGTCACAGGTCACGGAAAAGTCGGAGACCCCGTTTCAGACTCTGGATCGTCTCAGTCCGATGGAGGTGAGGATGATCTTCAGTTGCTTCATCTGGTGAACATCTCGCACAACGGCCTTTGGGCATCGCGGGCTTTCCATGTCTGTACTGCAGAGTTGATTTGGAAAAACAATGGCATCACGGTCTGGAATTGCTGCCTCGCCGTGAGGCGTTGCACGGTTTATAAATCTGATGATCGTTGTGCGACTTTCCGAACATGAAACCCCCAGATCCTGTAACGACCCCCACGAATTTTACCGATGCGACGTGCTTCTAGAAGACAGCCACGAGATTCGGGTCCCGCATACGGCATGATCAGGGCTCTCTGGCTCTTGAATTGCAAAGTGACACCGCAACGAGATGCCATCTCCGGCTTTTCCGAGAAAAAATTCGGGCTTTGTTCAAGGCCACGATCTTCCTATACGTGTTGAAGTGCTCGCAGACGAAGCTTATAACAGCGTTTCTAAGTCTGTCACGAGGGAAATTGGAAACAAAAACCATTGATCGCTAAGCGCTGGTGTTGAAGATGCGATATTGCGATTACACCTTGTGCGAATTGGATTATCAGCACCGCCGCCCTGGGGACCTTGAAGGACCATTCCGAGGCTTGATATGTATCGTGGGACCTCCTCATCGCTTGTGAGATTATGGGTGTGGGGGTCACGGCGTTTCCTACGGATGAGGGATAGATGATGCGAATTGTACGACCACAAACAGCTAAAAGTGGTACGAAATATGGTCTGCTGAGATGTTCCTGCATCTACCATGAACCACCAGAACCACGCGATCGGCAACCACAGCTGCAAACGTCTCATGTTGAATTATTTCCCGAACACCCGGTGGGGAATTAGCTTGTGGAGTATCCCTCGTGGGAGCCGGTATCTGAGGTATCCGAACCGTGACCTTATATCTTCGTTCAACCTCAGGTCCGCGCTTTGGATTCTAGAAGTTCGCTGTTGCGGAGTGATACTTTCTTCAGCGCTGGGAGCGAGATTGGAGGCCCGTCATATCATCATCGGCGCCGGGCGACGGTGTTACTCCAACTGCTCATATTCTTTCACATATATTACGATATCAGTTTCATAATGCCCCAACCACAAAGAACGTTCATCTGAGAGGGCGAGTACTTGAACACTCGTTGCGCTGGAGACCAATATCTGTCACCATCTCAGCCCCTATGAACTGTAGGATCAAGCGTCCTACAATATCATCAGATCATGGGCCATACCATCGACGATAGCAAGCCTGATCGGCGCCCTGTTTCGGTCTATCCCCGGTTAAACGTTACATCTTCCTTCCCAATACGTCTGACTTTCTGGTTTCAATGTCCAAGGTGTATGGCAATCGGACGCACAATCGGATCTAACGGCTTTCCAAGATTCATGCACGAGTATTTGGGGGAACATGGAATACGTAATGGCACAGTTGGTGGTGGTGGGACATTCAATATGGACGACGGGAACCTGGAGGATTCAGGTCTTTCTTTCTAATTGACCGCCTTCGGCCGACGTTGGAAGGGCTTTCGGACCGGACAAATTAGACTCCCCGATGTCTGATGATGAAGACAAACACCCCGGTGTATTTTAATCTCATACGGTCACCACCACCATCCTTGGGACAAGGTGTCATCAGACAGTGTTGCTGAAGTCTAGTACATCATGGCTATTCGCGGACATAAGTACAATGGTGCGTGGGATTTTATCGGCCGAAACCCAGGTTGTAACATATAACTACGGACGTGGAAGCTTATGACGACACTTGTTGGCTTTCCGGAAATACCCTGAAGCCTCGCCCCGATACTCTACCGATATCAATCATAGTCGGCATCCCTTATCTAACGAGACGCCCAACCTTGAAAGGGAACTTTGCCGAGCGAGCTGCAGGGCAGAAGAAACCCGCCTACCTACATGCCATCCTACATAAGCGAATGTGGAATCCCGCAACGTGCGACCACAAAGTTTTCAGCAGCAACAGCAGCTTCAAAAAGATGACAGAGTCGTTGGTCGCAAATCGTCGCCAATCCACTGTTGTTTCATGTGCCAATGCGTCATACGGAGATGAAAAAGACGATCCTTCTCTTCTATCTTGAAGTCACTGAGACCGAGTGCATGGGTGATGCCGTTTATTGATTGCGACGAAACAGATTGTGTTATGTTGTAATGCGTACTCTCCATGTGTTCTCACTCAACTCACACATTAACTTATCTATATCATCACTGTTGCCGAAACCCCTGTTTCACGGGCTCGCCAGCTGACGATGCTTACACACATCTATATCCGAGGCCATAATCATGACGCTGATGATGATGATGCTAATGAGGATGACCGATCAGGCCGCGGCTATATTGGTGACATAGATTGTGAGGAATAAGAGAGGGTTTCAGGTGTATTACTTGTACTCCAAGAGATATAACTGAGTCGCAGGGCTGAAGGCAACATCATGGGATCGAAATGTGTTCGGGATACATCCCGCCAGACCCGGACAGTGCAATGTCGGCGCTGTGGATGGGCTCGGATACGGTGAGATGTTTTTCACGGGAGGTCTTGACTCGGCCCGCTATGGCCAATATGGTTTCGGATAACGGACTACATGTCTGGTAGCAACAGATTGGGTCAACTGGATCCCTTGCGAGCTCGGTATCTCAACAACCGCCTACCACCGATACTTGCTTCCCGCCTCCACTTCCACGTCTTAATAACCCACACCACCGTGCCATATTTCCATCATCCTATTTCCGATTCAAAATCCAGACTCATCTTACAAAGTCAGCTGCTGAATCATAGATCTCGCGGCTCACACTCAGGTTGTCATGAATAATCCTCGCAAACGGGAGTCGATTACACATCACCGATGGCGATACATATAGTATGTACTCGCATTGATCACACACCGATTGTATGATTCGGATCGAGGTTGACTGTCTCGCCGTTTTCTAATATGTCGTCATTAGAGGATGATGTGAGTGATATTGTGTGTATTGAGTTTTGAAGGACTCGGCGAGCGTCGCCAGCGGCATCCATGGCAAAAGCTGAATCTAAGTCTGAGTCACGGCCCACTCTGAGGACGTTGTGGAAAGAATTGGATTGGGACAGTTGGAGTTGATTGAATACAAACAGGAAGCGTGGGGTGAATAGACAATGATCCCAGGTCGGATCAATATCCTGGAATGAGAGCATATGGTGGACGCGAGTTCGAGGGGCGGTTTGACGAATCGGATACTAGTATATGATACTATCTATATCTAGTAGGCTAGGATACATCATGTCTTCCGTCTGCTAGGTAGTCACATCCTTTGACATCACCTTCGTTCACGCCTTGTCCCTGTACCTGCGGTTCTTCACTAACCGCAAGGGCCCCCGACGTCCCCTCGCAATTTTCCCTCCCCACCTCCCTTTCTTGGGCCATCCAGGATGACCTCCTCGTTATCTTCCAAGCTGTCCTGTACCCTCCTCCACCTAAGATCCCTATTCGCATACCCACCGACAGCTCCTATGCCATCATCCAGAGTAGCCGCACCCTTCCCTTTCGCATCATACACAGGCCGGATCAATCCCTTTAATAAAGGATTCTTCGCATATTTCCCCGTACCACTCCCAGAACTCGCGCCCTGCGACTGCTTCTCTCTTTCTGCTCTCGATTGAGCTGCCGCTACAGCGAGCTTTTCCTCTTCCGAGTCCATCCCTTCATCCTCTTCTCCGGGCGCCGGGATTGCCTGCATCTCTCTGACCACCTTTTTCCCCTTGATATCAATTGATACGACGATCCTCCTCTTTTCATAGTCCTGCTTCCCACTCCACAAAATCTTCTCCAAGGCTTTCTGCTGTCGTTTCAACTGCAACGCCTTCTCTTGTGGAGTCATCCACATATCCCCACCGCTGTCGCCGGCATCCCAGTCTGCTGCTTGATCGATGATTCTCGTCCGTTGCGTATTGTCCCTCTGGAATCCCAACAGCCTGTCACGATGTATCGTCGCTTTCTGATGCGCAGCAGCATCCATGGCCATTTTTTCGTGTCCTCGCTCTTGCCGGAGAGCTTTGATTAATGCTTGGGTTTCCGAACCAGATAGAAGCGGGCTGCCGCAGAAGGAACATGGCCCCGGGCCATTTACCATGCAGATGATCTTGCCGCAGTTGAGACAGTTTGGAGCTGCGGCGAATGGCTCGTGCTTTAGTCCTTGACAATCACATCGTCGGTGTGTGAGTGTTGGGTTCGTCGATTCTTCCAGGCTCCGGAGCGCTGAGTCCAGGAACGCAAGATCATGTGTGGCCCCGCGCATAGATGAGCCGCCTGTAATGTGGATCTTTTTTGGGCCAGACGAGGTGACCGATGAATGCTCGGATGGTGGCTCAGACTGTGCGGGAGAGGAGGTATTGGCTTTGACGGTTTTGGTGCGGATGTTGGGTAACTGGGACGTCAGGATGCCACCGGCCGGTGATAGTTTTGGCGGAGGCCCTGAGGGAGAGGGTTTACGGGGTGAGGATGAGGATGGGGCATCGGAGCGCCGGCCAGTGAAGTATTCGTCTTCCATGTCTTTCTTCATGTATACGCCCCCGGGCGCCAGATGAGTATGACCATCATTGGCTCGTCGGGGTGCATTCGCGTAGGTGTTGAGGGGCGCCTTCTTCTTGCGATTACCGCGAGGTTTTGTAGGAGCCGAGGAGGAGGATGAGGAGGGCGGGAGAGGGGGATTGGATTTGGATGTTGACGACGAGTAGGAGGGGAATAGTCGAGAGTTCAGGTCGGAGATGAAGGTTAGTGTACCTGGGGAGTCGTCTAGAAGACCCTGGCCAAAATCAGCTTCGTCCGCGTGTGTGCGAGAGTTTGGAAGTACTTGAAAATGCTGTGCCACCTCACTGGCAGAGCTGAGTGAAGCAGCATAGGCGTAGACTTGCTTGAGTTCGTCTTCGGGGAGTGGCAGGAATTTGCTGAGCTCTGCGATGGCCCATGACTGGGTTTGGTGTGAATTCGACATTTGGACGTTCGGAAGGTGGGGTGTGGTCGCAATAGAGAAGCTGAAAGCTTCCAGGCGAAGCTCAAGGGTACACGAGATGACGTGGGGCTCCGCATCCGCAATTCTCACTCGCCCTCATTATCACTCATACTGATTCAACGTAACGATTTTCAATTGTGTCATGTTCAACAACGTCAAAAAAGCCTCTTGGTGTTTTAACCTGAGATTCCCAGACATGAAATTGTGCTCCTGCGTTTAGGATCTCTCCACAAGAGACCGTCCGGGAAGAAGACTGGCATGATGTCTGAAAGACTAAACCAAAATCAATGACAACTTGGAGAAGAATGGGAGAGATACTTGTGGCTCTCTATATCTACCCCGCTCCAGTGATTCCTTTCTATCCATATCACCCCAACTACTCCATCGATCGCACACAAGAAATAGTCGCCCGACGAACCCATGAGCCGATACTCCACAAAAAGCAGCGTATCAATGGACGCCGCAACGACGACAATGCCTTGGGCGAACCCCCGGACCCCAGCAATAAACGACCAGCAGTAACCACCATGCCGCCCCCGCTGAAACACCGCAAGACATTGGAATCTACCCATGACACCGAAAATGCCAGATGTTTAGATGGGGTCGGAAGTGACAACTACACTGGGCCCAAATCTGAAGAAAGCTCGAGCTCCGACAGCTCTTCGGATATAGCGAAAAGGACATCTTCTCGGCGACCTTTGTATGAATCAAGCATACTAAGCATGTAGCAAAAACTAAAATGGCAACAGATCCCATTTAAACAGCCTCCCTAAGATAGGTTTAGACGCTAGTTCCATCCAGACTTTATCTCTGATCTTCACAAATCAAAGGTATAATTGTGCTTTGATGGTTTTATTCGCCACTTATGCCCACAATTATTAGGATTTCAAAACCGCGGCTCGTGTTATCCGTTGGCATGCTCGATTTTCGTTCCTATTTCGACGAAGTGTGGTCAAAGGCGACTGTACCGGCCTTACGAAGTACCTCGAGAAAGTCTTGCGGCGTAGTTTTTCCGGCACTCAAGTTAAGAGGCTGGTCGCAAATACAAGAAAGAGCATCATAAATTAACTCAGGAGATGAGGGAGCAGTTTGATGCCTTGGTTGAGCTTTGGCGCGATTCTCCAAAGACTGCGGTATGGCAACGAAAGATGGAGGGAATTGTGGATATTCTGGGCGATGGGGAGGACAAGAGTGATATCAGGTTCCCATATATGACGATAAACGGTCTCATGGACTCGTGGAAACGGACGACGCTGGATCTCAAGCCCGTCAATGACACGTAGGCACTGGTATTGGGGTCATTCGAATCGGATTTTCTCTTCTCAGATGCTGGTTTTCAGTACGGTGTCAAGCTGAGCAAAGCGACCATGCGGATCCTGGCGCACTTCATCTCACTCATCTATGTTAAGGAGCTTGATTCGGACGAGCTTACCGCCTGCGAAACCAAAGCTCTCGAGATCGCGGATTGCATCCCCAACCATTCAAGCTGGCCAAAGATTTATAAGCCTGACGGATGGAGGCTTGTATCGGAAAATGCTGCCACATATGGGGCCATTCTTGACAACCCATATGTTAAGAGCGATCAAGAAACGATCAAAAAAATTGACCCAGGAGGTGATTGCGGATTACGAATTGAAGGGAGCATGAAAACTTCCATATCCTCATTCAGAATATGTTCCAACAGGCTTGTGCGCGAAGTCTTCAAAACCCATTTCCCGTAACCTCCAACTGCAGACTCCTAACGGCCAGAGTCTTAAGTCGATAAATTGGCATCACACACAAGGTACCAAGCTCTCCAGCACAAACGCCATAAAATGCAGCCGATCCCAAAAACCAGACCACGTTTTCTTCATGCTTCATTTGCAAAAGCGACACCATGACCGCCCAGCCCCTTTGCCTCTATTCCGTCGTTTGATGTGTAATCGGTTTAAACACTCGCCATTTTTTTTGTTCGGTTGATGTACATTGAAGCCAAAACACCAAACGCCTATCTATCTGCGAGTTAGCTTTTTGTCCTTGGCGCTCCATCTGTTCCAGAGGAAAGTATGGCCTTACCATGAACCCAAAAGTCAAAAATATATCGCTTAAGCGGTCACAATCCTGCCGTGGACGAACTGGACTTGTACATCCATTCCCGATGCCGTTTTCCACGATGGCGCAGGTGTGAGAGGGATGAACCGAGACTGATAGTTGTATGTAGGCGGTGGTTGATAATGAGGCTCGGGAGCATATGATGCGAAAGTTTCCTTCATTGTTGCTGCTTCTTGTGCTGCTGCGGCGGCCTTCTGTGCTGCGTAACGTCGACGGGCTTCTGCAAGGTCTGTGGGAGGTTGGAAGGCTGGTGGGGCGAGCTTGGGGTCGTATGAGAAGGAACACATTTGTGCAGGTGGTGTTTATTCGAGTTTCGTTTGTTGGCGTCGAGGTGTGAGGTGGAGAGTATGTTTGTTCCGTCGAACTGTTGAAGTTTGCTTCGTCGCTTTCAAAGGAATATAATGGTGCTCAATGTTGATATCTGGATGCGCTGGGGTTTTTGGGTGGCTGATACGGTCAAAGACCTGGCGGGAATGAAAATTCTTATATTCTTCAACAGCTCATCGCACAATGCAGGGCATCGCACGGGGTCTCTGTATCGCCGAGATTCACGCGCCTTTCAGAGCCAGCAAATCCGTCCGGTGTCAAAGTCAGCCCCGCCCAGCTGCTGACATACGAATCCGCAGCACAACAAGAGTCGGGAGGAGTTGTTGTGCTCGACATGCCCGTCCTAGTCAAAATACGCTGCCACGATGCACATATTACTCCTTCTACCTGCTGCGCCTCGACGATCCGATGCTGGGAGAAGATATATGTAAAAGCAAATTTGACTGGTAGTTTACCAAAGAGGGCCTGGTCGTTGATGTATCGTCGCAAGCATCGAAGCCCAGTCGTTGAAAACCGTGGATCCGTGGCGCCACGTTGCTGTCTCCACGTTTCGTGTCCATCACTTCTTTTACCGCACTGGTTCGAGGGCTCGTCTTTTCCTATAATTTGCTTCAATGGGGGAGCAGAAGCCCATGCGATAATGCCCAATGTTGTATCCAGCGATTCTATTAATGGTCTTGTCAGCACAAGTACCGTGGTGAGACCTCAATCATCCCAATCACCGCCTTAACATGGGGGAATCGGAGGAATTACCAGTTCTCGATACCATCCCCGCGAGATGCCCAGAGCCCTCGGGTCAACTTCTTGCGTCCGATGTCATGTCGACAGATAGGGCTGATGCTTATTTGCAGTGCACCGCAGGCTGATGTGGGAGGACCGATGCTCCCGACTTTGAGGAACCACGGAAGCTTACCGACAAGACAGGGAATTCGGTGCTCGCGTATAGAAATAGATCTCAAGAGCGAGTGGATCAGAATGTTGTAAGGCTGATGAGGGAGACGGTGCCTAAACAGGTACGCGATGAGGAAGATGGAGGGGGAGGCTTCCACGACAATGATCATAGAATATCACCATCACTGAGTGTCGTGATGTAGTCAAACTTCATGAAAGCTACAAAACCATTTCAACCAGCTCTTATTTGCATATTTTTCCCCGACCTGGTTGTTCTTTTTGGTTGCCTGTTTCGCTTCATAGCTATGATATTTCAATGCTCGTCCAAGGCAAACTGTTCAGTCCTGTGTGGTCATCTCAGAGCAGACCAATCTACCCTGGATATCACCCGCCATTTCATATATGCGTAGTATTGTGTCATTCGCCTTGCAATCCGTTTATCAATTTGGGGATGAGACCCGTATTGAGTGCACCAGGTATCCCAGCATCCCAGCATCCAATAATAGGGATATTGATGTAACCACGCCGGATTTGCCTCAAACCACCAGCAATCATTAATCAATCGACCAAAGCCTTATAGTAAAACAAGTAACAGGTTGTCGAATTTACCACATCAGAGAGCTGGGTGATGTTGTCATTCGAAGCATATTCCCAAGCGCTCAATCCATGAGTGTAATTAGATGTGTCGGCAGTTTAGCGAACAAGAGCGGGAGCTATGGCGAAGCTCTGGAGGACGATGGTGAGAGCAGAAGCTCTGAAGAACGACGACGGCGGCAGCAACAGCTCGGGGGGCGACAGGAAAGCCAGAAGGTCCGGCGGGCAACGGTGGTAGTAGGAGAGGCAGAGAATGGCGGCGGGAGCAGCAATCAAGTTGTGGTGGATGAAGTGAAGAGCTCACAGGTGGAAGAGGCGAGGGTGGTGCTTGCGGCTCAAGTTTACTTTGGCGCGGAGTCCTCAATGATCTCCACCACCCCGCACTATCATGTCCGAGCTCGCGGGGAGCTCCGTCATCAATTCAGCTTGCACATCATTAGCCCGCGTTATGACAAAATCGACTACAAGAACCCGACGAACTCCGCGGGACCTCTCCTCCCACCACCTTCTCCACAACACCTGAAGCACCAGCAATCCTCGACTCTTGCACCACTCATCCTCATTCATCTACATCAACCATGAGCGGACTCAAAGCCGGCGACAAATTCCCTCAGGGAGTTACCTTCAAGTGAGACCCCTCGACATTCTACTTCAATTGGGTCGAGTAAGATGGGCTAACCGCCAGTCTGAACAGCTATGTCCCCTACTCCCCCGAGAAGGACGACATCAACGCTTGTGGACGCCCGATCTCATTTGACGCCTCGAAGGAATGGGCTGGCAAGCGCGTCGTCTTGTTCGCCGTGCCTGGTGCCTTCACCCCAACCTGCTCCGAGGCTCATCTCCCCGGATACATCAAGAACTTGCCGGAGTTGAAGAAGAGGGGCGTTGATGTTGTTGGTAAGCCTGATCATGGCAGCAGTTGTGGTAATTTGGACCCCGTTAACTGGGATTGGAACAGCCGTCACCTCGTACAACGACGCCTTTGTCATGAATGCTTGGAGCAAGGCCAACGGTATCAAGAACGACGAAATCCTATTCCTCGAAGACCCGGAGGCGAAGTTTGCCAAGAGTATTGGGTGGACTATGGGCCCGCGGACGGCCAGGTTTGCCGTATTGGTTGATAAAGACGGAACTATTCTTTATGCTGGAAAGGATGAGAAGGGACAACTGGAGAAGAGTACGGCCGAGGCTGTGTTGGCGAAGCTGTAGGTTGTTGGAGGTTCTGCATAATTGGTACTGGTGCACATCCGGTCTGTGCTCACAAGATGGAGGACATTGGTTTTGTAAATGTTCATCTTATATGTATTTTTGGTTGACAAAACCTTTGGAGAGTGAAATGCTCCAAACACCATAATGTTAAAGTCTTCTTTTGAACAATACATTTCACACTAAGACACCTCAAGAATCAACTTGCAAATGTGAAACCTCATTCCCATGTTGGACAACCCCTTTAGCCTAATCTTGAGGTGCCAAGCCAAGCTGACTTTTTTTCCTCACTCTTTGGCCTCATCCTCTCACTCACCAACCCTACTACACTCCCACAAACTCTTGCCTGTGTCCCCTCCCGCTCATCCGGACTGGTTTTTTCGTGTTTCTGAAACTTAATTCACCGAGTTCTTCGCTTCCCGCTGGGATACACCAGACATTGGCATCATGCCATCAAAGAAGGCTAAATATATCCCAGAGGATGATGCTGATGACTATGACATGGAGGAGTATTCTGAGGATTCTGAAGATGAGTTCCAAGGACCTGCGATGAATGACTTTGAATTGCCAGAGTGTTTGCAACCGGTGAATTGGCACCGCCGCACAGTCAAAGATATTGTTGGTGAGTACCTCCTTGAACAAACCTATGTCAGGAAGTAGCGGGCATCAAGTCGATTCAAGGAGAGCTTGATAGAAAGCGCTGCGTATGCGTACGCATGTTTTTGAGCATGAGGGTAGCGAGCTCTGGATGTTTGTTCTACAGAGATATTTCTGGTTTACCATTTACATATCGTTGAACCCGCTGACTTTTCATCTTGATAGCAATGTTGAAAGGTCCATATTGTGACTTGAATCCAGATTACCAGCGAGACTTTGTATGGTCATCAGATCGCATGATCCGGCTGATCAACTCAATAATGAGTAAGTATGAGTTATCACTTCAATCCCCATAACTTTGGGGGGAGGCGAACTGGGGAAGCACGGCGTGCCAGAGTTGACACCGCGGCCTTCGAGTCCATGATGAAAACGCAATGACCCGGACACCCTGTCCGTGGCTCAGTTAACAAACTGAGCGACGTTGCGCACCCCTCGTGATAGCATGCACCCCTGTGACGTTATGGCATAAGGTCCCGCATTCGCTAACAGTCGTGTGTAGCTGACTTCTATGTTCCTCCCGTAATATTCAATGTAATACCGAGAACAGACGCGAACGGAGTTACCAAATTTCACCGGATTTCTGTAGACGGAAAACAGCGCTTGACATCCATAAAACTGTTTGTCGAAGGAAAAGTGCCTTGTACAGACAAACACAATCGGCGTTGGTTTTTCGTGGATGACGGGGAGCGAACGGGGACTATTAAAAAGAAGCGGGTGTTGTCCAATCATATCAAGCAAATGTTTCTCCAAAAGGAGCTCCTGACTGCAGAATTTTCTGCACTCGACCGACGACAAGAAGAGGATCTCTTCTCAAGAGTGCAGCTTGGAATGCCTCTAACTCCTGCAGAAAAACTGAAAGCATCGTCCGGACATTGGCAAACATTTGCGATCCAAATAGAAACCAAGTTCCCCGATCTGCTTAATATCTTTGACAACAAAAGAGGCCGCGGATTTCAATTGGTACTCCAGCTGCTGAAACAGATTTGCTTTGCGGATGAAACGCTTCCAGGTTCGAGTCAATCCTATTCAACATCTGTCAGCACGCTCAAGACGTTTTGCGCTAAACCAAAGGACATCTTGAACCGAATCAAAGGAGAGGCCGGCCGGGTATTCAGGAAGTACGACGAGATCCACAGGAAATTCCCCCAAACGTTTGCGGCAAAATCCAACTGGAAACATTCAACTAAGTTCTCGCCTGTTGAATTCGTCGGAATCGGCGTTCTCATTCATCGATATCCCAATCGAAATGCACGGTTGTTGTCAGGAGATATCATGCATCTTCGTCAGTACCTTCGAGACCAAAGACAGGATCTTCGTGCGAATACAGTTACGTGGAGATGCATCATGAGCTTTATAAATAACATTGAGAGGTACCGTGGAAGCATGGACACAGGTGATAGCCGGGACGCCGAAGAACTTGGAAAAGAACCACCTGAAAACGACGCATCCGACATCTTCAGTGTCTCAGCCGGCGACATCTCCCTCCAGAATGCAGTCGGTCGAACACACCCAAGTACTCGTGGTGGCCATCAAAAGATCGTAACCGACAATCAGCAAGGTCTGCAGCAATTGGCGCCACTGCCACCACCCAGTCCACTACGGGCTGAAACTCCTGCTTTTGTGCCGCGTACGAATCCCGGTGATCAAGTTCAACACAGGGAACAGATTCGTACATCTACCCCCCCACCGCCACCACCGCCATTGCAAATGGTACCCCCGACCCTTCCTCACAACCGGTTTAGTCCCCCAGCGAATATAGCATCGCAAGTAGCGTCAATGGCCTCACCACTACTCCCGCAATTCACCTCTCAGCAACCCCAACCTCAGCAAGGGCCTCAACCTCGACCTCGAACCAACGTCAAACAAAACTGGGAAAGCATACAACGTCTCGTCTCCGTAAAGCGGGAATCTCCCTTCCCAGAAACCAGTGTTCGCCCAGCCTCGCAATCTCCTGTCACCTCGCAGACACCCACGTTTCCGAAAACCGATGCTACAGCCCCGCAGGACCCCAGGAGCGCGCTGAAGCGTCGATGGGCTGAGTTGGAGCAGTTGAGGGCGGTTAAGAAGGAAAGAGTTGAGTAGTGGCCGAATTGAGTTGTGGAGGCATTTGTGGGTGGAATGTGTAGTGATGCGATGTATATACGGGGGCTCCTGTTCGGGTTGTTGATGATTTAGAGTTTGATGACTGATACTGGATAGTTGAGAGGTTCAGGTGTTGATGCGTGTTGGTCATGGTCATGGTGGAAAGGCCACACATCTGATGAATACCATTCTACTTTTCATGAAACCCAACGGGGCCCCAGCCATGTAATTGTTCGTGAGACGTTTCGTTTGAAATCTGCTGGAATCCAATAAACTACCGATCATTTAAGTTAAAAGACTCAGATCAAACCCGGGATCACAGGATCTTATTCGACCACCCCAATCCGGGCGGCGGAGTTGACGGGCGAGCATACCCAATGAAGACGCAGAATAACGGAGTACATTCATATAGGGCGAAATCTGTGGGGGTATAATACGGGTCAGTCGCTTGCCATCGGGGATTCACTACCAACATATTAGTGGAGCCGGGGATTTCAACATAACCAAGGCTATCTAACCATGTTGTGAAACCTTTATATTGTGCTCATGTTTCTCTACACCCCCTGCCTTACCTTACGGTGGGATTGGGTGCCTTTGATCAATGTACCCGCAGCGTTACATGTCACCGTAATCCGCATAGTCATCACTCCAATGCACCTGATTGAGATTGATTTCATCACGGTGAAGTGATAGACGGCGCGCTCAGAATATCATTGGTACGTCCACGGTGTCATAGCCCCGCGGGTAGCCTGTGGTATATTGGCTTGGTTCGAGAAATTCATGGGACAAGCTTATCTATTCCCTTCGGAGTAGCGTGAGCACAGTACTCGTACACAAACCGACCTATGTGGTGTTGAACCCCTTCTGTGCTCTTCCCGTGCTTCACGGGATACTCTATCATCCCTCACATATCACCATACAATATCCTATTTTATGCGCCAGGAGCCCGATTTCCCCATCTCCGCCATTGCAGAGGCAATCTCACTTACGTAGCCGTCACTCCCTCAAGTCAAGAACTCGGGTATCATCAACGCGGAATCGAGCATGTTATACTACTACGATGCCAGTAAACCCCAACCCTGTTCAGTGCTGCTGAAGAGGATGTACATCTCTAATAGATGCAGCACAGACAGAGTCTGACTCAAACACCCGAGTTCCGGTAGAGAGGTGACGGCGGAGGTTTAACCGGGCTAAAAGATACTGTTTCGTCTCGTAGGAGACAGGCTACGGTGTTCGTGGGCCACTGGCATCACTGTGATACCAGGAAAGGGGCGATGATGGTTTCCATCTCGCAGACCACATATCCAAGTCTTTCACATAACATTGAATCAAGAACGGAACATGAACAAGGATTATGATTATGGCCTGGCTATGATTATGATTGGAACACACGGAGAATGACACACAGGAGGCGGATCATGGTTTTGATACAATGTACTGACGGGGGCTGTACATCCATCATTCAGTTTGAAGCCCATGGATCCCCGTCGTAATACGCTACATCAACCAACGTGTGATATCAGCATCATTCTGTAGTATTAGCATTTTGAGTATGACAGGCTATATTGTATGATCTAATTCCACAACATTCCGAGACTGCGGCACATGAAATAGCAACTATATCCATCGCAGTGCGCACTTCCACCATGCTGCAGCGCCACCAGAGTCACCCCAATACTTCCGATCTTAACCGGCATATCTCTTGGTGTCTCTCACTTATCTTCCCAGTCAGTCGGTCAGCAACACCAAGGCGTCCCAGACCATGAACGAGAATAGTAGAGAGAAAAAATCTCTCCCATAACTTCACGGGTATACCGGATGCCAGTAAGTTAGTACCTCTGTGTGTTGTCAACTCTTTTTTCGAGTACCGTGACATCCCCCTTCCCCTCAACAACAAGCACGAAAAACTGATATTCCCCTCTCCGCTAGCTCCTTGACGTCCTTGTATAGCTTCTTCTCCAGCCTCAAGTGCCGTCAGCTATCTTGACAAGTCTCCCTTCAAAACGTTGGGCGGGCCTTTCGCCAAAGCTCTTGTAATGTCCGCGAACCGAGAGAAGACCAACGCTAAACCCAATGCCATCCCACTCCACCCACACCTACCTCACCCACACGTCCAACCCCGCCTCGTGTGGTGGGTGGTGGCTGCGGGCCCCACGCTCCTCCCGAATCCCACGTGTACGGGATTTTTCGTGGGATGGGTTCCAAAGGCCCAAAAGGAAAAACTCCCGAGACGGGAGCGGCGGCGGAAACAACGGGTCGGCTCGTCCGCCTGCTACATGAATCGTTTGGGATGTGTGTGGAGCGGGGACGTCAAATAATGTTGGAGGATCAGGCGGTTCACGGACTTTGTACGGACGATGGGGGCAAGGTTTTCACAGCCAGCCAGCGCTGGAAAGCTTCCTGGCCTGGAAGCCGTCCATACTGGTACATTCCCGAGGTAAGGGTCCATGTTGGGGATGTTAAGTTTTCTCGGAGACGTGGAGGTGAAGGATATTCGTTTAGTTCCTTCTTTCTCATGTTCTCTTGAAGGCTGGAACGCCCGTGTGCCCCATGTTGAGGAAGCTACGTAGGGAGCTGGCGGGATGTAGCATCTTGATTGGGTGGGGTGGCTGATGGAGAAAAAGGGTGGCGCAGGAACCATTTCTTCCAATGTGTAACAGACGTGTTTGCATCATGTCCTATCGTATGTGATCAGCCTATCCGTGAACAAGCAGAGGCAACAGACATTGATGGCGAAGGAGGGACAGATGAAACCGAGTTTGTTGTCCCAGAGGGAGAAAAGGGCGCGGGAAAACAAGGGTGATGAACATTACCAACCTTCCTAGATAGCTCTATCCGATGCACATCAAGAGACCAACACTTTGAACGCCCTCGTGTGCCTCTCAACGGCCTATCTGTCAAACCCCACGGCAATCGGTGTCGAAAGATGGGCAGCACCAAGTGGGTCTGAACATCCAACTTTCACACTCCCCCAGTTCTCCGTTGTGAGTCTCCCTTGCTTGCTTCGGATTCATCCATTCTGCCGGTTCCAAACACGCAGGTGAGATTTCGT
The DNA here is from genome assembly GCA_004786065.1 of Ascodesmis nigricans. Classification (NCBI taxonomy): domain Eukaryota; kingdom Fungi; phylum Ascomycota; class Pezizomycetes; order Pezizales; family Ascodesmidaceae; genus Ascodesmis; species Ascodesmis nigricans. The sequence goes on from ML220115.1 coordinate 321,419, forward strand.
CACCTGTAGATGAATGCACCCAATGAGCATCTCAATCGTCCCCCAGCTGAGCAGCAAGTCTCAAACAGCAATCAGCAGAAGGATGCAATCCATCGATCGAGCAGTCGATGGTAGCTAGTTTAGCAGTTGTACTACTGGACAACAGACGCCTGGTATGGCCAGAGGTGAGATAGCGGCCTCGCATCCGTGGCGGCGGAGAGCGAGACCCTGAAGCCTGGTCCCTGTCTATCCGGGGGTGTGTGCGTTGTAAAGGTGTCACCGGGGATATTTTTTCTGCCTGAACAGGTCTGTGGAAGCAGGCAGCAGCACGCAATTTGATCCGGGAATGTGGATCCGGGTAAAAAAAGTGTTGGTGCCTCTCTCTGCGACAACGACAAGAAGTGTAGTGGATGATGGAGAGATGGTGGGCAAATTTCGTGCACCGAGCAGGGGAAAAAAGCGGAGCTTTGTTGCCCGTCTCCCGGGACATGCGTGGTCGTTGCTTCTCCCCACTTCTCAGGTCTAGATTGATTCTCGGACACCAATCCGTAGCCAGAGGTGACGGAAAAGGCATCGAATGAGGGATGCTGATGCGGAAAGGGGATGGTTGTTCGAGGTCTCATGACGGAGTTGGAGAAGAGCGAGATAGATCATGGGCTCTGGGCTCGGCGGAAGGCGATGAAGGAGTCAGCGGAGGAGAAGAGAAGCATGATGAGTTTGAGAGGATCCTGCTGGTTGAATGGCCATGATGGTGCGGACAGGTGGGCGGAGGGGATGACCGACCCGAGTGATAGCGAGACATACTCACAATTGCTCACTCGATATAACCAACAGCCAACGCTCCTCGTCCACACCCGTTTGTGAGTGTAACCAGACAACGGCCTGGACTGAGACATCATCTCAACAACATGGCCGTATGACTTCGTAAGCGATGATGCCCTCTCACCCATCTCCTGGCCCCTTTGATGCCGCCTCTGTGAATGACGTACGCCTTCATCCACAGCCCGCTGTCCTTCCTTGGCTTCCTCTCCTCACTGACCACTTTTTCCGTTACATGACACCTGCACAGACATTTTTTCTGGAGCCAGCGGCTCGCATCTTCGCCGTCGCGACGGGCCGTGCCGCAGCACGCCTGTTCCGGGCACAGATTTCAGATGCGTCGTAATCAGGATAGGATGGGGGACCGGCTTCCGAACCTCAGCGTTGGTACACGTTAGAAACTTCTGGGGGGGAAGGGAGAAAGGTTCCGGATGCCTTTTGGTACGGTACAGGTACATATAATTCGCCACTGGTTCTGTCTCTACGCTGGCTGCCGGGGACGGATGGGTGGGTGGTGGTGTTGGAGGTGTGAGGAAGAAGACTCAGGCAGCCCATAGCAAAATGAAATGATTTTGTGATATGGAAAAAGGCCAAGGGGGAGCAGTGTACCATACCACAATGGGTTGCTTCATAATGTATATTGTACGAGTACAACATGACACTTCACTCGCCTCCGTCACTTTGGCAATTGGAAGTTGGCGCAGTCAGACGAGTTCCAGCTGGTCCAGTGGTGGCGGTTGCTCTAGTCCCGTCCGCGGAGAAAGACATCGCCCTCGCTGGTAACTGATACTCTCCGACGCTGCACTGGAACACGCCGCTTGTCTGGTGTTGGTGGTGTTGGTGGATCATGTTCCTCGCTCACGTTACTCTCCCGTTCCCGTTGTGAACACCCCCTCCTGCTCCCCATAAAAGAAAAAAAAAAAAAATTGAACAGAGTGTCCACGTGAGAGACCGATCACAACGTCATTGGGCGTTGGTGCGACGGCATGTGGGGGTTGGTCGCACAAACGGCCGTCCTGGTTGGCGGGAAAGACGTTGGGCCCACGGGATCGCTGCAGAGTGCGGAGAAGGTATCCAGATGAACTGCATCAGGCGGAATGCATCGCCCAATCCATAGCCAAGACAATCTATCTTCTCGCATTTCCACCACTCCACACAACTCAAAGAAACACGGAGGAAAGCGCAATCTGGGGCAATGGCGCCCTCCTCGCCTCCAGCCCCGTATCGACGTGATGCAACCAACTCCCTCCTTCAAGATGTAATATTGGTATAATCCAGAGAGCACTCCTACAGATGCAACATGCTAAACGACAGACTGAACAAAGATTCCAGAAACGCGGGTTCAAGTACTTGCGTGCAGCTCTGGTGCCCCACACGGCCCATAATGACCACCAGATAAACCATCAAACAACAATGTAAATGAATGACCGAATATATAGCACCCAGTGTTGTGCTATACAAAGAAAATTAACCCCACAAAAAGCCCCCAGAGAAAGCAAAGTGAAACTCGACTTTGTGATGAATCACAATCCCGTTCGTGAGTTCAAGCGACTTAACATGTCCCCATCTGCTGAATGGTGATTAGGACGCGGACGGGGCGGTTCACAGAGATTGAGCGGTGGCGGTGGGTCTCTCGGATCCGTAGATCTCGGCCGCACCAAGGGAGGATGAAGCTGAGGATGATTCGGATATGGAGGTGGGTACCCTGCCGCATAGTGAAGGGGCGGAGGGTCCGGATATCCGTGAGGCGGCATGAGCGCCGGGGGCAATTCATCCTGCCCGTATGGGCCGGGGTGATGCTGAAGATGGGACGAAGGGGAGGGGGGCTGCGGTTCGGATGGGTATTCATCATTTGAACTTCGCCTGACCAGGCGTTCTGGATTTGGATGAGCGTATGGCGGGGCCCCGGAGTGTTGTTGGTATCCTGGGGGCAACGGTGTGCCATGAGGTCCGTAAAGAACTGTAGGTCCCTCTGGTCCAGCAACGACATGAGCTGGGACGAAAGCTTGCGTAGCTGAGGACACGGGGGTGAAGACGCATTCCTGGTTGAAGCGCATGCAGTTGGCGCAACGACCGTCTGGGGACGTCTCGAAACCAGAGCACCGAATCTGTCTGACGGTCAGAACCGCCAGCCGCTTCACTTGTTTGTCGGAAAAGGCTCATACCTTACGTCTCCGACAGTACCGACATGCAATTGCTGTGCGTTGACGGGGCGCAGGTTGGTTCTGATATGAATCGTAGATATGCGGACCGCCCGGATGCCCCGCGAGATGTGCTGGATGAGCTCCGTACATTGGAAACGAAGTGGTCATAAAATGTCGCAGCGGCGCTCGAGTGAGACGGTAGTTACTGGCGCACTGTAAGCCGCGTGCTCTAAAGCTGGATAGAGGATAGACTCACTCGTTCTCTAGCGATCAGTGTCTGAGGTGAAGGGTCGAAGGAAGGTGGCTCAACGTCGGGAGCAAAGGTGAGAAGCGGACGACGAGAGTAGGTTGGCAGTAGATGGTGGCCGGTGCGAGGAGTATGGGAACGGAGGTGTGTAGATGTGTCTGTGGTTGAAGGAAGGTAGTGTTAGAGTTGAGGGCGGGGGAGAAGGAGAATATGTGGAAGCAGGAGAGAAAGAAGTATCAGAAAAGAGGTGGGGGGGAGTGGATAGAAAAGGGCGGGGATGGCAGACCAGGTGTTTGGCGAGCACGAGACGACGATGCGGGCAGCGGAAGCAGGGGTCAGCCGAGACACCGAGTGATGGTGGCCCAGCTGGGGCCGTTAGCAGGCCCGCGGTGGAAGGGAAGGGGGAGGAGGAATGCCCCAGGGTGAGACAGCGGGAGAGCGGGCGAGGATGGAGATGGAGCCCTGGAGAGGGTGGTCAGAGAGGGTGAGGAGGAGAAGGAAGAGAAAGAAGATGGGGGTGGGGGGAGAAGGGAGGTGGGGATGGAGGGGGTGTTAGGTAGCGCGCAGGCGCCCCGGGGGGGGGGGGGGGGAGGGTGGGACGTGGTGAGAGGGTGAAGGCGCACTACAGCACCAGCAGGAGAGTGGGGATGTGTGTGGAGGACGACAGGTGCCGCGGGCCTGGTCTCTTCGGGAGTGGGGAGGGGAGGAGGAGGAAGAGGAGGAGGAGGAGGAGGAGGGGGAGGAGGGGAAGGGGAGGGGAGGGGAGGGGGAGAACGAGAGAGAAAGAGAGAGAGAGGGAGAGCGAGAGGGAGGAGGGAGGGGAGCCATCTCCAGGGTGGGCAGCCAGCGCCAGCCAGCCAGCCAGCCCAGTAGGTACCAAACCAGCACCACCAACAGCGCTAACAACCAGCAAGCCAGCGAGCCAGCCAGCCAGCTCCGAGCACCGGAAAAGTCACGCAACGGAAGGCTGGACGGCTCGGACCGTGAACCCTATGCACGGAGCAGACCCCAGACAGCGGATATGCTCGCAGCCATCAAGCAAGCAAGCAACCCAGCCCGAGCGCCCGCTTCCTGCCTTCTGCCACAGAACAGTCCCCTCCTCCTCCTCCAAAACCTCATGGCAACCCCTCCCCCCACCAATCCCACACTACGAGTCCAGTCCGCGTCCACCGCGCTTACTTGCCCTGGCGCTCCTGCATTCACCCCATCCTCCCCCAGCCTTCCAAAGCCCATGTCTGGCTGGGTATGATGTACTCCATGGTGTCCCAAGTTTGTGTGAGTGTGACCAGCCCAACTACCAACTTTTTCAGCCTCCGCAAAAAAAGAAACGCTCCCATACCTGAATAGGTGACGCCGTGGACGACGGGTCTGTGTGTCTGTGTGGACGTATGCGCCGGTAGCAGATAGATAGCAGCGCAGCGGGCAGCCAGTGAGCAGATCAGCGAAAAAAGTCCTCCCCCCCCCGGCCTGCTCACCAGTGCCACTACTGTAGTTGTTGCCCAAGTGCGTTTCGGCCAAAGAAGCGCTGTGAAGCGCTGCACGTTGTTGGCTGAGAGAGAAGGAGGAAGAGGAGGGGTAGGAAGAGGAGAACGGGTGTTGTCGTTGTCGTCGTGCGGGGATCACAGCCTATCACCGCCTTGCTGTCAGTCGCCCTGTTGGCAGCCACCCGGGAGCCCTGGATGTGCAGGGTCTTCAACCCGTCCGCGAACCAAAGTGTCGGGACCACGAGGAAAAAAAGTCACCTCACAACGTCACCTCCAACCTCATCAAGTGTATATATCGTACGTTCGCAGGTGCAGGCAGCGCGCGCTCCAAGGCACAACTTGACAACCTCAGATTGGACTTTACAGCAGTGTCTCCGGTTCCTTGGGTTGGCGATGCAGGGTTGTTGTGTTCTGTATAGCAGTGAGATGGTGGCGACCGAGATGGGTGTGAGAAATCCCCCTGATTTCCGTACTGCGGTCTGTCTATCAAGGCCAGGACTCGAGTTGCATTTATATCCTTTCGGTGCTCGGATTCCGCTCTGGAACATATCTGAGGTGTCTGTTCACCACTTGGGTGAATATAGGTTGCCCCATTCACGGGCCCAGCAGGGTTGACTTATCGAAAAGCCAGGTTTCAGCCATCCATCGGATGCTGATGCGGTGTCGTGGCTTCATGAAGTTTTCCTCCTCCAGCTTGCCCTGGTTAATCTGTCGTGGCCGCGTCGATGTAGAGGTTGGGAAATCCACGATAATGTCGTGCTGCGTGTGTTCGTTTTGTATCGATAATAACCGGTGAGAATTAAATGGTGGAAAGAGGAGCCCTGCTAATGTCTGACCTGGGCTGACGTTGTCCCAGTCCAAGAACGGGCAATAGTGTGCTGCAAACGAACCAGGGCGACCATACAACAGGGCTTTGTATTGTGTTCTGGATGTTTTCCAGAAGCATGACGGAGGAAAGCGAGGATGAGATGTGGTTCGTGGGGTGTGAAAGATAGGAGACTCGGAGTCACCTTCGAGTGAGTCCCTGAGTGAGACCAAGAATGACCTATGAACAGTGCGCACGGACCCGAAGTGTTGATGACGTCCATCCATACGAGATGAACCAGTGAAAGGCACTGTGGCCGGAAGCATTACTTCCATACTGGTTAGTGAAATACGTAATGAACTAAATACAATCCAATGAACTGTATGTGGTGAAGAAACGACAAAGACTGGGCTTCTGCTATTGATGTGCGAGATGACTGAAATTTCAACGTGTCACATTAGAGACCGTAAAGGTTGGGACTGTACGTCTTATTCTTTCTTTTCCCATGCGGAAGATTCTCCGCATGGTTGGAAAATACCGGCCTGTATTCAAAAGAAAGTAGTTTTCCTGTTGTTGATAAAATCACCATTCGCGTCGACGAGGCTTTATAACAAAAACTTCCACATGTTAATGGTAGTCCATCGATGGAACGAGTCAGAAGGCCACTTCATGGACCTTAATGCTCTTCAATGTGTTGATATTGGCTTTCAGTTGACTTCCACCGCAAGGGCATGACGAGGTCACGACTGCGCGAGTGATCTGCAGAAACAGGCAGCAAATTTTTTGGGTGCCTTCCTTTCGTCTGATGCGGGCTGGGTGCATCCCTTGCTTTCCCCGCCTCAAACTCCTCTGCCATGAGTGGTTGAACTATCAATGCCCGAAGACACCGATCGAGTGGACCTGTGTGCTCAGGACAATCGAATCCACAACCAACTTCTTTCTTGCTGCAAGATCCCGAGCATGACGACATTGTGCTCCTCATCCTAGCCTTCTGCGCTGCGAACGTGAGAATTCCGATGCACCAGTCGTCTAGACTGTTCTGAGATGCGCAAGAGGGGACGTGGACGAGCTCGGGTTTGAGGAGCGGGGTAGGCAGGTCGTTGGGAAACTCCAAACAATGAGCAATGACAATTTCTTTCACATCACGATATAGGAAAGCAGTCCAGGCTTATGTTGGCATCGTCAGATACCAACCATTGTCTTGATGCATGTTGCATGGCCGAGCTGATTGTTGCCAGCGCTCTCACGGATCCTGAGGAACTACGTCAGCGAGATGCAAATTTCCAAGCGCTCATAGTTCTATTGTATCCGAACTCTGGCGAGTACTCTTGTATCCTATGGCCGTCTTGAAAATGTTTGCTTTGGCTTCCAATGCCATTATCTCTATGTGGTAAACCCTATCCGGTGCTCTCATATTTTTGGACTCGGAAGTTCCTCTTTGAAACAGCGTTCCGAATCGTATTCGTAGCGCCGAGTGGGTTAAAATGATTCCGACAATGAAACTGTGGTCATATGCATACCCGTACCGCCGCCAGCATAATCAGTGGAAGTTCGACCTGTTCCAGATCTCTCATGCATCCATGTTCCATGATAACCACCATCTGCAAGCAGAACCAACCGCAAAACCTCTGTTGCCTGAACATCTGTACAGTACATAGCCGTCACTTCCGAAAGAGATGTGTTGGCCTCTGGATATCACAACTGAGACAGATGCTGCGGTGTGGTGCGCCTTAGTGCTTCGCTTCTACTCGCAAAGTCCGGCAAGTTATCCACCAGCTGCAGCGGAGGCATCCACATGACTCGGGAGAGTGACATCAGCGTACAGCGTCGGGATGAGCCAGTCTATGTAAGGCCGCAGTAGGTGGTAACGAAAGAATCCTCCCGCATGCGCATTTCGTGTGATGTATGGTGGAGGACAAGTGTCAGATTGAGCGACATCCAGGAACACTGGAGCCCAAAACCGTGTCATGGTGCCCAGTTGGCTATGAAACATCGCACAACCTTCTCCTGTTGGTCAATAACGAATACAGCAGACACATCAATGTTTCCAGAGTGCTGGGAGCCGTGGATCGTGTCAAACGGGTACAGCCGTAGGCAGTCTCCACCGACCCCAAGCCTGATCATCATCCTCATAGTGAATGCCGATACCCCGCACGCGCACCCTGTGCAAATCTGTCGGTTGGTCTTTCCTGGGGCATTTCTGCAGATGGAATCACATCACTGCACTGCACTGGCTCCCTCCAACAGCTATGCTTGCTGGGCTTGGTTCGTGGGTACCTGAGGATGTCACTGATCGGCGGACCTGGGGTGAACTCTGATTTGTGTGTACGGCGGCGCTCCAGAAGGTGATGATGATAGCATACTCTATTGTCCCAGTTGCTGGTAATGGTGAGCTTTTGGCAACCTGTGTTGCAGAATTTATGCGGACGGACCGCCCTGAGCGCCGTTAAAAGACTTTGTGACTAGCGGCAAGAGAACCATGAATCCCATATACACCTTGCATGCGCATGCCGTGTCGCGGGCCGACCCATATGGCTCCCTGTGGGGCGCCGAATCTCTCATCCATCAGTATGCTTAATCTGACCTCCTCTGTTGCTAACCACTTGACTTCTCCCGCAAAGTAAGCAAAGGTGGTTCACGACGGTTCCAGACCTCTTACCACCGATCGGAATCTTGTTGATAGAGGAAGGCGATAACCAAACTTCATACAAGATGGGGGTCATAACAGATGCTCAGATTGGAGCCATGGTGATTCGGATACCTAGTGGAGATCCTTTGTTGGGCGGAAAAGCAAATTATGAGAATTTAAAAAAGCAAAGACTTGAACGACTGTGCCGCTGGAACATCAAGGTGAGATATGCGGTTTCCAGGGACTTACCCCACAAGTAGTCGAATGCTTTGCTTGAACTCGAAATATCTGGAAGTGCGATTGTTCAGTATCACTTGAAGGGTTCTGAGCCCATGGTTATCTTAATTGTTTAGCTACTGTAGTTATGAGGGCAAAGAACTTAGGCATCGGTGAACCAGTAAGGTAACAAACCTATCGTGTATTGATCGCCGTGCGAAAATATGCATCTTGACCAATACACAGCATGTGCAGTATATTCCAATTCTGACTGGGCGAGGCACATTGAGCGGGTACCTGATAACATCCATCAAAAACATTGTGTAAACTTAGTTTGATGGTGTTGAAAAGTGTAGCCTTGGACAAGGGCAAAAGGTCCGTGCCATGGTACCATTCGTACCCACTATAATCTAATACAGGCCGCCGCACTGGACAGACAGACAGCGCCTCGTACTAGTTTGGTGTATCATCCAGCCGAGCGTGCTGGTGGGAAATTCCATGGAGAGCGAGGGACCACCGAGACGCTGTGTGCGACCCAGGCGGTCCGGACGTAGGAACTGGAGAAGAGCGAGATCTCTTTACCGGTGACCTTATCTTAGGACGGCCCCGATACTGGATTTAACACGGGATGGGTTCGGTCCATCTTCACAATCGTAAATTCGGGATGAGTCTAGATGACGCAACATGTGGTCTGAAAGGATATCTGGTGCCAGTTAAGCCTCGCGACAAACTATATAGCATCATTGGTTAATTATATTTTCTTTTACAGATGACAGTTTGGTATAGTTTCAACGAGTGATGGATGTTGAACTCCTTAACATGACGAGGGTGGCTCACCCTCTAACAGTGGATGTGCCCTCGTTATATCATATAATTGTAGCCCAGTATTGAACGAAAGTAGTTGATCTAGACGCCGTGGTTTGCGACCGAACGGTGGCTGAATGATGGAAGTCGTACGCGGAGTTCTTTGACAATGCTATTAGGTTGTATTCAAGTTAACGACCCAATAGTGTGATAGCCCCCACTTTTAAGACACTAACCATGAATTCAGGTATTCTGAATCCCTCTCAGATGACCAATATATGAAGAACTTGCCCAATGGAGGAAATTATCCCGCATAATCCTCTCCATTTTCTATACGGTTCATCATCACCCTCAAGGCGTAATTCCCTCACATTTCGCTATCCAAACAATTTTTTTTGGACTTGTCAAATATCTCTCAGACTCTTCTGATGCACCATTGGCCTCAAAGTCGTAATACTGACAGTTTCAGCTGCCAGTCGTATATTCCGATAGCCATATTGGATGTCAGATACACTGGATGTGTTCCCGTGAATTAGCATCTATTTTCTCGGCATACCAGGTAACCATATCCAACCAGAGGGCCGCAAGGCTGGTGTAATTTTCAACAGTGTAATCTAGAATTCCACGGCAAACGACGGACTGATATCGTATGGATCCAAGGTGATACCAATGAGATGACCTCAGACACGGTCCGCGGCAGGACGCAATGTTGTGTAGCCGTTCGGTTCACGATCCACTGCAGCGGGTACGCTTCTCCCTGTATACCGTGCATATGAGTGTGTGGTCCAGATGCCTATACCGTACGATTCTTGGTGTTGAATCAGATAAATCATGTGACGGTTCGCTTGACGTTTACAGACGTTCCCAAACGAGTGATATCAAGCGTGCAGGTTGTACAGGTTCGCTTCTTTCAGGCCCCACAGCGTCAGTTGCATGATTCACAGACGAACTGTCTGCTAAACCTATGTACTTCTTGATCTGGGTTGATACAGCTAAGAAGCGTGACGATGACAAGTGCAGGGTCGTCCTATTTCCTGACTTGTAAGTTGAATAGGCTTTTGGGATGTCTAACGGTTTATAAAAATGCGAACCAGGAAGTTTAATGACGAACCCGGAACCAGTAGTCGGCAGATGGATGCTTGTAATGATGATAGTTGTAGCGCAAGGCGGGTTGACGGGACGAGCGAGAAGGGGTTCTTTGGAGATGGGTAGGGTGGTGAGAGGATGTGTGGATGAAAGAAGAGTGATAATTCATGATAGTTACGCCCGCCACCTTTCAGTTTTGCCTCTATCAAATAAAAACAAGAACATATTCATTACACATATTTCAACCATTAATACGAGCAAAATAGGAAGGAAACCACACATAGGAGAGCCGCCTAACTCCGAAACAAATGCCATCTACTAAAATCATACCACCATTGATCAGATCGCAAGACCTCCGGCCAACCCAATATCAAGTCGAATGACCGCATACTAAACAGCGCGTTCTTTAGGTGGCAGTATAACCACCATCGACCCTCAATTCAGCGCCAGTAACATATTGGGCCGCATCACTCGCCAGAAATACGACTGCGCCCATGAGGTCTGCCGGGACCCCCATCTTGCCCTGAGGAATCAAGCTGTTCCATTTTGTTTTCAAGTCCGGACGGTCCTCGAGAATTTTCTTCGTCCTGTAAGAAAATCAGCATTTACCCAGCATATAAAATATAAATCAGAACGGAAAAAACTCACAAATCCGTAAGCATGTACCCGGGACTGATGCAATTGACCCTGATGCCGTGAGGTGCCCATTCAACTGCAAAACTGCTTGCAAGGTGCCGTACTGCCGCCTTGCTAGCATTATACGGCGCCTGCGGTTGGGGAACATTGACAATAGCTCCACTCATGCTTCCAATCATGACCACACTCCCAGGGGCTCCCCGAGCTTTAAGGTGTTTGGCCAATTCAGTAGAGCAGAAGTAGGTGCCATTTACATTGACCTCCCACAGTTTTTGCAGGCGTTCAGGTGGATAGTCTTCGGCCGGAAAGTTCTCACAAAATCCCGCCGAGGTGACGAGGATGTCAACTTTATTTGAATGTTGAGCGAGAATTTCCTTGAAAACCGCTGACACCGATTCAACTGAAGATACATCGCAGGTATGGGAGGTGATTTTCGCTGCGGGTGATTCTGGATCGGCTTCATGATGGTCATAAAGACGCTTGGCAGCCGCTGCGGCTTCTTCGCCTGGAAACAACAGTTAGATTCAGGCAAATGACGCTCGTAAAACACGGAATGTTACTGACCATTTAGATCAACAATGGCCACATCTGCCCCTGACTCCACCAGGGCCTGTGTCATGACATATCCCAGGCCTCGCGCACCACCGGTAACGATCGCAGTCTTCCCTTCTAGTGAGAAACTGCTTAATGTGCGCTTAAATCGGCGAACAGGTTTGCTGCTGGGTATCTCATGTTCCTCCGGGTATTGGACCTCAATTGAAGGATCGGTGCGGGCGAATGTTCCGGGTTTAAGTTCGGTTGGTCGGGGGGTTGAAGAAGTGACAGTTCGAGCCGCCGTTTTCGTTTTGAGAAGAGGAGGTTGGACGATAGCGGGCCGACGGAGTGATCGTCGGATGGCAGATCGAAACATGATACCAGTTGACGTAGACTTTGCGAGAGTATTGATGGTAGCTTGGAAGGTAACTGGAAGACAGGGGATGAGCGATTGAGAAAGATAATGCGGCCGGAGCAGCAGAAAGCAGAGCTTTATCTTCTCTCCCCCCCATCGTTGATTTTTCCAAGGTCCATTTTTGGAGCTCTGGGCAGCTCTGAAAGCTCTTCGCATCCAGACGTGGCGATGCCAATCGCGCCGATGATCCCTTCTGGATCCTGCACGGAACTTCGGTGTCCTGCGTTAGCAGTGAACAAAGCCAGGCCTCGACTCCGGATGGCCGGTTTGGGAAGTCCGCGATTGAGGGTGTGTTGTCTAGCAAGACGGGAAAAAAGAAAATTGGGAAGTTCGTCGTGAGCTATCGTTTCTCGATTCTAAGCGTGTGATCTTGGGATGTTTGCCCGAGAAGTCTAGAGTCGCGGTGGCTGTTAGCAGTGTGCCCCGCCATCACAATGCGACACACGTCCAACTCACCATCTCATCCACGCGTCTTTGCTTGCAGAACACCGTATCCGAGCCCAGTATCGGTACTCCAATCGCATATCTCGTGCCCAAAGTGGTTGATCATGCCAGCATCGACATGCCCATCCTGCCAGTGCCGCTGATCTGCCACATATGTACGGTACTGCGATCGTAACAACCAGTTGTTGCTGCAGGGGATTGATTCCGTGTTTTGACGGTGCCCGGAGCTATGATGCAGAGTTGAGTAGGTAGGTGTTTTGGTGATGACGGTGAGGTATCATGAACACGGACGTGCTGCGCAGCACAAGCACGGAGCTTAATTATCACATGACACTTGAAAAGTCAGGGCTTAGGGCACAGGGCAAGCATTGGATCCAAACGAAATGTGGGCTACATACACCGCTGGGTCTATCCCGCGAACGATACCCGGTGTAGGCACTACGCCACCCGAAGCATATATACTCTATAGGTATCACTTTTAGAGACAACTGGTGAGCTCCGGACACCATCATGAACCGCGACTGACGACGATAGTGGAAGAGGAGCTGAGAAAAATAGCCACCTGACAGACGTACTTGAGCAGCCAGAGTTCTATAGTTGGGGACATGAGACGCCAACCATATTTGAAGTCTATCAATTCAGGCCGGCGTTGGCCCTGGAAGTTAGTGCACTGGGCAATGCGAGGCGTTCTCATGCACCAGGAAGGGGCCAGCGCCCTGATACCAGAGAGCCTAGACATAATGGAGAGTTTGATGATGATGAGAGAAGGTCAGGTAAAGCTCACCGCCTTTGTGAAATCCACGACAGGTTTATATTAATATCATCCCTATCAACACCTCTGCACAGCTCAGGGAAGGGTGGTTTCGCAATCTTGAGCAGGGCTGAGTTGGTTCGAACTGCCAAGGCAAGGAATTCATGGCGCCAGATGAAGCATGAACGACGCAAGATGAGGAATATGAGCCATTTGACTCATTGGACATCTGTACCGAGTCCCTTAGGGGTACCTGCACATATCTGTACATTATACCTGGAGTGTACATGCCTTGGGCTTGCTCTTTTGGTGACTCAGATGCCTCAAATAGGCTTCGTAGGATAATGAAGGCTGGCATTCCGCTCCCTACCCACGGTGGCGTTGCGGATCGGCTGTCACCGCCCTGCCCAAAATCCGGGGTGAGAACAAAAAACTCCGCTCGCTACCGACCGTTGAGGGCTGAATGCAGATCTAACCAGTGTCTCCCCATTGTCGGGCCGTCTCGAATGCACCGGAACCTGTTATAGTTGCCCAACATGGCGAGTTGCGGGCAAGCTGGACCCGAGAATCGTTCGAGCTTTGCTCCTTAGCGTTGCGGTTCCCGGTGCATTGGGCTTGACAACAGAGAAACCTGCTGATTTTCATGAAGGTCCGCGCCGGCTTCGCACGCAAGCCCCTGGACGCCTCACGCGATCTGTGCAGTTTTCCCCATGTCTCGCCCTTTTGGTACAGAGATTGGGCATGACCTGATCGTTCTGCCTTCAACTGGCGTCGATATGGACACCTTTATATATAGGGCGATTATGCCCCCCCAGAGTGAATCCAGCATCCTAACTCCTGAGCTTCCGATCCATCACATCGTTTCAATTCACCCGACCCACTCCTCAATATTGATCTCCCACAACAAGATTCGAAATTCCAACACCTACGCATCCAAGCTTGTTTTGCATTAAATCCCCAGCATGTCCTTGCCGCACCACATCCGCCAGTATTCCCACCGGGCCCTGAATAATCCGAGGTCGAGAGAGGCAGTGGTCCTTTATGGCTACATTGTGGTATGTCTTCTCAATAAGTGATGAAGTCAAGCCAAACAGTATCTAAACCATTCGCAGGCGGCCACATTCCTTCCATTCGCAGGCCCAGCCCTCAAGAGATCCGGGAAAGATGAAAGGTACACTCCAATTCTCACCTAAATTGGGCCCCACGACGCTGACCCTTTACATAGCACTCAAGGAACATCTTCACACAGCCCTTCACTTCATTGCCGTCACCGCTGAACAATCTACAGCCTCGACAACTTCCACCCATCACGATTAATAATGCTGCATTTTTGAGCTGCGAAGAAGGGTTTGCTCGCAGTTGGAGTTTTTTGGGGTTTGTTTGTTTGATCTCTTTTCGGCACCCGTTTTGTAAGGCTGTTGGCGTTCTTTTCGTTTATCGATCATATACACCTAGGCTCCTTTGTAGTTTGTTTTCCTCTTTTAATGACTATATACCACGAAATCAGTTATCGTACAGTTTTTTTTTTGCGCATCATGATGAACTAAATGTCAAAAAACAACTACCATAAATCTGTCGTCCCCTGGAAGTATTGTTCAAAGAGAGACAGTGCATACCGCCCACCATTCGCAAGTTTTCGTGAAAGACACCCTTCTCCTAGCTAGTCCTCTCAACTGAATCGGTCTCCTTTCCTACTTCGATAAACTTGTGTAGCTTCGTATTTACTCTTCTCTCTGACCGCTTGTTCTGCATTTGCTGGCTCGTGCCGTGTAGGGGCTGGATCGGTGTTGGCTTCGGCCGCAGGGCTTTGGTATGGTTTGCCGTCGTCTCCAATATTACCACCGTATTGAAGCATGTTCTGCTCATCTTGAGGAGTGTCAGACTTTGCATTCATTAGCCCCAAGTGGCGGCGTGTGTCGTACATTGCTTCCGTTGTCTCTCGGCGTGTTTCTGACGGCGGTCGGCATCAATCTCTCGTTTGGCAAAGAAGTATGCTCCAGCGCCAGCAACAACTAACGAACCCCATCCGATCCTAGGTAGTTGAAGAAAGTTGGTGAGTTGGTAATTCAAGTCGGTTCGGCGCAACGGAGTAAGGTGGTGTACCAGAAGGATTTCACCTGTCGTGTTTATTAGTGCGGGGCTCGTCACCCAAAGGGGCGGTGGGATGCTCACTGTATTCATGACTGAGCTTTCTGTAGGTAACGAGCTTCGATATCTGCGTGGGGCAGAGAACGGGGAAGACGCAGGTTTTGAGCGGGGTTCGGCGGATTTGTTCGGTCGGTCGAATTTCGAAATGTTCTCGGACCGCATCGGGAAGCGATGAGATCAGACCACTGTAGATGGACCGTGACCAGCATGCATGCGGCTCAAAACTTTGGAGAGCTTGGACTGCGCGTCACAGCTTCAGCTCTACTCGGAAATTCGACTGCCACGATTAATCGCCCTCCTTAATCTCTCCTTCGACGCCGAAAATATGCTCGTTGATTACTCCGATAGCGACGCATCCGATACCGAATCCCAAAAAACCGTCCCTCCCCCGGAGCCAGAGAAGAAGCCAGTTTCTGGCCTCGCTGGACTGCTGCCGAAGCCCAAGAGACGTCAAAAGGACGTGTCCACCGACGATGGGCCCAAAAAGATTGTCGTCAATCTCCCCAAGATCGACGAACCGGAGTTATTGGAGCAACCGCCGTCAAAGATACGGCGTATTGGTGGTGGCGGGTCTGGTCTGAGCTCGATGCTACCAGCACCCAAAAAAAGGAAAGAGGCAGAGGCTGCGGCAGAAACAAAAAATGGCACGAAAGGGGCAAACAAGCCCAGAGTCCTAGGTGGTGCCAGTGCTGGGGCCCGGGAGGTAGGATTCGTGAGATTGCCGGGAGAGGTATTGGATGTTGAGAACGAAGCCACGGCACCCCCCAAACCACCCCCTGTCTCAGGAAGTGCGACGATGTTTATTCCTCAATCAGTTGTTGGGAAGAAGACGATTCAGCCCATGAGCGCGTTTCGAAAAAAGGGAGGCAAAGCGGCAACTGGGACGATCAAGGTGGCCGGAGCAGGCGTGCCTCCACCAAAGCCCAAGGTCTCCTTGTTTGGTTCTGTCGCCGCATCTACAACATCCTCTTCATCATACACTGGCTTGCCTGTAATATCTGGAGAATACAAGCCGATAATGCTGGAGACTGCACAACCAGCTCCCAAACCTAATGAAGACGTAGCGATGGATACAGGGCTCAGTTCTGAAAATTTAGTTGAGTTAGGGCAAAACGTTATTTTGGAATCCAAGCCAGCAAACGACTTGGCCGCAGTTGTGG
Source organism: Ascodesmis nigricans (assembly GCA_004786065.1). Taxonomy (NCBI): domain Eukaryota; kingdom Fungi; phylum Ascomycota; class Pezizomycetes; order Pezizales; family Ascodesmidaceae; genus Ascodesmis; species Ascodesmis nigricans. The sequence goes on from ML220115.1 coordinate 337,720, forward strand.
ATGCAGTGGGGTTGGATGAAGCAGCTGTAAGTAGACCTTGTTCAATCATGAATAATAGCAAAAGGCTCACGAATGGATCAGATGCGTCAGCTTTATGGGCGACGCGGACGTGGCAAGGAACAAATAACACTTTCTAATTTTAGTGTGGATGAAGAGTATAGGAAAAATGAGATTAATCGGGCTCTGGGTCTTGCGGAGGAGCATAAGACGGTGCGGTCCATCAAGCCAGGAAAGCACCAGCTCAAATCATTGCTTACAGGTATACTCAATAAGTCTTTCAAAAAGCGTAATATGCTGACGCGAATAAAGCTGTACAATCACAAAAAGATGCCTTGGAAGATAGTTTTGCGGAATCCAAAAGGAACCGTCAAGAAGCAGGCAACAAATACGGGTGGTGATGCAACGCATCTGAGGTCTATTTGTATTTGTAGTTGGTGTATAGTTAAAAATGTTGATTCATTGACTGGATGGGCCGGGTTCTCAGGCTGACGGGGAACCGGGGATAGAATGATCTTCCATGAGGCGGCTGGATGTCGAGCGGGCATGAACTTGCACTCGCCTGCAAATGGGGGGTTTTCCAGTCCTCTTCCCACCATTTTTTTTTCTTACCTCGACTCCCATCACCATCTTTCATCCTCTTCTTTACAGTTCTTCCCCTCTCTCTGCTCTTACGGATTTCTGGTTGACTACCTTGTCAATATGACAGCACCCTTCTTCAATCCGTTTAAGAACTGGCCATTCGCCTTCGCCCCCGGTGGTAGCAACGTCTCCAATAGCTCCATTGACTGCTCCTGCGAAGTTATCGACGGAAAGCACTATCGACAGGATGGTTATCCCTGCCCTACTGAGGCCCTGTTTCAGCACCACCAGGAGAAAAATTACCCTGACGTTTTGCAGACCTCTGGATCCAAGCAGAATCAGAACAATGATGGCCCCGATGATGCTTCTAAGGCCATCGAGGCTCTGAAAGCGATCAGTATCTCGCAACGCAAGCCGTCCGGAAAGCAGCAGAAACCATCAGGGAAGGAAAATGTCGATGCATCCTCGGCTGTTCGGAGCCATAAGGACGAGAATGTGTCGAAAGCTACAGCCAGCCAAAACACTCCAACCGAGGGTCAAGACCAGCAGCCCGTCCCTGGAAAAGGAATTTTTGTTGAGTCCACAAATTTGCATGCTCATGAACCGCCGGCCACACACCGCTCGCTGTTGTCGGCTCCGCCGGCGATATCACTAAACACATGGCGCGGGGTATCTAATTTGCACAACGTCTTCACTCCGATGCCCGCTGTTCCCGAGATAGCCACGCCCGTGAAGGAGGGGAAAGGAAAAGAAAGAACTATCTGGAGTTCCCCGAATGGGCCTTCGATTGCTCAGTATCTCGGCACTCACGGGCTGGTACATCCGGGTATCCTGCCATCCAGTCCACCGAATGATAAAACCGCTGTAAAGCCGGAAAACTACGCCCCAAGTACTCCCAAGGGGCATGGAAAGTTGGTTCTTGGTTGCTCACAATGCCTTTTCAATCCTAAAATCAAAGCCATTCCTTGTGGATGCTATTTGTGTTATCATTGTTGTGGACGGTTCTGCACAAGTCTGACCACAGGAACTACCGTCTATTGTGGATGCGGTGAAGTATGGTCCCACCCCGAGCAATATGATACCTCGCTGATAAAGTTTTAGCGTGTCGTGAGCATTGTTAATGTGCCAGAGCACACGTTGACTACGGGATACATCACGCCTCAAACCCAACATCCGCCTTCCACTCAGTACTCGCCGACATCTCTCTATAGTCCCCTGACACCGGCGAACCATATGTTTGCGAGCCCAACATCCCGATCAATTGTACTTTCTCCTTGGAAGTCGGAGCCCACTGTCCCTTCAGCCCTCCACGCACAAGCACTCATAACGGCGGCTCAGATGTCTGGCATTACCAACCCCTCATTAGCTTCTCCCGGGAATGCTGCAACCATGACGCGCATGCTGGCAATGGATGCGGAATCCGCTATTCACAGCGCACCATTCGTCGAGTTGGGAAAACAGACAATGAAACAGGCGTGGGCGTGTGTGAAGATCGGAAACGTTGGCCCCACAGTGACTTTTCACACTACCCATGTACTAATCAATGTTATAGATACCCTACAACGTCACTTCCGAAGAATTGATGGAGTTCTTGGGACCGAATGCCAACCTTGTACCAGAAAACATGGGAAGTATTGGAATCCACGTCATCATGGATCGATCTACTGTGAGTTGTACAGTCATTTTATTAAGTTGGTAATTAATTATGGCCCAGGGAAAAACTATGGATGCGTATGCTGAGTTTATCAGCTCCGAAGATGCATGGAAATGTGTTTCACGCCGTCGCTCTCGTGTCTTGGGAAACCGCCATCTCACGCTTGAGGTAGTCGATCAGTCTGAGCTGATGAAAGATATCTTCCCTCGAGCCAAAGGCATTGTCTGGGAAGGCGTCACTCCCAGGAAAGAGTTCAAGGCGGATTACGACACTAAGGTAGAAATTGTTAACCGAGAAGAACTAACTCAGATTGTCAACCATGCGAAAACCCCCCACCGTGTCAGTACTCATTTCTTCGTCCCTGGTCGTAGCTTACGTATCTACAGAGCCCTTTCAGTCGGAAGTGTCTTCCACGACCATTTCAGTCACTCATGTCCATTGTGTCTAAGTTCCCATGGTTCGCCACAGATCTTTATACGATCGCACAACGTGACTATATTTTCAATGCGATCTGGACTGCCATTGACATCCTCAAACGGTCTATCAAGCGGGGTGGTGCTACTCCTAATTTGGACGTGGACCTTCTTAAAGCTGTTCTCTGCGTTGGAATACGCTGTGCGGGATTTACTGATGCCCAGAAGTATGAGCTGGTCAAAACGGCGGAGTTTGGTGCCGACGGTGTCCAAGTCGACGAAGATATTGGTATCCTCAGTGGGTTTGAAGCTTTGGGGAAGGCTGTCGGTGCCGAGAGACGTGTTTTGGAAGTATGTACCCCCCCCCCCCCAACTGCCTCTGATCTGTGATTCTGACTTTGGTGCGTAGTTTTATGCGTTGTTACTTGAACTTTCCGTCTCTCCTTTTCTGAGCGAGCCGTCAACCCAAGGACTTGCGGCAGCGGAATTGATTCGGGCCCGGAACTACGCTAAGCAGCACCCTGAAGAAAGCAAGAAAGCCCATCTCACCATGGCCGAAGCCGCATCCATGGAATGGGGCACTATTGAGCGTTCAGTACGCACAGTTCTACTGTCACGCTATCCTCATGGGAAGTCCTCAAGGCGTTTGAAACATTAGAGGAATCACGATATCGTTTGTGGATACCCACTCTCCGCTCAAGATGATTGCTTTTCTAGAACTTGGAGATATACGGATTGCTTTTCTTTGTCATTTTCTTCATGTAAATCTGATGTTGGTATCCACCATGTGCCAAAGATGCCCTGAAGGCTTGAACAGAATGTTGTTGCTAGGTTGCTACACGTATGTGTCGGGGCCAATGGGCTAGTTTTGCTTTTCATGTAGCTGTACTATAAATTCAAAATGGCTTGCTTGTCCAGTACATAGCTCGTCTGCGTGACTGGCACCTCTAGGATGTAAAAACTGCTCGGACATGAGTAGATATACTATGTACCGGTATCTTGTGAGAGCTATGGCCACATACCATCCTGCACAATCACGTGGTGCTGTATTTTCTTCGCGCTCAGTTGTCATGTTGTTCTACTGCCTGTTACCTCTCCATCTCCTCTCTCCCCATGTTCTTGGGCGGTCGGTGGGCCTTCTAGTTCTACCTGAAAGCGGTGCACCATCAGCTAGGTATGAAGTATCCTTTGTCTCCGTTTCCCACTGCACTGCATCATTGCCACAACCCTTGGTCCTGTCACCTTGCGACTAATCCACTGTAAAATAACAAGGACACGTACGTAGCCTCATACACGAGTGAGGAAACCAGGTCTAGTTGAGAGCCATGTCATACCAGTCCCTCTCGTTCGGAATGGCCCAGTACTCTCTGATACCGTTCCAAAAACAACACTGAGGAGCACATAGATAAAACCCTTTATTCGCAGTCAATAACATTCCATTGCTGCCTAAACCTTTGCCTAAACCTTTGCCTAAACCTTTTGAAGTAATGAATTCGTTGAAGGATGTGCTTCATTGCATGCAGTATTCATCGGTTGATTTAACTGGTCAAAACAGGTCGCATGAGTAGTGGTCTGTACCCTGCCCTATCCGCGCGTCCGACTCACCAGCGGACATGAAACCGCCTTTTTCAATGATGCCAAGGGCCTTAACACGTTGTGGCGGACAATCTCCAGCCCTGTCACCATGGTCCGCGCTTGATCACTACTACTACATACAGGGCCCATCCTTCCGGAGTGCCCGAGCCTTTAGGACTCCTTGCCCTGAGAATCGACTCTTGGTCAACTCACATCCCTCCAGCTTTGGACTTACGGACCTACAGACCTACGTATCTACTCAATTGAAGACTATCGTTAAACACGGCCCCCAATCTTTGTCGATGATACTCAGGTCATGCTCATCGTGCAGCATCGAGGGGTGGGTTTGAGGATGAAGCAATAAAATTGCGCGGATGTCATGAAAATGTGACAGAAGCGTATGTACAAACGAGCCTCATCGAAGCAGACAGGGTTGTTCGGCACAGGCCGCGACCACAACATTGTCCATCTCTCTCCTGTCTGGTTCTCCTGGTTGTGGTTGCTATGTGGCTGAGAGAATACAGTTTGGGGATGATCTGAACATCCACTCCAATTGAATTTTGCATGCAATGGAACAGCTCGAAAAAGCAGCGTGGCCGCCCAGAAACTTTGGTGTTGGAACGGAGATTGTGTCGCGCGGTAACACATCCGTCTTCAACTTGCCCCTGCAGGCGCCGGTACGGATGTAGAGTATATTAATGGTCCGGGCTTGTGGGGCGAGGCCATCTGGAACCATCGTCGTCTACAAAATAGCACATCTCCCTCACCACCAGCAACATCAAGCTCTTAACAATTCGACGTGCTTTCGGGCTTTGACACCCGGTAATCTTTACCTTGGACTCAGATCACCAGATCATTATCCTTCCTTTCCAGCAATCTTCTCCAATAATTAATCGAGTTTCCATTGGCTTACTCCGAGTCAGACTTCCAGGGTCTACAGTAACACGCTCACCAGATTCACCCTACAACCCTCCAACTCTGCGACATCCAACTTGGAAGCCCCCAAACCGAATCATGGCCGAAGGTGAATCAACGGCGATCGAGCAAAAGAGCGGAACAGCTCCAAACCCATTTGGACTCCAGCCACCTCCTCAGTCACCTCGCAAAACCGTCGGCTTCAGCAACGGCGATGCACGTCCAAGAACCGCAGATGAACGAACGATAACCTCCGCACACGGCGCGCCATTAGAACCTGTTCACTCTGAACGTAGACGCAAAGTATTCCTGGGACCGAAAAGTACGAAGGATTTGGATATAGATGATTACTTCGTATGTCTCACTAGACGATAACCACAATCCCGTCAGACTGACGAACTCCATTGGATAGTCTGGGCCTTTGGACCCCACGAAACATTCCCGTCTTCCCATGTTCATGCGTGTTCATGGCTCGATCCTTCCCAAGCTCATTATTCCGTTGATTTTTGTTGGTGCATGGAGCAGTGCGATTACCTGCATCTCCCAATTTGTGTATCCGCGTATGTTATCACTACTATGGCCGACGACCTGCTCTCTGCTTGAAGCGCTTCTTACATGTGACAGTGGAGGTGAACTCGCTACTTCTGACCGTCTTGGGTTTTGTTGTTGCCTTGGCTCTGTCGTTCCGGTCCAGTTCGGCCTATGAACGATATGGTGAGGGGCGAAAGTTGTGGGCACAGTTAACATTGAATGCCAGAAATGTTGGTGTGTTCTCCCCACGACCTTGGTCACTATTATCTTACTAATCATTTCGGGGTATCTTAGGACATAACATCTGGATTTATGGGCGGGAAAGACCTGGTCAAGAGAAGGAAGATCTTCTTAGCAAACTTTCGGCCATCAACCTCTTGGCTGCTTTCGCGGTCGCAGTGAAGCACAAGCTTCGTCACGAACCAGAGTACGACTACACCGATCTCAAGCCCCTCATCAACCATCTCGATACCTATGCAAAGAAAGCGAGTTCTTTGGACCGTTCCGCCAGCACACATAATAGATCATTGGCGGATAGAGGCTCTTGGGGCGAATACCTCGGCATCCCCCCTTTGACCAGCAACCCTCAGGAAGCATACAAGGAAGCTGCAAAGGCTGGGAAACACCACGGAAACCTGCCTTATGAGATCATTAATTTCCTTGGCGCTTGGGCAAACAAAGGTATGGTTGAGGAGCCCAAGATGTTCGATAACACCATCATGCAAGGTCAGTTCTATATTGCGCTCAACGCCATGTCGGATGCCTATGTTGGATGTGATCGGATTCTCCAAACCCCATTGCCGCTGGCTTACAACATCGCTATCTCGCAAATCACTTGGTTATACGTCCTCGTCTTACCTTTCCAACTTTTCAAGCCGTTGGGTTGGATCACTATTCCTGGAACCTTGGTGGCTGCTTATATCATTCTCGGTATTGCGGCTATTGGTCAAGAAGTGGAGAATCCGTTTGGTACCGACTGCAATGACTTGGATTTGGACAAGTATTGCGCTCAGCTTCAATACGACTTGAATGTGTTGACATCGAGGCCCGCACAACCGTACAGCGTGGATTGGGTTGAGGTACGTTCCACGACCCCAGTGCTGATGACAATTTGAGTCACCAATACTAACATTTCGTCACCAGTGCGACTTCAACCTTCCTCTTTACCCGTATTCTTTGAGCGGATACAACGCCTGGAAGAGTCGGGGCCTTTCAGAAATCCGCGAGGCATTGGCGCAAAAGGTCATCCACCAAGCCACAGCTGGTGCGGAGAATGGTGGTATTTATAAGAATACTTCCGTGCGAGTAGATGACAAGAAGAAATTCGGCGAGAACGGGGTCTAAGTTGTTGCGTTACCCACGCATACTTCTGGTCACCTTGCATGTTGGGTTGGAGTTCTCCACTTTAAGCGTTCGTTCTATAAATCATGCAGTCTGGGGCGAAATTTATATGCTTTTTTTATTCAAGTTCATTTTCATTGGTTTCTTCTTTTTTTTTTTTTTTTTTTTTTTTTGAAATATGATGATGTAACAATTAATTTACCATAGAACTCATGCTATGTATCATTTGATGCTGGTCCAAGACGTGGATTCAAACATGGGCCCAATCATCAGCACCGTGCCAAACCACACCCATGAGCTTGACCATCGGCATTCCACACAGTAATAAACCATTATACGTGTCACATCGGCTGGTTTTAGGTTAGTTTTCCACGGTCGATTGAACAACCATTGGGGTTTTGACTACTGTGTCACGGGATATCATTTTTGAGCGGCGTTCCGCCAAACATCCCCATCATCTGGGCATCTTATTCCTCACCCTGATATAGAAAACAGTCCCACACTTTTGGCATATGCTTATGTCGTCAAGAGCATAGCAGGGCTGCTGTTTTTCCATGGAACCGTCGCTCCAGTTGAACCATCCCTCAACTCACATCCTTTCCTCCACCCTCCCTTCAAACTTTTTTCGCACCAGTATCCAGCTACCATCAGTCACTATCAACTTAGGTACAGTAACTCCAAAGCTCCCTATCTGATCACCTGTGACCTTCATAACCTGTAAACTAACTTACCAGTCGTTCAGAACGAAGCACGGCCCCTTGATCAGCTATTGGCGGCCGTATCGTTCTCTGCGTATATACACCGTCCTCAACGCCCAGAACTATAGTATATGCTCCCACAGTCCATACCTTGCCTCTGTACAAAAGATAGCATGTGTAAATGGACAATGGCTGATTCCTGGATCATTCACAGATCAATACTCGTCTCTATCGAAGATGCCTCGCGGCAAACAGCAACAACGCAATCTTCGAAAGAAGGCCATGAAAGCGCAGACCAAGGCTCCTAGAAAACCACTGGGGGATGTTAATCCGGGGTTTCTCAACACTTCAGAACGTTCGAGTCCAATCGAGCGGTCTTTCCCGCCTCAAGTTATGGTCAAGCAGGATGAGACTTCGTGCTTCCGCGAAATGCAGCTCAAGGAGACTGTTGCGCTCCCTGTTCCATCTACTGCTCAAGATGAAGATAAACAAACAGAGCTTGTAGCTTTGAGCCTCACGGGTTTGAAGCTAATTTCCGTCGCTGAGGTGAATTTTTCCACGAGCACCGTGACCCAGTCCTCACTTTCTAACTCCACCCAGGTTGACGAGACGCCGAAAAACAACGAACGCTCCCTTGCCAAACCCACGGATCAGGAGAAAGAAGCCAATCAAGAGAATTCACAGGTTAGTTTCCTGATTACCGGCGTAAAAGTCACTTATTGACGGTCATAGGAGAGTGTTTTGGCTTTGAACAGGGCACTCGAAGTGTCGACCGATTCTAAACAACCTCAGAAGGTAGGAAAAATTCTATTATTCAAGGCGAATTGTTTCTGATAAGACATAGACCGCCTTTCCCGATACCTTCAAGGCTAAACTCGCAAGCATGAACAGATATTCGCCATCGGCAAGAGCTTCTAATGTGCCATGAGACTCCTGATCTCACTAACAATTCCTAGGTTCATTCGCAATCCTCTACTCCCCGCACAAAGCCCGATGTCCCGACTGGACAATCTGAGCAGGATATTCGTCAAATTATCTACATTGAGCCGGATGAGCGCCGTTACCGTGGATTCATCAACGGAACCAGCCCAGGTCCTTCCCGACCATCTGAAGAGGAGCTCAAACTGGACCCTTTCTCGATCTATTCAGATGTACTTCCATCGGATGCCGCGGAACGCGACTATAAGTTTGTCGTCACGAAACGTCGTCAGCATGCAGGAATTGGTCCATGGCGATTCGGCGACAAACTCGGACAAGGTACTAGTGGAGCCGTCTTTTACGCTCAGCACGAAATCACCGGCCAAGCTGCCGCTATCAAAATTGTCCCGAAGTATCCGCAAGAATACATCGCGGACGAGATCAACGAAGCGTCTGACCCTGCCAAAAAGTCGCCCACTGGGAACCTGCTCAGGGAGGTCGCATGCCTGAAGATTCTCAACGAGCATCCTAACATCGTTAGCGTCAAGGATCTTTGGCAAGATGCGGAAAATGTGTGAGTCTATCATGGGAAATATTGATTTGAAAATTAGTTTCTAACGTTTCGTAGCTACATGGTCATGGATTTCGTTGAAGGTGGCGAACTACTCAAGTACGTGCAGAAGCATCGACAAGGCCTTCCAGAGGCGGAAGCCATCAGAATGTTCCGTCAAATTATCTCGGCACTGGAGTTTGCCCACCGACTTGAAATCTTCCATCGTGACTTGAAGCTTGAGAATATGCTTCTGGATACGGCCGGCAATGTTCGTATTGTCGATTTTGGGCTTGGAGGACAGTGTGGTGGGAAATCTCTAACCCTCACGTGTGGCTCACCTCACTATACAGCGCCGGAGGTCGTTCGAGGCATTCCATACGATGCCCGAACTGCAGATATCTGGTCCGCGGGAGTCGTCCTCTACGTTCTGTTAGATGGATTCATCCCCTTCCATGGAATGGATGAAAATGACCTCCCGGGCATGTTTCAGAACATCCTTGACGGACGTTTCAGGCTCCCTGAAAACGTTAGTGATTGGGTGATGGATCTTTTTTATCAACTTTTCGAGACCGACCCAGATAAACGCATTACTATCAAAAATCTTTGGAAACATCCGGCGATAGCGCGTTATGCTCCTCGTGGGGAAGATCAACGAGATTTGGATCGCCTGAGATTGTCAAAATTGGTTACGCTGGACGGTTTGCGCGGACCAACCCTCCTTAGTATTGACGAAGCTGACAACGAAAACGTATTTTTATTGATGAATTTGTGGAATAAGACACCGGCAGACATTGCTTTCCTCCTCACTCATCAACTGTAAGTTGACTCAAAAAATCTTTCGGCGGTTACTCCCATACTGATTGATTTCTTAGCCCCAACAAAATTAAAGTACACTATAGTATGTTGGAGAGATACCGCATATGGCAAATGCTCAACCATCCCGATGGGTGCACGATAAGAGCAAATGCCTATCGCAAATACCTCTTAGATCAGTTGCAACAGGAAAAAGGTGAAATTAAGGGACTGTTGTCCAGTCCCGCATCGACCAGCACTCGAACCCCTCACCCAATGTCTCCGCGTCCCTCTTACCATCCAGTTCACTTCCGTAGGGGTTTGACATCAGTTGAAGTCCGCCGAACTAAAGATAACTTGCGCCGCAACCGGGATATCACCCGCCAGACCTCTACCAAGCTGGTTCCACAACCCCATCAGACTCAGCAGGACCAGGAACCCGAATGGGAAGATATGTCAGTTGCCAATGGTGGAGCATTCGACGCTACACATGCCAATAGGGGACTACCGGTCAACACTAGCCGGGACATGTTTTTGAGACACAATATTGTTCGCGGCCCGTCGCCGATCCCTGATGCCATCCCCATACAAAACGATTTACGAGCGGGGTTTACTGGTATTTTTTACCCTATTGAGGTTTCTGTGTCGGTGTCTAACAGAATGATCATCCGAATAGAGCAAATGAAACGGCAAAAACCCTCTCTCGAAACAAGCCATGCTTCTCATACGGATGGTGACTCTCACCCCGATAAGGCTTCGAACTTGAACGCATCCATGTCTTCGGGTTCGACATCTACTAGGACTGTCAATCTCCCACAAGTTGTCGTTCAGGGCACTGGATTACCATCTTTGATGGAGGCGGATCTTGTCATCTCAGAATCTGGACTTAATCCTTCATCTGATAGTGATCGCAAGAAGCGTCGCAGGTCTTTTCTTCAAGCGATGTCAGATACAATCTCCAGCGGCTTGAAGGCTGCATCCAGGCTTTCTGTGTCTGTATCATCTACAAGTTCAGAGAGCGCCAGGTTGCCATCGCAGAATAATAGTCACCACTTTGGAAAGCGTGCTCATGCTTTGCGCGCGCTCAAGAAGAATTCATGCTATGGACTTGACGGTAAGCCTTTTCATGTACTTTTTAAGTTCGGTACTTAATTCCAATGGAACAGGACGCGAGTCTCCCATGCCCGCAACTCGTATGGTTCTCAGCGGAGAGCCTATGGAGGAAGTTGGTACTGACAAGCGTCCCGGTCCTCAAGCCTGGGTGAATCGTACCCTCTATGGTAGGACCCGCCGGTTCGTATGTCTCTCGATTTCAGCAGACGCTGCTCGCGGGGCAATTCTCTCTGAATGTTCCCATTGGGCCGCCTACGGTTGCAGTCTTCTCCTTGATGATCTAGTTGGTCTTCGTGTGCGCATACTCATGCCCGAAGGAAATGGTAAGTGGCGCTCTTGGGACTCGTGCCAAACTGTATTAACTTATATTGACAGCGTTATTCCGTCGCGGATGTACTTTTACTGCCGAAGCTCGTGTTGCTACGGGGAACCGACGGCACGGGACCAGTGTCATCCGCTTCGTCAAAGAGCATGGATCCTCTACAGGGTTTGACCTGATTATGGCCGAGCTCATCCGCGTCTCCGTTGTGAACGGCATCAGGATCGATGACACCGACATTGTCCGCCATATGATGACGGTTTTCGACTAGGTTTGTCATGGACATGTCGAAATCGCGCTCAAACAGCTTCATGCTAATTTCGGTGTGATTTTCTGTCGTCTTGATGGAATCTGGTGGCCATAGGCCATGATTTCCTGGTCTTGATCCTTTTTCTCTGTTTACTTTGACGGATAGACTGTGTATCTGATTAGGGCTGCTGGAGTGGTAGCGGGCCCCAAGTTGTTTCTTTGACTAGTCCCTACGTAGATTACACGTAGATGCGCATCATAATGATAATAGAAAAACTGTATTGATACAGTTGTACACACACTTACCGTGCTAATCTGTGCTGGGGTGTTATCAAGAAACATGCAGGCGGCTCTGCCCGATGACCACAATCATGCCTACAGCTCCTACCTCAATCGCCACCACCTCCTCCTCCACGCCCACCACCCCGAATGAACTTCTCCCCCACCCCGACTCTTTCCGCTCCATTACCAACGGAGTCTCTCAGTTATGGCTTCCGGCCCTTACACTCCCTTTTGGAGGGTCGTCCTCGAGCTTCCTCTCCGCGGTCGACGAGATGATCTTACACCCTGAGCACACCAGCACCTGGATACTAAGAGCTGAGATACTCTATAGCTCAACAGAGCCTTCATCATCACCTCCTGACCCAGAACCTCACTCAGCATCGGTGCCATTTTTCACTAGCACCCGTTCCAGGACTCGTCGACTCCTCCCCCGCAACCCCGCAAACGACGCTGCCGCCATCCAGTCCATCCTCCAACTTTCAGCAAGCGATGGCAGTTTCCGGGAACTCTACCTCCTTCTCCCTCACGGCGACATCAATAACCTACCGTTCTACCTACCCAAAGTTGCAGGCGTCGGATTCCTCTTCACCCCTTCCAACGCCATTACGTCTCCGGCACAAGTATTTACTCAACCTAACCAAACCTCTTCTCACCGCATCACGCTTCTCTATGCCTATAAAACTACCGCACCGAATTTGTCCTTACGGCTCTCACGCACTGCCACGCGACTCCTCACCCGCGCGAAAAAACTCGGCGAAAATCCAGACTACCAAAAGCGAGTCCATCACGATGTTATTATACGCCGCGAGACTTACCAAGATAAATATATTGTACTTCGAGAGCGTCATGCGCAACGACTTCTGGAAGGGTGGCGCGAGAATACGGATCCGAAGAAGCACGTGTATGAGGATATCGGCATTGCCACATTTTTGATCTGCCTGTGGGAAGAAATGTATCAACGGCCCCAGCTGGGTAACGTTGCGGAGAGCTCAGCCAATTGGTCAGGTGGATCTGAAAAGAGGGCGTGGGTAGGCTTCGTCGACATGGGATGCGGCAACGGAGTTTTGGTCGACATACTCCTTAAAGAAGGCTGGACAGGATTCGGATTTGATGCGCGTGCGAGAAAAAGCTGGGATGGTTTCGATTCATCGACAAGAGCGGCATTGAAGGAAGGGATCCTTGTCCCCTGGTTACTTCCTGGCGCCCCAGCGAGTACGGACTGGGAGAAGGGACTACATGACGGCCAGTTTGAGATTGGGGCGTTCATCATTGCTAATCATGCTGACGAGTTGACTGGTTGGGCCCCACTACTTGCGAAAGCTTGTAATGGAGCATTTCTAGCAATTCCTTGTTGTAGCCATGATTTGAGTGGGGAAAAGAAGCGGTTTACAACACAAGTTCAGCTTCTGAACGGCTCTGGAGACAAGAAGACGGGAGACTTGAGAAAGATGCCAGGTCAATCAATTTCAAACAGTACTTATGCGGGACTGGTGGCTTGGACACAACGCCTGGCCGCTGAAATGTGGGAAGTGGAGACAGAAATACTTCGGATACCGAGCACGAGGAACGCTGGGATCGTGGGTCGAAGGGTGAAGCAAAATGGATTGCAGCCAAGTGATGTGTTGGCAAGAGAGGGTGGTGCGGCGGGATGGGTTGAACGAGCGGAAAAGCTAAGAAGGTCGGAGGCTGGTGGGCATTGATATCGTTCATATAGGTCGAGAATGAAATAGGACGATTTCGAGTTCGAGGGCAATCAGCTACTTCCGTGATTGAAACTGTCGGCCTGGGAGATCGGATTCTTCTCCATCAAACAAACGACTACGCCTCGGCAGTGTACAGTTATTAAACTGGATAACCGTACCTTGCATCGCTACAGCCCCAAGCCTTTTCCAACCCTTCATGGCCTACTGGTATCTTTCCATCGGGAATCTGCATAAGGGTATCTACATAACCTCACATACTAATATGATGGCTACCCTTGATACAATACCATTCCAACTATCTACACGTTAAGTACATTCTAACCTCCCAAATCCGTGCACAGCTACATACAATCATCCTCACTGTAGCCTCCAATTCGACCGTTTCCGTCATATCCGCCAAACAGCCAGAGAGAAAGAGCATCAATGGTGAAACCTGAAGTACTACATGCTGGCCTATCTCGAATCCTTTTACCCGAACAATCGGTGCCGAATAACCAGAATACCGGTATCAGCTGTAAGTGCTCCCACAGTTCATCTCTGCGCCCCACTCAAATGACGAACTTTGGTCTGTCGAAGATGATACAGTGATCCCTGTAGATTATGCCACTAGCTGCATGTCCCCCCTTCGTACCTTTCTAGATGTGGATATCTTGTCGATCACTACCTGATCGCACCTGGATGTCGTTGAACTCTCAATCCATCTGGAAGATCAATCATTGCAAACTCAACTCGCGGTTCGGGGGTCGCTGTTAATCAGGGCGAGAATTGGATATTTAGAGCAATATATCCTCCGCGGAGTTGCGAGCTCGGCGGCTCGGATATGATGAGATGGGATTATAAACAAGGAGAGGTGATTGCGTGGTTGTCAGTGTTGATATCAACGATTCAGTGAGGCTGGTATCTCAAGTTGAGGCACCAAACGACGCAACCGGCGTTACCCGGATGTTCTCGAAGCCCTCCCTATCCATACGAGGTATTCGATGCTGCAACGACCCGATATTGCAGAACAGGAGATGAGGGAATGGAAGAGAGTATGGGAGAGGGATGAGTTGAGGAAAAATGAAGGCCCGAGTCCTCGGACTGGGAGGATCTGATATGGGCCTTTTGAGGTTTGAATACAAGCCTCATACCGGTACTGATATCGATATCCGACGGTCTGATTGCAATGCTGAGGGATGGTGAGACTGGGTCTGTATGTGGTTTGAATGTTGGGCTTGCGCCGACGACATGCAGTTGAAAAGAACCAGGCAGAATGCCAACTGTGTGTTCCAGGACCTGGGGGTGGGGGTCAGTAGCATACAACAGCAGATGAAAAGCGGTATAAGCGCAAGGCTGAATACCAGCTCTATCACTTTTATCTTCTGGTGCCGGTCATTATTAGCTCCAGCCAAATGCACTATTACTGGTATCATACTGTATCAGCACGGCGCCCCAAATCTTCAGCAAATTCCTACTCTGCAAGTCAAAAACACACACATCTAAAGCTCAATTATTAGGTGTCTCGGGGGTCAGCACTTCTTACTGACACAAGCCCATGCTCCATAGACACGAGGCGGTTCGTCCCGACGACTGTGCACCCATAGGCAGGTTTTTCCGAAGGTGAAGATGATCGACAAGGCTGCGAACGCTGTTCCTAGGCTTCCATATGGCTTGACCAATTGGCGGTTGTCCGAAAACGGCTAAAGAGTGGAATTCCCAGCTGAACTGCGATGGTTTACATTGCACGCTGTTCGACCGGTGACTGGGGGTGCACATCCTCTGGTCCACAGCGGGATACTTCTATGCGTCCATGCGGATCCCGTCCGGGTTGAGGAAAAAGTAATGGACAGTGGCTATAGTTGGGGCGACAAAGTTTGTTGGTGGAAGCTTGTTTGCGATATCAGTACATTTCCCGTGACACGAGGCGAGTACTATACAAGGCGGAGATCTTGCAGGCCAGCTAAATGGCAGATCTCGATACTCCCGACTCGCTAACGCTGACCCCTGATTACATGAGCACACCTTCATCGTGGGCCAGGGCGGAAAATCGAATCTT
This sequence comes from Ascodesmis nigricans, assembly GCA_004786065.1. Taxonomy (NCBI): domain Eukaryota; kingdom Fungi; phylum Ascomycota; class Pezizomycetes; order Pezizales; family Ascodesmidaceae; genus Ascodesmis; species Ascodesmis nigricans. The sequence goes on from ML220115.1 coordinate 353,390, forward strand.
CACCGCGCGGTGACGTTTGCATATGTACAGGGGCGGATGTGAAAGATGTAAGTTCAGTCAACTAGAAAAGCATGGCGAGGGTCTCGGTGGACTCTATGATTGGCTGGAACCAAAAGCGTACTTACATCTTAGAGTGCTCTACAATAGAAGCGCTGGATTGGCCCCAAACTACTAGTACAAACAGGTGTGGAAAGGCCTTGCTTTAGAGAATGACAGAGACACGACGGCAACAACCTCCGCCTCCACAGGTGGATTAGCGGTAGGTTACCGGGGTAGATTAGATAGTTAAGTCGGTAGTAGCCCATCGCCATGGCCGGACAAGGCGGAGGAGGTGTCTCACAAGCCCTGCCACTTCTGGTCCATGGAGGCCACCACTTGCTTGCATCTCTGACAGCCTGAACATCTAGAAGGAAAAAAAATATGATCATCGGTGAACGTGGGGGTCAACACCATTTAAGATGATCCCCATATCCTCCGCGTTTCCCGGTTGAGCGAGTGTGCCGTTCTGGTCATCATCGTCTTCTGTCACCGTCATTCCTTCAACCTCCATCCATCCCCCCCAACCAACAACCTGTCGTCACCCGCATGCACTATATCCACACGTCGCTCGCTTGTCTCATTCCAACACGGCCCTATTCCTTTCCGTCCTTCTTTATATTCTTCCGTCGTTTCTTCCATCTGTCCCGAAACACCTCAGTTCTCAGCCATCTAGCATCAAGCCCAACAACACCATCCCACTGCTTCACACGACTGGAGAATCTGCTCTCCTCCACAATGCCGTTCAATCCCTTGTATCGACGGCCTGCGAGGGCCAAGTCGTCAACATCCACCCTTCCTGCCTGCTCGAAGCGTGATGCCTCATTGCGCAGCGGTTCCCTCAGCAATGTTAGTATTTCGGGCGTTCCAGCAGCTCTCTCCTTCGATATGGTCATGAAGGATGCAACATGTCCAGTAAGAATCTCAATTCCCCTGTCAAATCAGTGATGCTGACTGGGAGCTAGCCTATGACCTCTCGTGACTTCATGAAATACCTTCTCTATGTTGAACATGGCGCCGAGAACCTCCAATTCTTCCTCTGGTACCGAAATTATGTCGAGCGATTCAACGAACTTCCCCAGACCGAGAAGAGCCTTTCTCCACCATACGTTCCCCCACCTGACAATGAAATATCAAGACCATCTACGGCAAAATTGAAATCCGATGGTCTCTCCAAGGAATTGTTCGATGCCCCCCCTCTGCCGAGTCACAATTTGCATCACCTTGTACCAATGGCCTCGATGCAATCAATGAAGAGCGACCCATTCTCGGATCCGCCATCGAACCCCAGTATCTCTCCGTTTGACATTCCCATGGGAGATGCTGTCATCGATCACAAGAAAGTGACAGCTGATGCATTTGCTGCTGCCGCTGTCCCACAGCCTTGTTTGTCTCCACATACCCTGTTTATTCACTCTGCTGACATTATTTCAGTCACTATTCAGCCGTTCCGTAACGAAATGTCTCGCGTGATTGCTGTATACCTCGCCGAAAGCTCTCCGCGCGAACTTAACCTGTCCTCGAGTGATCGCGCAAAGGCAATCAAAGCCGTTGCACAAACAACTCATCCCTCGGCTCTCGAACATGTTAACCGCCACGTGGAAGAGCTGCTCCGGCTCCAATCGCATCCAAACTTTGTTCGATGGTCACTTTGCAATGGCAATCGACCAAGGGTCATCTTCGCCCGTGGTCTCGGCGTTGCAATGATGGTGGGAGGATTCACCATTGCAATCCTTTTGACGCTGGGGAGTGGGAAGAGAGGGTATCGTGCGCTGGCCGCCATACCCTGGGCTCTCGGGATTGCCACACTTTGGGCCGGTCTGAAAGGGATGTGTGTTGTTCTTCACGGATGGCATCACCGTCACTTGAGGCCGTGGGAGTTGTGGGTTGATGAAGACGAGAAGAGCCATGGCTCAAAGCTCAGTTTCGATCTGGATGATAGGCCTAATAGTTATGAGGATGAGGTAAAATTACTGACCCCTTTATTTTGGCTTATGCTAAGTTTGTGTAGCCATGGGTAAAGAAGTACGAGAAACGATTCTTGGTGCGAAAGATCTTTGATCGCGAGGTTTGGATTGAAGAGCCAGCCCTGCGACAGATTCAAGATGCGTAAGTCTCCAGATATCATGTTCCGTGACAGTTTTCTGACCATTGCAGTGTCGCTCTCCAAGGTATTGGTATTGCTCTGGCGTGTTCCATAGTTTTCACGGTGATATTTGTTGTTCTGCCTCATGGGAATTTCTTTTAAAGATACCACATACCATTAACGTGGGAGTTTTTTTTTTTTTTTTTTTTTT
>ML220115.1:355732-660577 GCA_004786065.1 Ascodesmis nigricans
TCAATGTGCCTTGCTGGATAAGCAGGGTTTGGGACTCGGTTGGGCTCTGGAGTTGTGTCTTATCTTTAGTCTTTTCTACGGGTGCCGTCCCTTAGTGCAATGCATCGGGTTGTTAAAATGGCCTCCGATCGTAGTGGAGAGGAAATAAGAACTCGATCGGTGGATAGATGATCTATCCGCACTGTCCCCATCGATGACGTGCAGATCTGTTTATGGCCAAAGCTCATTCCCCGTCAGTACCTTCTTCCCCGCCCATCACTTCTCCCAGGTCCACCCATCGGTGGAGCTTCAACACATCATGTCTACTCCCTCAAGCCCTCGAGTCCTCATCCTCCTCATCCGTCGAGACCTCCGAATCCACGATAATCCGCTCTTCCTCGCTGCCCACAAAGCCCGCCAATCACACCAAATCACTCACCTGCTACCACTCTACATCTTCAACCCCCACCAGATTGAAGTTTCGGGCTTTATACCATCCTCCAGCCCAGAAAATTCTCCTTACAAAGAATGCCGAAGCGCCGTTGGGAGCTTTTGGCGCTGCGGGCCACATCGGGCCAAGTTTATCGCCGAGTCGGTTTGGGATCTGAAGGAAACGCTGGAAAAGCTTGGGAGCGGGCTCGAGTTGAGAGTTGGGCATCAGGAAAAGGTCGTGAAAAGTGTTATTGACGAACTGAGGGGAAAGGGAGCAACGGTGGTGGGAGTATGGATGTCGAAGTGTGTTGGTACGGAAGAAGCAGCAGAATTGAAAAGCATCCAGAAAGCGGTCCAACAAGAGAAATTGGAGTTTCGGAGCTTTGAAGACGGAAGCTATCTTTACGATCGGTGAGCGACTGCTTCTGGTGTGATATTCGAAGTGTTGGGGAAGTTCGCTGATTTATTCGCAGAACCGATCTGGGGTTTGATCCTGTCAAAGACCTGCCAGATGTCTTCACGACATTTCGGAAACGGCTCGAACCTCTTCGAGAGACAATTCCTGAAGCTCTCCCCCCACCGCCTTCGCTACCACCGCTCCCGGAAACTGGAATTGTGGAACAATCCGCACCCTTCGCTATCCCAACATGTCTCCCAGACCTAATATCGGCCCTTCAAGCACCCCTACTTGCAGCGCCCTGTTTTCCTGGTTCCGAAATCCCATACCCATCAGGAATCAAATCCGCTCATCCTTTCACGGGTGGCGAAACCAGCGCCCAACAACGTCTACACCATCTTCTCTCAACCAACAGCGTCACCACCTACAAAGACACTCGCAATGGTCTTCTCGGCCTCGACTTCTCCACCAAACTCGCCGCTTTCCTCTCCCAAGGCTGCATTTCCGCCCGGTACATCCACAGCACCCTTCTCGCCTTCGAAAATGGCTCCCCCCAATTTCCATCCTCATCATCACCAATACCACACAGCCAAGGCTTTGCGAAAGGTGAATCCAAAGGCTCCGGCTGGCTCCGTTTCGAACTCCTCTGGCGCGACTACTTTGCCCTATGCGCCCAAAAATACGGATCCGCGTTGTTTTCCATCTACGGCTACCGCCACAACACCAAAGCCACTTGGAACTCGGATCCAAATGTTCTCGCCCGCTTTCTTCGTGGGGCTACGGGAACTGGTATTGTCGACGCATCCCAACGTGAATTATACCATACTGGATGGACTTCAAATAGAGCGCGACAGAATGTGGCATCGTATCTCGCTAAGCGGCTTCATTTGGACTGGAGACTGGGTGCCGAGTGGTATGAGTACCTCCTGATCGACTACGATCCCGCGAGTAATTGGGGGAACTGGCAGTATACTGCAGGAGTTGGGAATGACCCGAGAGGTGAGGAGAGGGTATTTAACCAGGTTAAGCAGATGCGGGATTATGATTTTAAGGGAGAGTATGTGAGGGCTTGGGTGCCCGAGCTGAGGGGAATTGAGGGAGAGAAGGTGGCGGGGACTTGGTTGTTGAGTGAGAGGGAGAAGGAGAAGGTGTTAAAGGAGTTGGCGGATGAGGATAAGGACATGGCGATGAGCCCGTTGGTGAAGGTGGAGGGAGGATTGGGTGGTGGAGGGAGGGGTGGGAAAGGTGGTCGTGGTGGTGGAAAAGGTAGAAGAGGTGGAAGAGGTGGGGGGAAGTTTGGCCGTGGAGAGGGACGGAAGGGTGTGAACTCCGAATACGCTGGGTAGTCATATGGGTCTGGGGTATGAAATTGTACCAATAGAGTGGCACAGCCTTTTTGTTGCTACTAGAAGTTGGGAAAGTAAGATAAGTGATGAATTAGTCTTGCGCAGGCGATAACTATGGATGGCCGTCATAGCGCCGTCTTTATTCACGTCGCAATAGGCAACAGATATCCCATACCTATAAAATGAACAACGATAAATCAAACGCTCCATGATAACATGAACTCTGACCGCCGAATCTGACCAAAGATACGATTCACGTAATCATGTATTCTCACCTTTCATCGCACTATACGCGACGAAGACTGGCAGATAGGTGAAATAGGAGGACCTTAACGGCCCCAGTTCAATCTGACCCCAGAAACTCCATATCTGAGTCTACACGTACCTGGATCCTTGGCCATCTCCTTCAGTAGCCGAATATCAATAGACAACGTCATGTAGTGTCACTCCGAAATCACGATGACCATCAAGAGTAACACCAAACTCAATCCCCAATTGAAAGATGAACAACGATATACACACAGATAATTAATAATTACACAAGGAGCTGAGTTTAAAGATGGCGGGAGAGGTGACAAGGCCAGCCCTCGAGTATGATAGATGGGCTCGGACTCGGCGTTGTACTCGGAGGTGGACTCGGGCTCGAAGAATACCATGAACCTGAGTGAAATAGCATATTCTCGACTTTCGTATTCGTAGCTTGACTCTAAAAATCTACCCATATGGTCGAAATAAGTCAAATTCAATGTCAAATTCTGTGGTCCAGCACAAACAGAAGCTCCCCGTCGCTACCATGGTCATAAGATCACCACCAATCGAAATTTTGTCTGACAGAGATCCCGAAGCTCCATGCGCTTCATGCTCAGCCTTAAACATCCGATGAATTTCAATTTCAGAGTCCGGATGTGATGTGATGACGACGCCCAAGTTTCCGTCCCAACTGGAAGAACTAACACGGCAGGATGATCGACCCGTCGTATGAAACAATTGTTGGGTCTCAGTTTCGTCGGATTCAGATTTATAGAAGCTGTAGCATGTGGCAATGTTTAGTGTTCACCATCCCGCTGTTCTGGATCCTATCTTTGTCAAGAGAGGAAGCTCCCAACGCCCCGCCGGCCTAAGTTAATCCCATGAACCGTGACCACGGTTAACATGGAACCTGACACAGCACTAGCAGCAAGCTTCCCAAAAGGATGTCGTGCATAATAATATATCGCATTTCCTAACGGTTTTTTTCTTGATTCTCAAACAAGCCAAGCTGCATCACCTCCATATCCATCGTCCTTCCAACTCGGGATGAGTCAGGCTAGTGTTGGTGCGGTATACAAGAGGGATTCAAATGTCTTTAGGGTTTCAAGATTCGAAACTCCGAACCATCAATGCCTCGGGATGATCACACCAAGGTTTTTTTTGTCTCCAGAATATATTCAATGCATGTGTATGGGTCGGGATGGGATACCATGAGGCGGTGGCTTGCGGGCCGGATGGTTTTTTAATGCTTTGAGGGCTGCGGGAGGAGGAAACATCGTGATGCGGGGACACTGGTGGCCGGTGGCGGAGGGTGAGGAGTGTAGGATCGTTGGTGACATTTGGACGCCTACAGAGCAATTATTGGTGGAGTTTTTTTATTCATTCATAGATTGTCAGCAATTTTCCTTAACAGTTCTAGATGTAGGATAGGTAGACTACGTGTTTAAATTTCAAACTATTAGCCCACCATCGTTTGGCTCCAAAATCATCGGGAATAGATGGTTTGTAGTGTCCATATCGACCAGTAAGTCTAGGCCTCATGGATTGGACTGGTTCAAGCTAGGGTGGGGGGCACAATGCGGTCTCAGAAGTAGGAGCTGGTGGTTTTTGATGCACGGGAAACCCGTTACCGTTTCATCATACGGTACTCCTTGCAAAACAACTACGGCCTCCTCGTGCCTCATTTTCTGCTGAAAAGTAAGCACACCATGTGTGGACCTAGATAGGTCAGATACGTAGAGTACCCCTCACCAGCCAGGCCCCGCTGATCAGTGATTCTCCAGATGTCTGAGACGTCACCGGTGATGGTGGATGTGGTGTGGAGGTCAATATGCGACATGCAGGTTCCATGCACCGAAGCATGCCAGAAAGAAACACCAGCTCTATCTGACACAGGGCACGAAACATTGTTTCTTTGAGGGGGGGTGCGGGGTTGATCTGGGATCTAGATGCGTGGTAGACATAAAGTGCAAGCCATGATCTTCAGAACCGTTGGATTGGTGGCTGTGGCTGGCTGCACACGGCCAGATGTAACCCCTCCCCCGCAACGCCCGATACCAAGGATGGGGAATCTGATGGTGAAATGTGGGATGCATCAGATGAAACGCGACTTGGTTGTGTCGTTTATGAGACACATATCTAGACAAAATAGTATCCGTAGACCACCCACTGGCACCTTAGAAACGTTTCAGCGCTCATTCAATAGTCCGCGTGAATCATGACCAGATGTAGAGGTACCGGTATTTACCGATGCACTTCATCACACGTCCTACTGCTGATTAGCGAGTGTTCCGTGTAACTCTTGAATGATTTACGTACGAGTACTGTTACGCCTGTAATACATCACCGCTCTGGAGTTAGGTGATTTGTTTTCGGAGATATTCACCGTCAGAGATTGATACAACGAGTTAGAACATACAAAACCTCTCTGAAAAGATATCGCAGCATCATTTTCCGAAATTTAAGTTTTGCTTGAAGTATCATCACGGTGTCAATGAGTCAGGCATTGGATTCACCACTGGCTCGTATTGCCGGAGTGATGATTTCTAATTATCATCGTACTTACAAAGTAAACAGCTGCAACAGTCGGTTATCTAACCGGTGTGGACAGTATACGAGATGGCGGCTTGGTAATCGTAAGTTTTCCCAACAGGGGAAATGGCCGATCGGTTTGGAGTGATCGCCGTAGGGAGCATTGTGACAGATGAGGTTCATCCAGTCATGATGCTACTATCCGCTTCCGTAGACTCGGATGAGCGGGTCTGTAGAAGTGACCGAGACGAAAAGGGCATTGGTTGTTGCAAGCTCATGTTCTCTTCGCGCTTCATAACATCGTCACGGCGTTGAAAGCAGGCGGCCGAGGTTCGGAAACTTCGGAGAACCGCTTGATCTGCTGCCTATCAATGTGATCCGGCGACGTCTAAAGACAGTGAAAACGTTAAGGTTGCTAAATATCCACGTTCCTGAGAATGGGTAGAACTCCGTCCCCAGTATGTCATTGTAGTTTCGGCATGGCAAAGATCCATTGCGGGGCATGATCACCTGATTAATTGGGTTGAAACCTGTCACCACGACCGTTAAAAACACATGCAACATGGCACAGAATAACTGCTAATGACAGTCCCGAGTCACCTCAAATCGATCACATGAGGAGGAGTAAGTTCCGCTTACACATAATTGATTTGAAAAAGCTCCCAATTCCGAATACCCATCGATGGAGACCAGGGTTGTTGAAGTGGATCTCGACTGAGGAATAGTAATAGGCTACGGAAAAGCGATATGGTAAGTGAGAATTTCGGCCAAGAATCTCCCACAATCGAAATCCGAACTTCGAACTCTTCGGCATCGCAAGGAACTATGGTTACCATCGGATCAGCGGTGCACCAAGGCAACCGTCCCGCGTCTCTTTTCGCCCCTGCGACTCTCCCTAGCTCATGATCCCAGGAGTGGATACCCAACTCTGGTGCCAGTAAACGCATAGACTCTGGCAATTAAAAAAATGGCATCTGATGTTCCTGTAACCTTCACAATCGGTAATCTCTCCGCCATCGTAATCAACATCGCCTGAAGGTCAACGTTACAGTCTCTAAACGCGGGGGTACGAAAGGAAGTGATGTGCATCCCGTCCTCGCGTGGTGGCCACGCCCGAGTGCCACCGGATAAAATGTTAGTTGTAAGAAGATCCTTGCAAGACTTTGCTGTTTAGAGCATCAGTTGCGAATTCTGCTCCGATCAGGGCCCAGATGAGTCGCTACTGGGGCCAATCATACCCCGGATTTTCTCCTCTAGCCTGGAGCGTGCCGAATCCGTGGCCAACGTGCATCTGACTCGCTTCGTTAGCGTTGGGAGGAGGATTGATGTGGACGGATTTATAAAGTAGCGTCAGCGGTCGAGATGCGCAATCAGTCGGGGGAGTCATCTGGGGTGGACTTTCTACCTTGAAATGGCCTTGATGGGGTGATTTAGAGCGATTCGTCATGACCAGGTCGAGAATATGCCTTTTTCAACGGGGTGGTTGAAGTGGATCGTGGTGACACAAGACCTGTTGCGATTGCGGAATAGGGGGACTTCAGCGTCACACCAAGCACATCGACCCATGCTGGCGGGAGACCATGATCCCTGCACTCCATCACTGCTAACGCGGTCACTTTGTGTGTTGATTTTTGAAGGTCAGATACCTCGCTACCATACCATCTTATCTTTACGGCCATACGATGACCAATCCAAGACTCGAAGAACAGTGCACGTTGGTGGAGAATGGGAATTCTGTTAAAACAGAAATATCCAGCATAGTCCCAGAAAACATCGGACTCTTCAACATCATCAGTTGCGTATCGAGGCATGATTTTCCGCTCCTTATCCGCCAGTCTTCGGAGGCCCGCTTTGATGATCTTCATGCGGATACCGAGTCCCGCTTGCACATGTACATCTTATATCAAGTTTGATTGAATATGATGATGCATGCAGAGTATCCGTGATCTGGTCTAGAGAAGAACGCTTCTCCGACTATCGTTACCATAATCAATTTTCGATTGAACGCATTGCTCTGTGAAAAACGGAGTTATCCAGCATAGATCGGCTAATCTTTGTTCACGGTCCCTGAAGTCGTCTATGCATAATTTCGTGGAGGCCCAGATATTGCAATGTATGAAGTGGTCGAGTTGATGTCAAGTTCATCCTGGGTATACAGCCTTATCAAAAGATGGGAGACTAGGATGAAAACCACAGCGAGGCGATGACCCCAGATTCTCGGTTGTCTCCGTTACTGGGAATTGCGAAGTATCACCTGGTGTCTTTTGGTCGGCACATATACACCCTCGAGAATGAGACTGCCGTCCCGGTTGATTGTCACCAAACACCCTTCACTGTGATCAGCCAACTTATTTGGGAACCCCTCTCCTTCGATTTGTCACGTAGCTGGCTTCTCTCAACGTCAAGTTTTGATAATGAAAATGGAGGCATCATAACTTTCTGAGCGTTAACGCCCCGGCGTAGTTGCGTTACCGCGCAGGAACTTTGAAGGCGGGCCAATATTATCTCGTGTGGAAGGTCCAGGTTAGGCTAACGCTGGAAGCGCTTTGCACAACAGGCTCAAAAATTCCGATTAGAAAAAGAAATACAGGGCATCGAGACCGTCTCGTTCGATAACCCTTGGCGAGCGCTCGATGCAAGAGGTGACGGGGGGCAAAAAAGAGCGAGACTCCACCCGCTTTGGGTGCATCAAACAAGGATCAACTGCACCCAAGTTTGTACTCGCTCCATAACGAGCCCCTCGCTCGCTCTGGCGGATCCACCAAAGGCCCTGGCCGTTCTTTGCAGCACACTGCAGCTGCAAATTCCCAAGAAACACCGCTCGGTGTGCCGGGGGGTTGTATGGAGGGGTTCATAATGGGGAGCAAAACGAGATCTAGCGGGCAAGCGCGCTCTTGTCCTTTCCGCATCAACGAGCGCGAGCTGTGAGCAATGCCGACGAGGTATGTAGTGTGGCCAGCACGGGAGGCGGGCGGAAAGGAAGTGCCTGTTGGGCTTGCGGAGGGAGGGAGAGGACGGAGGGGCGGATGAAGAAGGTCAAGGGACGCAACGGGAGGGTGCAAAACTCGGTCGTATCTTGAGGTTTCCAGATGAGACGAATGGTTAGCGGCGAGTGAGGAGCGGGATCGGGCAGGACCACAGAACCTGTATTCAAGTGTTCTGGAGTGGTGATGGAGTACCTAGGGAGAGATGGAATGTGTGTGGATGAGATCGAGAGAGAGCGGGAGGATGGCTAGTCTCCATAGCTGGACAGTGCACAGAGGCTGTTGAGTTGGCGACGGGGATGGAACGGGATGTGGTTGCCACTGTTAGTCACTCATCTGCTCGAAATGCAAAGGCAAAAAACAACCAACTATTCTGGCCTCCAATAGACCCTAATCTGCCCTCCTCATTCTGCTTTTCTTCCTCTTCCCTTATGGTCACTTAGTATCGGTTAATTGCTCTGGGCACCCTCCCCCAGGGGCTTGGAAGATCGGCCCGGCATAAAAAACGTGGGTGATCGTCTGCCGCGCCAGTAACCATCATCCCCCCTCCCTCCCCCCGGCACCCCCTAACACCGATATACTACTACTAGTACTGCTGCTCAGCCCGTCCCTGCCCGGAGCATCCTCTCCACCATCACCATAAATATTACTACCATCACCCCCTCCCGGTGCCCCACGTTCCCGTCTGATCGACGCCATAAGCTCAAGACATCAACAAAAAATAATTCCTACCGCTATTCAGCTATACGCACCATCGCCTTTGACAATCACCATCACCACTAACTTGCTCAGGTACCATTTCCTCCACGTCTTCATGTCGCCATCCACCATAGGCGCGTTCGCAGGGCTTTGACTGACCATCTTCTTCATTCCAGAAAAACACTCGGATCACCCACACAGTCCAGAAACACTCTCCACCCCCCTACAACCAACATCCAGTACAGTATACTCGGAGACTGTTTCTCCAGTATACCCGCCGGCCATTTCTATCACGGTTCCCCCACCAACCGCAACCACGTCCGGTATCACATACTCTCCGTTCCAGCAGCGGGACGTAATTTCGCTGCATTACCAACACGTCCCTCTGACTCCAGACTCGTCCGTGTCCTCGCCGCATCTCGGAGCGATTGAAAAACATCAATTGCCCCCTCTGGATTCCTCAGAACACCAACCCCTCTACTGGGGCGCCAGTGGTGAATCAGTCTCTGATCAGTCCATACACGCATCCACCGTGGCTTCTCCTCCTCCAACTGCCTCATATTTCCACAACTGCTCTTATTCCTCGTCTCCAGCCGACCGCCCTCTGCCAACCCCGCCAACCTCAGACGACTTCGATCTCAAGCCGTTTTCCTCCAGCGAAGACTACCACACCGCTACCATCCTCGCCGAACCTTCTGCTATCCCGCGGACTTCTAACCTTGCGGCCCGTAGACTTTTGAGTCACCAACCAACTTCGACCCCTTCTACACCTAGATCAGTTTTTCACGGGTTCCCAACACCTCCCTCAGAAATGGCCACCGTTACCATGACAGCCTCATCCCCAGCGGCCATGGGCGCGTTTTCTTCGACCAGTTACGGCACTCATCAACATCCGCAACATGCGCCGCATGGATTCATGTCTGCTGCACAAGAGTCTAATTACTGTCAGCAGAGCCCGCAAAATTCACATCAACTGAGCCCACGTGGCTTCAGTTCTCCTGGAAGCTATGCAACTCGCAACAGGACCGAAAGTCCACCCGTCTCGCAGCAGGCAGTAGGGCTGGCCTCGCCCTATCATTCATCATACTCTAGTACAACGCCACCATATCCTGCAGCCACCAGTCATGTTTCTCCGGCTGGGTCAGGATCAACATATTCCAACTACGCCGTTGGAGGCTCACAGAATCAGCCAGCCATAAATACAGACCAGCACCAGCACCAGCATCAGCACTATTCTCCCGCCTCATCACTTCCTCCTCCTTCTCATCCTCTATACTACTCAAACAACCATTACACACATATGCCGCCCACATCTTCAACTCCAACTACTTCTTCCATGATGGATCGGTCAATACCGTCTATCACCTCGGGCCCAAGTTATCTCCCAGCTCCGCTCCATCCACTCCAACACCATCGATCCGGATACATGCTTCCAGGAATGGGATCATCTATGATGGGGAGTATCATGAGCCATGGAATCCCTCATCACGCACTCCACCAGCATCCTCAGCAAGAGCGACCCTTCCGCTGTGATCAGTGTTCGCAGAGCTTCAGCCGCAACCACGATCTCAAGCGCCATAAGAAGATCCATTTGGCCGTCAAGCCACATCCATGTGATAACTGCGACAAAAGTTTCAGCCGGAAAGATGCTTTGAAGGTATGTTCCCCGGACAAATTGGTTTATTTACACTCATTGATATTTTACCACAGCGACATCGCCTGGTAAAGGGTTGTGCAAAGGCCGCCGAACGGAAAAGTCAGCTTGCTGCCGCAGCAGCTTCATCCTCACCGTCGCACGCCGCTATGGGTTCTTCAATTTCTACAGCTTCCGGATCCACTCCATTTACAACGACGTCGCCTGTACGCGAGAACCCAAGCCAACGATGATCATTGGTTCAGGCGCATCAAAAGCTTCTGCCTTCGATGGATGCCATTCTCTCTACTTTCCTTCGCTTACGTCGAGCACTCGTATTTGCGGCGGGGCACGGCCCCGCAATGAGAGTTCGTCGATTCGATGATCATAATCACTGGTTTAAACAGTTTCCTTATTTTTCTTACCTTTTGGACTGACACGGTTGGACTGGGTTTGGGTGGGTGGATATCTCAGGTTTTATTATTCGCTATTTGTTCTGTTCTTTGGCTTCTCGGCGCATACCATGGATTCGGGTTTAGATACCTTTGCACTTTCTATCCCTTTTGTTCTACTTTCTTTAGGGCTTTTATTTTATTTTATCATTGATCTGGGGGGTTTTCATTACTCATGGCTAGTGGATTGTGTGTGGAGTTATGTGAATTTGTGGGAGTAGCATTCGTATTGTTTTTGGTATCATGTACATCAGCATCAGCTAGGACCTCGACACTGCTTGACAGACTTCACTGGATGGAGCGCAGCCAATATCATCGATCCTTGTTTCATTCCTTCTCTACAAACAGAATATTTTGATTTAGACTCTGCGCCTGCCGTTTCCATTCTCGCCGCCGCTCGCGTGCTGATAAAACCAAAGCAAACTCACATAGTCAGACTTGTTAAGCATAACGTATGGATAAAACGTTCGCTCTCCCTCACGGCTTGCCTCACATCCGGGTCAAGAATGGTGATAGTTGGTGATGCGTGGGATGCACCTCAGTCCATATCAAAGCAAGAGTGGGGTAATCCGCAGTGAGTCGTAATACAAATCATGCACACGCCGCGATCGGCCTTGCAGTGTGAGTTTACAGAGGAGATATGCAGAGAACGTGGACGAATCGTCACCCCGTCCGTGTGAAAATTCGAGTTAAATGTTGATCGTGTATCTCGTTGTACCGTGTAGAGTCGAATGAAGTTTGTGCACTATCATTAATGGGGTGGTGCAAATTTGAAGTCAATGTTGTCAAAAACCATCCTAGCGGGATGAATCATAGAGCAAGCCACCAATGTGATATGCTGTTACAGGGTGGTGAGGAAAGCGGAAGTTTCGTTACGTGCAGAATACTTGAAGAATTCAATACGGTTTGGGCGGCTTCACATCATGCAAGATGGGATGCGATGCGAGGGAATCTGGATCTGGATCGTAGACACAGGCGTGGTTCGTTATTTCAGGGCGGGGATGGAGGTTAAGGAGAGGTTCCATTGGTGGAGAGAGGGTGATGAATCAGACTCTGTGACGCTATAAGTTTCCAGAACTTCGAAAGTTGCAGAACGAGGCTGTCGTGCTGACATGCAAGCGGTTTTAAAGCCGGTGCCACATCTATGCCTATCAATGTGCCAAGGAACCGAATTGTTTCTTGCTGTGCCGTTACAAATAGTGAGAGTGCAAAAATTGTGATTTGCATTACATACATGAAATATGTAGCTGTTTGTAGGACTGACGGGGAAACATGGTCTCCAGAATACTCTCACAGCCTTTGACCACTTCTGAATAAGACGACGGCGGCCAATTACACACGGGTCAATGGAACCAGCAGATACCCTCCAACCAGATGCACGGGACGGCCCGGCTTCCGCCCCGTAGAAACGTGGCCATCAAGAATCCCTTGCGTGTAGGAACATCATAATGGGACCTGGTGAACGATAAGCTGTGGCAGCCGAATCCGAAGGAACGAGGGCTGGGGCGCTTCGGCATACCGGTTGGGTTGTGCCGAGTTTGTGCTGTATCCGATGAAAGATGAACTGCATTCTAATAGAATAGGAAGTTTAGGTCAACATATGAGCGGCAAATTCCTTTAAGCTGCCAAGATATCATTTCGATTGATCAATACCTTCGCACAGGAACATATGTTGTGTAAGTTGTCTATGCCAGAGTCGCTTCCTATATATTGATATAGAGCTCATCATTGCATGCTAATTTCCGTTGATCAGAATTCTATCCGATCGCAGGCGCATTTCCTAAGTAATAGTGGTCCAGATAGAGGGAAGAAAGGGAGTCTAATTTTCTCAGTCGATATATAATTCGTCTCATTCAAGGACAAGCGATCTGTATTCATTTCATCAAAAAAGACTCCAAGAATGAACCCTCCAGTCACTGGCGCTCGTTCAACAAATCCCTGAGTTACCTACTAATAGGAAGATACTGCATGATGTCTGTATCATCACATTCCAGCTCTAGACGTGATTATAATCACACCCCGTGAACTCCGAAATCACTATTGAGGGATGCGCATTCCAAAGCTCCTTGCTGCCGGTGAAGGGTCCATCCTCAACAAGTCCAGATTCGAGCCTGTTTGCCCTGTTTGTTTCCACCTACAGGATGAATCCTGGCGGCCAAATTTGGTTTCTGAAACCCTGTAAGTTTGCACTCGGTGAAGCCGCGATGAAGAGATACCGGTATGACGCCGTTGGAGTGCGTGCTGCAGGAAGCCGTAACTGTGCATGAGCCGGGAGGGTGCTCTTCAGCAACTTGTCACTGGAGAGAGGTTTGCTGTCAATCTTCTTGAGTGTGATATGGGGCGAAGAATAAGAAACGAGGAGGTTTTCGTGTCCATGAGACCCTTCGATGGAAATAAGCGGGGCTGTTCAAGTTCGTAGTGGAGTGGGACTGGGAGGTCAGTTTGTCACGTGTAACTAGTTTGTGCCACATGAACGAGCGGGCTTCAATTACCCGGCGTTCATGACATGCAGGTGCGCGCGCACCTGTGGCTGTACCTGTGGCTGTAAATGCTGCGCACGCTGTGCCCCTCCTTCAACGTCACCATCCCATGAAGCATCCTCCACTCCTCCGCTTCCCCTCTAGATATTCACACATCCCTCAAGCAAATAATACGTGCGGCCACATTGAGTGCTTTCAAGAGGTACCCAGTCTGTGAGGGTTCAAGGTAAACCTCTCAATGGCCATGGTCTACGACCAGTTTCTCCAAATTGAACAAGTTCTGACACGTGCTTCGACCAGAAAGAGAGGTATTGGTTTCCACAGCATTGCCGGCATTATGGGTTGAATGATCTACGCTATCGCACTTTATGGGGTGGTGATCTATCATTATTGGAGAAAACCTTGGAAGCATCGGGAAATGCCATAATGGTGATATCCAATGCCCGGCAACTCCGTTCATTCGCATCCCAGAGAGACATGAACGGAGTCAAGGGCTTAGAGGGAGGAGAAACTCCCTTCAAGGACGTGATTGGGCGGTGAATAATGCGATTCCTTGTGATGGCAATGCTCTCAGCGCAGCGTCGATTTTGCATTTCTCTCCATAGCCGAATGAGAGCGCATGATAACCCGACGCTTGGATTGTATGCGAGCGGATCTTCTCTCCTCTACCTTTTCATCATCCAATCCACACATCCCTTCCTCACTATCAACTCTCTGTACCCTCCTCTGAGATCTTACCAGCACCTTTCCTGAAAATTCTTTTCCACGACGATGTTGCGGCGGAGTCTCACGACGTACTCTGCGAAACCTCGAAGACGGATCTCCCGATCATATTGGAGTGTCGACGTTAACCGGGAAAATACCAAAACCAACACGTTTGATACACCCTTGCAGCAATCTCCAGAGCTGTTATCTAAACCTCTCCCACCGAGTCCCCCATCAGAGGATGCTCGAATCTCGGACGTAAGAGAAATCAGCATCTTCCCTGCGTTTTTTGAGCGTCTCGAAGCCAGTTTGAGGCCACGAACCTTAGATATCACTAAGACGGAGCTCACCGTACAGCAATCACCACTCCCAGAGTCACTTTTTTCAGCCGGGCTCCCACCACAAACGCCTGGAGAGCCGATGACAGCTATTAAACAAGAGATACGCCGGTTCACCGCCGGTTCACAGAAATTGAGACTTATCACCAATATAAGCTCAAGACCCGACTCCTTGAGATCTTCGATGTCAAGACCCACTACACGATCTGCTTCAACGCGACTGACTTCACTTAGCTCCGACTGGTCAGATCGGACAAGCTCGGTTCTTCAAACAGTTTCAAGTGTGTCATCAATGGAGTCGTTAAATGAACAGCCCATTTCAACCGACCGGAATTCTCCAATTCATCGAAAACCAATTCCACAGATTCCAACAGCTATACACCCCGGCCACCCCGATGTCTTCCTATTCCCTCCAAAGCGGCGGAACTTCCCACGGATTGACACAAATATATGTTCACATGAATATTCCTCTAAGTCGATTGGCTCTCACCCTGACAGCCCGTCATCCTGGAGCACGGCGGCAAGTGTTGCGACAACGGTGGCCCCAAACGGCGGACCTCTATACCTCCATGTCACAAAATCAGCGAAATGGACGGACAGCATTGTTAGCCACCAGACAGACGACACTCTCAGACTTCATAAGAGCCATGTTGCGACGGTGGAGTCAACGGACTCGCTTGTCAAGCCTCCCCGGCTCACACAGTGGAACTTTCAGTACGGCGATGAAGGTACTCCACGAGATAGTCTCCACCCTCCTCCGCCAGGAGGTTGGCGGCTGTCTGAGCTTCCTATGGGCCTCTCCAGGGAAACCTCAGTGAAGCGGGTAAGCACCCTTTTTACTGTTTTCCACAAGACTATCTGCTGATGCACAGATCCAGAGCCGAATGAGACGTCGATTCACTGCATGGAAGAATGGCTTCAAACATTGGTCTAAAACAAAAATTCGTGGTATTGGAAAACTTCGATGGGACACGTAGGGTGCGCAACGGTGTGTTGAACCCAGCTGGCCTGGATTCAGAATACTTCCCTTGGGGCGATAAAATTGACTTTCCTTTGCTATTTTTGTCTTATCAATAGTCAATTCTCCGCTCTTGTCAATAGTTGGTGATGAGGAGTGGGATGAGGCGGGGCAACAAGAAGAAATTTGGGCTGCGTTCTAATTTCTGTTCGAATCATTTCATGTGAGTCCCGAGCCCAGAGCAAGACATTTATCTACCACTTAAAGATGACAGCGCCACAACGGTCAACCTTGCGATTACGATTACCCACGTTCAAATTCTTTCTCCCGTGCTCATCATCATCGTCCGTATGGTTGACCCACAAACCTATATCCCTGCCCAGATTGATATCCCAGACCACTTCTTCCAACTTCTCAGTTCTGGGCAATGCATGTAGAGTACCTCCTCATCCAACCGGCAGCTCTTCAGGGCTCAAACATGTGTCGCCAGGCGATTCTCACGGGCCGGGTCTCCTGGAACGGCAGCTTAATACTAGGCGCTTCAACTGACAGCTAGGATCTCCACCGGTATATGCACGCCCTAGCCGCGGTATCGTTGCCGCCATACATCTGGGAACGACCGACGGATCGTATAAAGCTTTCAGGAGCACACCGTACTTCTCTCCCAAACCTTTCGACTCCCCACTGCCAGTCGTCGCAATGGCTCTCAACCTCCCTGATGCCGTCACGAATCATCCATACCTCTTTGCCGTGTTCACGGCTGTCACCGGCTATGCCATTTCCTGTATCTTTGGTCTCGCTCGGAACATCCTCATTGCCCGCTCCACAGGTCTTCCATACCTGATATACCCAATTCACGAACGTAACATGATCTATGGAATCATCACGGCGATACCGGCGGTGCAGAAGTGGGTTGATACCTGGAAGAATGAGGAATGGAGGGATTGGTGGAATGCTGGGCCATATCCTACAAAATGGAAGGCCAGAAAGGCATATGCGAGGTGGGGTACTATGTATCTGAGAGTTGCCCCAGGAGGTATAGTTTTAGAGTGTGCGGACGCAAAGGCGATCGATGAAATCATGTCACATCGGGAGAGGTTCCCGAAGCCTTGGTGGACTTACAGTAAGTTACCATTCCAAAGATTAGAATATATATCGGAGCATGAATTAACTATTATCTTACTTCTAGCAATGTTGATGATGTATGGACCTAATATTGTCGTTGTATGTCTCCTCTATCTCGGCATGTTTCCCATAACTGACAAAAGATCATAGTCAGAGGGGCAAGAATGGCTTCGTCACCGTCGAGTCGCCAATCCCGTCTTTAATGAAAGGAGCAATAAAATGGTTTGGGAGGTTTCGGTTGAGCAAGCGCACGACATCCTCGCCCACTGGAAGCTCAAATCCGACAACCCACCGACTGCCGTCAACACCATGGCCCACGATTTCATGTCGGTCGCACTTCACGTCATTTCCGCCATTGGATTTGGTATTCCCATGTTCTTTTCCGAAGACAAAACTGCCACCCTTCCTCGGCCGCCCTTCACGAACCGCCAACCCGACCCAGGATACGACTTCACATTTGCGCAGGCATTGAACTTTATCAGCTTCAACATCACTATTCATGCGGCTATGATGGGTGGAATGCTACCCGTTTGGTTCCCCAAGTCTCTCCTGGCGGTATACCAGAAACACAAAGCCATACATCATGATTTCTCGAGGTATCTCACCAAGATGATCGGTGATGCACAGGAAGCAATGAAGGACTCGACAGAAATTCGAGCCACGGCAGCGAAGGAATATATGAGCCATAATCTCCTCAGCGTCATGGTGGCTAACAGTGTTAGCCAAGCTGCTGAGAGCAATGGGAAAAATAAGCCTTTATCTCCTGAAGAGCTCAAGGGAGATGTGTTTGTTTTTATGCTTGCTGGGCACGAGACAACAGCACAAGCATTGAATTACGCATTTTTGGCAATGGCCGTCGAAGAAGAAGCCCAGGACTGGATAGCGGAAGTAATCCATGAAGAGACAAAAGATCTGCCGGCAGATTCCCGGAACTGGACTTACGAAGAGGTGTATGAGAAGCTCAACGCAGCGAAATATTTGATGGTACGTGTTCAATGTATGCCCGTGTCAAGCATCATCCCACTAAACTCAATCCTGTTTAGAACGAAACCCTTCGGTATTTCTGTGTCGTATCAGTAGTGCCAAAACACACCTCCTTCTCCGGCTGCACCATTACCCCATCCTCGACTGTCTCGCCCGGCCCAATCCACATATCCGAACCCATGAATATCAACCTTGTTGCCTCCGGGGCTCATTTCGACCCACGAAGTTGGGGTTCGGACGCCGCCACCTTCAATCCGAAGCGATGGGACAACGATTTTCAACCTCCAAAAGGAGCTTTCATTCCATTTTCTGGAGGTGTACGTGCATGCCTGGGAAAGAAGTTTAGTACTGTGGAATTCACGGCAATTGCAACGATTATTCTGAAGGATTGGAAGATTAGTGTGAAACAAAAAGAGGGCGAGACCAAAGAGCAGGCGAAACGGAGAGTGTGGAAGTTACTGGAGGCTAGTCATGCGGAGATAACAAATAATGTGGGAGAGGAGGTGGAGGTGGTGTTTGAACGACGGAAATGATTGGGGTTGGCTGCGTGGTATATAGCGAAACTGGGAAAACCATGTCTTTTTAAAATAGCCCGCGATGACAAAATAGCGGAAAGATACCGTGAGATAGAAGTCTTGTCTGGGATGGCTGTGTGCGGTAGACTAGTCGATGGAGTGAAGTCGGTAGAGACCGAATAGGGAGATGGTACTATACTCATATGTGGAGCAAGTGAACATCTAGATGTGGAGCAGAAGAGTCACGGCGGGGCGCAGACAAGCAAGAACCCTTGGGCCTGTGTACTGAGTCCTGGCGGTATCTTGTGTCCCCATGGCCGCATACACTGCCATACAGGGTGCACACGGAGCAATGTCCCAGCCTCCTGTGCTCGCCAACCAGACTCAAAACTCAACATCAAGAAGGGTCTCGCTCCTGGAAATTTGTTAGGCATCACGACTTTGGGCTAGGGTTTTGGAGCCGAGGCCCTGCTCCACTCGTGCAGGCCGCTACGAAAGTCGATACACGATCAAGTTGAACAGTTATCACGCTCCGCCAACGAGTACGAGTGTACATGCTCTGTCTTCTGCTTTTTCGCTAATTAGTTTATCTTCCTACGACTATAGAGATATTCCAACCGACCGACTTTGCTGCATCCACAAATCCAACCAAACCCTGCTAATTTCAATTTTCAATCGTTATTAGGATCCTCCCGCTCCTGTCGATTCTGGTTGTTCGAAGTTGGGAGCACCGTTGACAATCGCTCTCCTAACCTCCTAACCTCAGCCCATCCAGTACCTGGGTAAATACATTCAAGTTTGCGAGTGCTCTCTCATCCCACTTTTTCGGCACATAAACCGCAAAAACCACCTCCTCCCACCAACCCGCAAATTCATCCTCCCGCAGCACCTCTTTCCAAATCCCCGCGATCGCCAATGGCGGGTTACCAAAAGCTCCGCATCCTAATGCACCCAACACTAACCTCCTCTCTCCTTTCCTCCCCGAAATCCTTAATATCATCCTTATCTTCTCCACCATCAACTTCCTGTCTCGAGGGTCTTTATAACCTGTTCCTGATGCATCTACGTCCCACGGACGGCACACCTTAGCTGCCATCGTGATTACACTAACGATTTCCGGAGCTCTCGGTGGTGTAAATTCTGAATACAGTTTATACTCCGGAGCAGCAGTCCGGAATATTGCAACAGCGGGTGAATAAATCGCCGCAACATCCTGCATGGGATAGTACTGTGTAGACAGCGCACTTGAGAGGGTAGATCGATAGCATAACTGTTCTTCCTGTGCCCATGCACCGGCCAGCCATCCTCCGCCGGGCTGAAACTGGTTGGCAAGGTTGAGAACACAGACCCGTTTTGTAGGATTCTGGGAAAGCAGGGAAATGGCGGCGTTGAAGGTGTCCGAATTGATGACTCTGACGGTTGTGGGAGGGAGGTTGGGGAAATTAGCCACGCGAGGCCCGAGGCGGAAGAGACCGGTAGTTTCGTGTGTAGCGTTGAAATATTCTGAGAGAGTGTGTGCTGGTGTTGTGAAGAGTATTGAGGGGATTATCCGTCTGGGACGTGATTAGAGATGGACATGCCAAGGGGCTTCAACTGGGAACTCACTTGGTTTGCAGAGCCAGCTCAGGGCTGGGGCCAACTTTTGGACTCGCAATCGGGATGGGAGCGCTCATAGTTGGCGAAAAAAATAAAGGTGGAGAGGTTGCAATGGGCGCTATAGTTTAAGTCGCAAGAAATCAACGTTGGCTTCATTTTGTGCGAGTCGATCCAGGCAACAGCCTCTGGTGAGCGCTGTGTTCAATCACGTGAAACAAATCTTAACTTCTGGGCTATCTCTCCGCTTCTCACCAGCCAACACATCGGCTAGTATTTTGTGAAATCTCTGTTCGGGATCCTCAATGTGTGCTCCTGGGCCCCGATCGATCTTCTGTGAGAGTGCCATTGTATGGTAGCACAGAAAATGACGTTGGATAATGGCGATGATCAAACCGGGTGGTTTTACTGTTTTTTATTGTGTGACTAGCTTGGCCCGGAGATCACTCTATAAACTACTTGAAAATTTACAACAGACGATATCTGTAGTAACTATATAGTACGATTGAGATAGGCCACATGACACCTGTACACATACAAATCCTATAGTACAGGATAACACTAACTGCGCTCGAAGGGCCCCCACATGATCACCAAAGATGTTCTCCCCAAGGATCACTAAACGTTTCCACCAAAGGGGGCCTATACATTACCGCGCCTTTCCCTTTCACATACATCCCAGCGGCGCCATAACTCTCCAACGCGGTAACACCCACCGGTCTTCCGCTCCTACCCCCTCTCGTGCTCAGCGACGACCCACCAGTGGCCTGAGTGGAGTATTGCTCATCAGTCTTTTCTTCAGCACCGTAGACACAGACACAGCCACAACCGGCAGGACATTCTTCATCGACGTTATCAGCTTTCTCTTTCATCCCCCCACCTTCATCCTCCAAGCTCTCATACTCGTCTTCATCCCTATTTATATCGAAGAACCAGCTGCGATGACATTCAGCGTGACAGACATGTCCACATTGTAAGCATGGCGTATACAGCCCCTTTACAACAGTGTGACAGATGACACACACCATCGTTAACTGTCTCCGTTTACATGCTTTGCATTCTCCCTTTGCGCCAGAGGTGACATCCAACACTGCACCACATCGATTACAACATCCTGCCATCTCAAGTCCATCCCATTTTGCGGGTGCAGTTGCAACAGTACGTGATATCGACCCGATAACAGAACTCGTGGACTGATGACGTCTCGTGTGTCTTCCAAAATCAGGATATACAGAACCAGCATTAGGGGATGATGAGACGGTCGAGTGGTGCTGATGAGGATCGAATTCAGACGGAGCGAAAGCGATGGAGTTGAATTTCAGAATTTCCAGTCGACGGGTTTGAAGGCCCCAGGCGTAGAGGAGGTTGGCATAGGTGTCTCTCCAAGCGCGGTACAGTGCGCCGCGAGATGAATCCAAGAGAGATGATGAAATGTTGGCTTCTGTGTCGAAGGATTTTGAGTTGTGCATGGTAACGATGATAGGATCGGGTGAATACTCGGAGTCCCCGGATTCACTACTGTTGTCGTCAGTCATGGTTTCTGAAACCGCTCGTTCGGCGGCGCCTTTCGACCCTGATCCGAAGGTTGTGATAGCGCCCCAGGTGACGGCAGAGGAAGTGGCAAATGCATTTACGAGGCTGTCCGCGGGAGAAGGGCGTCGACGCGACGGTGGGGATGCGTTAGAAGCGCCCATCAGTGCTCGACTGAAGTTGGCCGAGATATTGGAATTCGAACGGCGGAAGTTGCCCATTGTGTGGTGATGGTGAACCTCCGGCGAGGATGAAAGAGAATAAAGGCCGTAGTCGAAGAGATGACCAGGAGGGGTGGTACCAGCAGAGAACGCCAATGTATGAGTTGGATCGCTGCCGAAATGGCGACCAGGCGAAGAAGAATACGAACCGGATGGTCCGATGGGAGTAAGTGAAACTGAGTGGTGTGCGGGAGAGATGGAAAATGCTGCTTGCTGGCTTTGGACGATCATTTCGACGTTCGGGTAATAATCACGGGAAACTGATGATCGTCGTTTGGAGTCAGGTATGTCCTACTCTCCGAGTTAGCCAGGGAAAATATGCATCAGATGGAATCTTACAATTGCTCTAGTTTCCGTTAGGTGGTTCTTTCCGCTCGAAGCCTCGGAATCAGTAAGGACACAGCTTAACATGGCCAACATTTGGACATCCCCAATACTCTCGAAGTAGGCAAAGATCTGAGGAATGAGCCATCCTCCTCCCATGGGATGAGCTCCCCACTTGACCTTCCCCCAGAACTCCACGTCATCCATGCGTTCGAAATCGGAATCATCGTCAAGATCCAAACCCAGCCCACTATCACGACGAGATTTTTCCAAAGCAGCCCTCTTTGCCACGACCATTACCTTATCCCCCCAGTTGCCAAAACGATCCTTGGGATTCTGATAAATATTAAGCGGAACGTCGTTGCACAAAACCATCTCCAACAGGCACCAGATATCCGCTAATTCAGGATATCCATGCTTCTTGGCCACTTCCGCATTATATCGACAAACCTCGGGACCTTCACCAATCCTATAATCCACAGCAAGAGACTGTTTCGCCGGGAGAAGATGCGACATATCGTGAATAGATACAAGGGTTTTTCCCTTGGAAATAGCTGTAACTGTCTTGACCCCAGTTCCCGTGCTTCGTTGGGTGCTTCGATCCGTGCTGCGACCACGTTTGAATCCGCGAGTGATGTGAGTTGGAACATTACGAAGATTCCAGCCAATGGTAGCCCCGGGGTGAATGGTTGTATCGGCGTCACTGGAATCACTACTGAAAGAACTATCGGATCCGTTTTCGCCAGTATCAGTATCCCGCCCGGCATTATCAAGGAACAGCCTCCCAAATCCTTCAAACATCCGATTGCCGTTGGGCCCTCTAGCGCGTTCATTGTCTCCCATGCTCAAAGTTGAGAACAAACTGAACTTTGGACGTTCTTCTTTGGGTGGGAAGAAACAGATAAGGCGGCCATCTGGGGACCAGGTAACACCGCATGCGGTCGGAAGGGGTACTGATGCTTGATCTGTTCGATGGATATGACTGGTCATTCCCTCTTCATCGTCCCCATGAGAGCTAATGTTGACAATCTCTTCGTCATCAGTGGTTGACTCGTCGTCGCGGTCAGAACCCATGAGTGGTCCATCTGCGGGATGTTCCCCCAAAAGATATGATAAACATGCTTCCAGACACACCCGTTTCCTAGATACGCGCGCAGAAGCGATGCGTTTAAGTTGGATGTCGATCAACTCAACATGCTCTTCGGGGATGATGTTTGTCTTCTCCAACTGGAATTCAGGTATACTTTCGCCATCAGTCGGATACCCCTCAGGAAAGCTGGCCTGGGCCCGGATAAAGATCCATCTGTGATCGACTCCCCAAGGTCCGGTTAAAGAAAATGTACAAACGCGTTGTGCAATGTTGACTTTCTCGAATTTGACATTGCGGAACTTGCTCCCTACATACGAGACCTCGTCGCCTAGCTTTTCGGGTGCCTCCCAGCTCGATGTGAAATCTGCACCTTGGGCACTCGTACGACTGCCTTCCTGGCCATGTTCCGAAACTTTCCGCCCAATCTTGACGCCCCTCATCCAGGCGATAGGATTCATCTCGGTACGTGTCTTCCTTCTGGTGCGCATAAAACCGCCTTCCCGGGTACCGGCTAGAGACTTCTCGAAACGCCTATCTTCTGATAGTCTCTTCGCCATCCCCAATCCTTGTGTTCCATTGAGTTGTTGACCCAGTCCCGTGCCGCTGAGCAAACTGATTCCACCTTCCCCGTTAGCAATGCCACTTCGCGGTGTTATCCTCCCATCAGTAGTCAAAGTAAACTTTGGAATACCCTTTGCCGCCTCTCTGAGTTCGTTTGCGTGGGCGCGTTGGATAGCTTCTTCGTTGCGATAGGTTTGATATTTCGCTCCTTTCCTCGTAATCCGGAATCTTAGCTTTTTATTCGGATCATGACCAACTTTCGCAGTAAGTTCTTTGTCGACTTCCCAAAGGCGTAATTCTCGATCCAAGCCCCAAGAAATCAGCTGAAACTCGCGATCATCACGATCGTCTTGATCTCCACCACGCCATCTCCACACAAATTCCTTTACATTATCGGTATGTCCGTCAAATTTGTGTATCGGTTCTTTGCTTGCACGCACGGCTCGACTGTCCCACATATAGAGCGATGTATCTCCACGCTGAGGCATCGTCATCACGCCCCATCCGAACGGGGTGTGCCTAGCTCTCCAAACTGGGAAGGCGGTGTGAATGACCTGGTCGGGGATGTCTGAAGAAGGTGTTTTCTCGTAATCCCAAAATCGAACGCTTTTATCAAGTGCGCAAGTAAGGAATCCTGTTTTACGAGTCCGGTTCCAGTCCAACCCATAGATCTTCGTAGAATGAGCAGTAATTTTTCGGAGTTCCTTTGCACCCATCCGTGTATCCCAAATATAAACGTACTTGTCGTGTGCGCTGGCAAGGATATGTTCATCACGTCTGTTGAACTTGACTTGAGTGGCCCCAGCAAACCAGTCACAGAAACTCAAAGCCGGTCTTTGATATGTCCTCAGATCCCAGCAGTGAACGAATGAGTCGATTGAACATGTTGCAAGGGTGTGGGGATCGTGTGCCGAGAAATTGATGTCGCTGATGGCTCTTGTATGCGATTTGAGAACAAACTCGATGGACTTACTAGCTGGCATAGCTAGATTCCACACGATGGCATTCTGATTGGAAGTCGACACCACCCAATTGGGATGCGAGGCATGAGGGCTCCATTGAACGTCAGCAACCGACCACGC
Source organism: Ascodesmis nigricans (assembly GCA_004786065.1). NCBI lineage: Eukaryota > Fungi > Ascomycota > Pezizomycetes > Pezizales > Ascodesmidaceae > Ascodesmis > Ascodesmis nigricans. Next base: position 379,942 of record ML220115.1, read on the forward strand.
TGTAAGGTGTTGCAGGAATCGGGGTGGATCGTATGGATTGTCGAGGTCAATGATGTGGAGACCTTGACGTCTGGAAATATCAGCGATATTGATACCAACGTTAACTTCACCGAGAAACTCACGATGCTAATACAACGTCACGACTGCACGGTGATATAGACCTGTGACATTTTCAGATACATATCAACGAATCCCACTTTACCCAGAAACTTACATTGCTCCGACTGGAGCATCAACTTTGATTGACATATCCATCTTGAAGGTAAGCGAGTCCTTTGATGACTCGGCCGGAAGGCCCTGTACGGGCTGAGTCTTCGGGGAAGGCATCGCGGCGGGGGGGCCGAGCGGCATTTGCGGCAGTACCGTGGTATCGATCCGATCTGTGAGGCAAGGGCGTATGGCTCAGGGATTTTTTTCTCAAGCTATCAACTGAAACTCCATCAATACGTCAAGTTGGATGTTTACTAGGATCAGCTCACAACTCACCCGCCAATCTGTGCCTCCAGACTTCCTTCCACCCAACAGGTATGTTCAATGGCCCCAATACCAGTCTCCACCTTACAATTCTGGCCGAACCCTGGGTCACGAGACTTCAAGGCTTGTAAGATTATGTCCGTGCTCTCGAAAAGAAAAATAAAGCAGTCGAGGTCTAGCACGGTGTCCAGGAACGCAGTGTCGTTGAGTGCTCAGTTATGACAGTGCCGGTCTCTCCCCGCCCCGTCCCTCAGTATCCAGGCTCGAAAGTCGCAGAACGATTCGGAGGACGGCAGAAGCGCAGGCCTTGTGGGCAGACGGCCGTGTGGGTGACAGTCGTGAGGGACGGTGTACGGGATCTGGCGAGCTCAGGAACAGTGGGTGGCGCATACAGGGCTGCGGGCCCGAGATGATGATGGCGGAGGAGACAAGGCGGTATTGTCTCGATCGTTGGAGGACAGGAGGGAGGGGAGGCGGGGGAGGCGGGGGAGGCGGCTGGGGCGAGGGCACAAGAGGGGGAGAGAGAAAGTGACGGACGAGTTACTACGCAGTTCATGGTTTCCTCACAGCCAATCACTCAGTCTGTGTAACATTTGGTGCTGGGAGCTTCCAACCTCCACCCACGGCGCCCCGCCATGCTCCATCGCTCCATCCTTCTGTTCCTTCCTAACGATCCCCTCCTCCCACCCTCCCCCGCCACCATCTCGCACACCATACACCACCAGCGCCCTATTCGCCGTTCTTTAACCCTTCGCATCCCTGCAACTACTACAGCTTTCATTCACCCACTCTTCGAGCCGCACAACCTACCCCACCAGTTCCTCCCACTCGCTCCGTGCGCCTCTCCCGGATCACCCAACAATGGCCAACCTCCCGAAGCGTATTATCAAAGAAACTCAGCGTCTCACTGAAGAGCCGTATGTTATCCCCATAGCTGCTCCGCTCTGAGCATGAGCTTTGGGAGCTGACCCAAGCTGCATGCTACAGAGTCCCAGGTATCAACGCCGTTCCGCATGAGGATAACCTCCGGTACTTTGATGTTTCGGTAACCATCCTGCTCCTTTCAATCTTACCCCACTATACTTGACCAAAGCGAGACTGACACATTTGATAGATCCATGGCCCATCTCAATCTCCGTATGAAGGCGGCATCTTCCGTCTCGAGCTCTTCCTTCCTGAAGACTATCCCATGTGCCCTCCGAAGATCCGCTTCCTCACCAAAATCTACCATCCCAACATCGACCGCCTGGGCCGTATCTGTTTGGATGTCTTGAAATGTGCGTTTGAAATCCAAGTTGAGAGGTTTGTGGCTGACTTGCGAACAGCGAACTGGTCCCCTGCGCTGCAAATTCGCACCATTCTGCTCAGTATACAAGCTCTCCTCGGCGCCCCGAATCCAGACGATCCTTTGGCAAATGATGTTGCACAGAAGTGGAAAGAGGATGAGAAGACCGCAATCGAGACAGGTAAGCGAGTGGATCTATCAATATAGTGGAGCCTGGTTCTGACAAAATTTTAGCGCGTCAGTGGACGCGAACTCATGCCATGAGCTAGAGGATGTTCATTGATGTTCATTGATTACTCGTGGATATAAAGCGACTAGGGCATGTTTAGGGGTCGGAGTCGGGGTCTCAGATCTGTGGTTTCACTGGTTCTTTGCACAGAGGTGGCCGAACAAGAACAATTTTCATTCAATACCAATGTTGTCACTATTAAGAACCTCTCTATCTGAAGGGTCGGAGGATTTGTTTGGTACCAAACTTGAGAAGGCATCTCAATTAAGAGCAATAATAAGATTCTAAATCGCCTTCATAAAGAATCCTCTAAATAGTACGCCACAATTTCCATTAACACCGCAAGATGATCTAGCATTTAATACTAATCTGGCCACTTCAAAGTAAGGATATCACCACTAAGAGAGTCAATTTGATGGCATCTCAAGTACTCACCACGGTGGTCACCGAGAATCACTCCGTATGGTCTGGCCTGGTGATACTAGTCTTGGATGTGGACAAAGCTATTGAACGCGAAACATTAACATCCCTTGGCTATGGAGTAATACTACATAGCGCCAATGGATGGAGTTGAAAACATCTTTAAGATTCCGCTGAGTCCAACATGGGGGTCAAACAAGAGACAAACTAACAGGCGCCGAAAAGATGACCAGGCCAGTGAAAATGGAAAAGGGCCAAATGACAGAAGTCGCAGAAAGCAAATGATTTGGAAACAGAACCCAACTAGTTTTACAAGAAGGAAAACAAACTTTTTGTCATCACATTCGACACACCAACCGTCCAAATCACAAGCCGTTGTTCACCATTGGAATGTCATCAAAGCTGGATTCAATACAATCGGTAGCAACATGTGACTCCCTGCCACAGTCGCCATGGGCAGAATAGCCACAAAGTCGGTTATCTTCCAATCATCTGGGACAAAGCTCGCCGTCGCGAGTATTATCATTGCCGCAATCGCGCCACCTGAGAATAAAAACGAAAATTTGAACTTCTTCAACACTTTTGGAACTTCGATGAAAAAGTTCGAATATTCGGCTTCCTTGCTGGTCGCTCCCCATGTCATGTCGATTTCAAACATGTGAGCGAGAAGAGCTTGAGAGACATGTAGAGAGAGACCGCCAAGGAAGACGGCCAACATCAACGTCCACTTGAAATTCTCGAACAATGAGCCCAAGAATGACTTCTGCTCAGTGCGGTATCGGATAAGAGCGAGGGAGACATTCCCGAGAAGGTTGAAAACAATGATGATGGAGAACCAAACTTTCCAAGAGTCGATGTAGTATTTGTCAAGATAGCCATTGAACCAGCCATAGGCAGCAAAGTTCGCAGTCGTCATGATCCATGCAGCACCGATGGCGTAGTACGTGCCAATGTACGCGATGATGGTAATCTTGGATGTCATACGGATGTTGGAGAATAAGAACCGGCGGAAAAGCGGGGTGAACGGGCCACGGATAATCCAGAAGCGGATCGGATGGAACAGAAGCTCGTTACAGCCGTAGGCATATTTCTCCCAGCGAGCAAGCTCATCATAAACCGTGAGGGAAACTCCTTCTTTGAAACCATCCCCAGCCCAAGCCGCAAGACGAATAGTAAACCCATCGCATTGAAGTCGCAGAGACATGTCAAAGTCTTCTGACACATGGGATTCAGACCAGAACTTTTCGTAACCATCCTCATCGATATACGAGACTTGTTGAACAGCGGACCAGCGAAGCATCGCATTATGGCCGACGAAGGGGGCAACGTCGCCATTGGAGACGGTATAGCGAATAGCAGTATAAATCAAATCCGTGAAGAAGGTGATGCCGTTCTCGAAGTAATGGTTGACGACTTGCATGACACCAGAAGAAAACTGGAGGATTCCAACCTCGGGGGATCGCTCCATCTCTGTTGTTGCGTCCAAAAGACAATCAGACGGAACACGAGTATCAGAATCAACTGCCACAAATTAGCATCCATGCCGTTGTCTTTCACTCAGGGCTTGCATACTCAACAAAATATAGTCTCCAATGCGAATATTGCCATCAGCCCATGCCCGGCCATCAGCTTCAAGAATTTCCGTGAGTGCAGCCTGGTATGCATCTGCCTCTTGCGCTTGTGTCCAGCTATCGTCGCGCTCGATCTGTGCTAGCATTTCTTCAACTTTGCAGGAGATCATCAATCCAAAATTCATGTTGGATGCCTGAAACTCATGTCAGTGAATGTTCCCAAAAATGGTGTACAGTCGCGATGATCGCTGTACAGGCCCCCAACTGGTTGGCGGTGCCGAGCTGAACTGTGCTTCTTCATGCAGGATCGTCTCGTGGCCCGGGCACCACCATGCAACTCTTTTTTAACGACAACTCTTTTCACTCACTTTCTTGAATTTACCACGACGCTGGAAAATCGACCCATCCTTAAGCTTGGAATTGTGCCCTGGACGAGCGACCCATCCGATGTTGTGGTTTTGGTAAAACTCTATCCGTGCATCCCTTTCCTCTGGTGACAGCAATTGCAATCCATCATCATTGATGAATATGTTGGCAGTACCTCCTTGAAGCTCGTAAGTATTGATGGCCTTCTTGATGGACTTTACTGTTGGTTCGATGACAGATGCTAATCCTTCTTTGTATACAGGGCACTGAATCGTGACGTGCGGGAGGGCACCATTCATCTTGAGGCGTGCGGGAGGTTTCGCAGAGTAATACTTTGAGTTCGTGGTGAGTTGTGAAGTTGGGCCGAAACACTGAGCCAGACAACCAACGATGACCTGTGCAAAGAACTAAACTGGGTCAGCAAATACCTCTCACATCTGTGGATCGGAAAGTTACCAGAGTGAAGAAAATCTGCACTGGAGTGAGCAAAACAAAGAGAATTCGCAAGTGGTTCCCATCAACCGCGGTTTCAATGGCGATCTGACGATATCCAGCGGCCAACATGCAAAACACCAGAATAATCGTGAATGTGACGAGAATGGTATTCAGCAAGTTTGTCGGTCTCCGTTCTCGATAGGTCACATCACCAGTTTCCACGTCGACGATTTCCTCGATCTCGACGGCGAGCATCTTTGACTCCTTATTCTCCACATCCTCGCCCTTGTCAATCTTCCATACTAAAGCCATTAGAGCTGTCTCAATCTGAGCTGCACGATTCATAAGATTCAGCGGATCATCGTCCCACACGACCAGTAACTGAACATCTGCAATGAATGCCGCGAACTGGTACTTTCGAGCTCGTGCAAGATCTGCCATCGTCGGTATAATCTGGATTCGGAGACCATTATCCAACGGGACGTCGAAGGACTCTGGAGACCACTGGAGGAAAGTTTTGACAACGCGGGAATTGATGGTCGTGGCACACTGACCGTGGAAATCATCAGCACTGATCGTTTACGGCGAGCTACACATTTTCCACCAGGACGCTACCAACTTACCTGGACATTCAAAACTGCTGCTGCCTCTGCGAAAACTCCTCTTCCAACCGCCGGAGGGCACGCCATGTAGTTGTTCCTCGATTTCTTCAACAAAACACCCTCCTCAACGCTCGCCGGAGACCCGAAATAGCTGTTAGGCCTTGAAGCATCTCCCTCGGCGTTGATCCAGAATCTCGCTGTGAGCTGCTGGTACAGCCAATTGACCATCACCTCATGTTTTATGTCATCGATATATGCCGAAGACCTGCTGCTGCTTAAGGGACCAGCGCTTGATGGCGTTGGAGGGACCGACGGGGATGGTAATGCGGAGGGAATGTTCGCCGTCGCAGGCATCAATGGTGGAGGGCGCTGCGGATTTTCACTGAGTGGTACGCTTGCGCTACCTTCAGAGCTCGCCGCAGCTGGTGTAGGCTCGCCTGGCTTGTTGCGGAAATAGCTCTTGAATCCCATTGCGACGACCGTTGATGGGCGCAAGACAAGTTGTGTGCGTCTGAACTATCCGGCAAAGGATGGGCGCTGCAGATGACCAGAGCAGCGGGACGAAGGGGGGAGGAACTGGAGACCTGAATCCCGGAGGGGAGGATGGAAGGAGGGAGGAGAGGAGAGGGAATGAGCGGGTAGATCAGCGGACTGATAAGCAGATCTGTTGGGAGAAGATGGTGAAGTGAAGTTGAGGGTCGCCCGAGAAAGATATTTCTCTGGCTGGAACGAATGTATAGCACAACTTCTATTCCAAACGCTCTCGGTATCTGGGGCGCCACGCCGTGCAGGAATGACCAACTGACAAGAGGAGTACTGAACAGGGCTGGCTGAACAGAGCTTGCTGACCAGTGGATATCCGCGTCGGGATGATGGAGATCAAACAAACCGCCTGAGGGACCGTCAGTAGCTCCCGCGAAAACATGGCATTAACACTCAGACGGCTATTGGACTACGCCAAACGATTTCCTTACCTGGGGTCTGTTTCCTTACACCACCGACAAATCTGCTATCGTGGGGCGACGTTGAAATCCCGAACCAGCAGTCCGAAGGGGTGTGTCTGTAATTGCAACGAGGTCAACGCCCATTCTCAGTCAATAACGCAGGGATGGACGGGAACCATACTGCCCCTCGTTGAGCGGGACGGAAGCAGTACCACAAACCCGGACGACGACGTATTTTCAGCTGGAAATGTCCCTTGGCGTTATGAAGATGTAACGAAAGTAATTGTGTCGATTGGAGTACAGAGGCGATATCCTAAAGGAAGGGAGCAAGAGGAGGAGGAGGATAGCTGCAATCTTCATTCCGTAAAGCCTGCTACCAAGCAGTGGAATCGGATGTGGTGCGATTGCATAGAGGAGGTCAACAATGGTGGGGGGGGCTCCTGACAGACACTGTGACCTAGGTACTTTATTTACAGTAAACTATTTCTGAGAGTTGTGTGGGGGTGATAGGCGGAAAGTTGTTCTCGTTGAATCCCGTCTCCGGATCTCCCAGGCGTTGTGAAGGCTTGTCACTGACAACTGTACACGCAGATTGGAGGCAAAGAGCGTGAAGACGGCACGGTATGCCCCAGAAACAATGCCATGAGCTCAATCTGCTAGGTATCGGCGGGCATATTGCTTGCTGTGTATGTATGAACCACTGCAGCATCCATAAACTTCTGTATTCACACTGCCGCGGTGGCGGTCTCGCTCCCAACGCTCGTCCTTCCTGTCTCTGCCGATATACTCAACTTGTGTCCGGGCGTGTGATAGCGCACTATACGCCCCACAGGTAGAAAGGTACGTTTCAACGGGCATTACTGACTCGGAGCTGCCAGCCTCCAGCGTCATTCAGCTTTTTTGAAAGTACCTATGGACCTGCTCTTATTGGGCAAACCCAAATATCCTTCGTGTTTTCCGCTTCCCTTGGCTGTCTGGGAACAGTACCAGCGATACAATGAAGTGCGGCCATGTGCGGTATCATACTCTTCCACGACGAAGCGTACAAATCGTGTCTCTTTGGATTGAAGCCATGGAAACTTTTCTGTCCATCGCAAGCGGCACACCTCCACAACAAATGATTTTGTCCGCCTTCCCTTCAAAGCTCGTGCCGCAGCATGGATGTGAAGCCGGCGATGTCATACTGCTGTTCATATGGTCTTTGTCAAGATCCTTGGAGTACACATACATACATGTATGGATATGCCATACATCCGCCGTCTTCCGGTACGCACGATGGATGAGGAAGTCGGGTCACAGATCTAAGCTTGGTCACCAGGTGTCTGATCGGACGGGATAGAGCGGGAAGCGCACCGACGCATTCTGTGCATTGCATTGCATCCCACCATTCTGTCGGTAACTGCGCAAGTTGACGACTGGACCCATACACACTCGACTATCATATGAGAGTTTCTGCTGTTCCTTTCTTGAACTCAGCTGAAGAAATCTACAGTACAAGGCATCTCGAATATTTTGGGAACAATCCGTCTGAGAACTACGGTATTTGGGTTTCCGAAAGTAGATTGCGCACGAATGACCTACAGAATGAAAAGTTTGTTGCTGTAAGGGACTTTAGAGGTTTCACTGAGAAGTGCATACATTATTTTCGTTTCAGTAGTTCTAATATCCTTTCCAGACGCCTATCAGCTGATTTGTTAAACCGTCCGCATCTTGACCGAGGGGCGATTTCGAAGTATCAAAATACGTTTTTAGTTTGACATTCTCCAAAGATATCATCAAACAAAAAAGGTCAACAAACATTACTTAGTTCCACCAAACTTGAAACGTATCTGATCTCCCGCACTGAGGTCAATTCATCTTTCGATCGCCGAGAACAACTTCTCACATCAGCTACTGTGTCCGCTTTCAACACGTGGGCGTCGTTAAACCACGATTCCAAATATCCGCATTCTGCTCAAATATTCACAGCATCCGAATCTCTCCACCGGAACATGTCGCCTAATCTCGGTTCCCTCACGCGTACACGCACGGGAAGCTGAGACCTACGGGATTGACACTTTGCGTATCGGCTCCAGTACCAGGAATGATCATTGTAGAGTGCACTATCTCGCATCGTTTTATGGACACGATAACCTCATCGTGGGGGTCGAAGATCTATCCATCGGCCTGATGATGTTGCAATACTTTCGATACCCAAACATCCAAGGGCTTCATATCTTCCATAGACGTGCCGCCTCCCGTCACTTGTGTTGATAGATAGGGCTAGTCATATCCGGGGCATTAAGTATAGTCAGAATACTATGCATCCGCCTCTCGCTCACGGTTTCCTATCAGAGTGGTCTTTGACGACGTGCGATCGCGTCGTTGGCCCAGTCGAACCTGAAGGTGTTCCACTCGCTCTCTGAAGGGTGATACCGTCTTCGCAGTATGGTTATCTCGCTTCATTCCACATTCTAGTATCTGATTCCTTCAGTACTGTATCACGGAACGATTAGGTTTGGGTCGAATCTCCTAATGAGGCCATCCATCACATACAGGTTGTCGGTTGTTGCCGGAGGTGGTCGCGCGCGCGAAATTCAACGAATCTCCCCTTACCAAGCACATTATTCGGCGTTCCAGGGCCCGGGATAGGATCTTGTTCCATATCATCATTTTTCTATGGATGATCACAGTTTCTAGTGCGCTTCTAGCATCGGGATATAATAATTGGCCACTCATCGCGGCAATTATGCCACATGCATAATGGATCGATCAAGTTCCCTGATATCATACTAACAATAGTAACACTTCACGAGCATGTAATCCGATCCGTGGACTCAATTGGGGCTCTAGAGCTTTATCCTTGATGACCTACATATCAGAAAGGATGTGAATGTGAATGACCAGGATCGAACATCTTTCAGGAAACACATGTGCTCGCCATCGAGCTGAACAAAGATACCATCAACCGATACGGGCTTAAGCTAACTTGTTTAGACCGCAGATATTAGCTCTTTGAGTTCTGCTTCACTACACTGTACTACATATTTGATCATTTGGCCGCTCCTCCGGTCCAACTCTGGCTCTGCACGAGAGCATCGTTCTGCATGCACTGAGAAGTCAACCAGCTGAAGACTCGGACTACAGCGTGTCGTGTTCTCTCTTTTCGACATCCTGCGAACTGTTGGCTCAAGATTTATGCAGAGCCCAAGTGACAAAAGCGCTAATGGCCATTTTGATACGATACTGTCAAGTACTATACAAGTAAAATAAATCCAAATATCGCCAACTCGTTCCCAGATGGTCAAAACCATCCATTAGTTCCCTCCTCCAGCCATTTATGACCATTCCTCTGAACACTTGTCCACTTATAACCACCGAAATCCCCGCATGCATAACTCCAGCAGCTGAAGTCCACATCTCCACATACATGAGGATACATTTCTGCACTATACAGTATAGAGTACACCATTCGGACGCCCTCTGTTCAACAAACAACCTACATGTGTTCGGGCATTCGGACACTTGCGACCTGAGTCGAGTGACTTGAATAGATCATCGCGGTCACAGTCAGGTGCACTCCGGTGGCGACTTCTCACCACAATGCTGGAACTCCCAACTCGCCAATTTCCTCCACTCAGCATCCCAATTCTGGCGCCACCTACCCTCTTCCAGCGCGTGGTTGCTTCCAAACTGTTCACGCCGTCCACTTGTTCGTTCTGTGACAATCCGCTCGCCTCGTCACTTGGCTGCAGCTTCTTTCCAATGCAATGTTGGCCATAGAGGGCCATGTACAGGCGAAAGGCGAGGTCTCACAGTAGTGATATGCTATTATCAGTCTATGAAGGTTCTCAACTGTAGTAAGTGATGGTAGACTGGAGAGTTGAGATCTCATCTAGGTCGTTATGATTGCGCCGTCTACCATACAGTTTACTACTTTACTCAGTGATACTCAGGTAGTGCGATGGCCATGTGAAGTCCACATGAATACTCTCGGATAGGTGGACGAGCTGATTATGGACCATCCAATGGGTTTGCGGTTCTGGATGGGAAGCGAGGCCAAGTTATGAACACCTAAAAGGCTCGCATGGCGTCGATACAACGCGCATATACAACCCTCTACCTAAAAACCGTGTATTTATATGTGTAATAACATGGATGATACAACACGCAGCGGCTTGGTCGCTGAAGAACGAGACACGAGATGTCGCTTGGCGCGGGTACCTCCCAGCTGAACTCCTCCACAATCTCCTGCAGTGTGAACGTGTGCTGTCCTTGAGTAGTTTGCGGAGAAGACCACCGTGTCCAGCATCAAGGTCTGTTATCATGATATACACTTGGCATACTGGAGCGCTAAATTCTAGACTAACATTATGTGTTACCCCACAATTTGATTTCCATCCCTTTGTATCTGTGCATCTGACTAGAACAGATGCTATGATTTATCACCTTACACCGAGCGCGGTCTACAGTTTCCAGCGTCTAAATACAAAACCAGATATCCGGCGAAAGCGGCGAAGAATATATCAGTAGCAGGCGCCCACCAGGATCGTTAACCACGATAGCAATCTAATTGCGTCGTCATTATAGAATGTCGAATCAATGTTGTATGGATTTATCTTAACCCGTCCGGGAACTCCGAGCAACCCTGAGGTATTGCACATCATTGCTTGAGACAGTTGATAATACGGCTTTACAGCATAGACGGTCTGGACTACCTATACCAACTATCAAACCCTTACCAACAGCATTACCATCCTATCCATCTATCCAAAACGCCACACCCATTTTTTGTTCCCAGTTCCTCCAAATATTACTTATATGCTCTTCCATCCGAATTCAAATCCCTACCCAAACCCAATTGCTCCCAAACATGCTATTTTCAACGTAGATGACGAAAAATGACGAAAAATGATGAAAAAAACATGAGATACCAATCACAACCACCACCATGACCAAGCTAAACTAACAGCAAGAGATCTAAATGATATTACAAGCGAGTACGTAGCGCAAAGCCCAAGATCTAGCACAAAAAATCAATCGCATTGTTGCCACATTTTCACTGATTTCACCTGCATCGCCCCCTCATCTTTCCAAGTTGGAAGCCATTCGTCCCGCTTGTCCCAGAAATCGCGGCGTTCCGTCCTACTACCATCAACCCACGGCTTACCGTCCTTGCCGTTTACGAACCAGCCATTGGTAGAACCAACAGCAACGTTCATGATCAGGTAGAAAGGATGATCGAATGGCGTGTTGCGATTACCGGTCTTTGCCCATGGATCTACGTATCGTGTTCCGTTCTGGTTTGCCAAAGGGAAGTTACCGCGCTCCCATAAGCGTTGGTTGAAGTTGGTAAACAGAACAGTGAGAAGCCGCGAATTTACGTAGGTGAAGATGTAATTTTCTGACCACTCGATACCAAATGTATGGAACTTCTTCGCATATGTGGTGTGGAGGGCCTTGCTCTTGACGTTAGTTCTCCACCAAGCGTTGTTTGCAGAGTCAGGGCCCCAATGCAATGTCGAGGAGATGATATTCCGACCGCCTTCAGGATACTTTTCGTTGTTTCCTCGACTCTCTACGATATCAATCTCGCCGGAAGCAGGCCAATCCCCGTATGTGTTCTCCACCGGAAGCATCCAAATCGCCGGCCAGAGCCATTTCCCTTCAGGAAGCTTGGCCTCAACTTCTATACGTCCGTATCTGATCGATTTTGAAAACTTTGTGCTGATACGAGCGGATTTAACCGGATTCATATCGTGTTCGTCAAAGTTGGTGCGATTATTGATGGCCACGCAGCTTTTCGGGTCCTGCGAAGAGCAAATGCCCAATTCCGTGAGGTTGAGAACAGCGCCTTCCGTGTTCATGAGGGTCTCGTCCTGAAGTGTCGGGCGAAGGTAAAGGATTCCGTCCTTCACAAAGGAGTTTTCTTCCGACTTCGTGGTGTATTCGAACTGCCCGTTGCTTTTATCGTGAAACTACTGTTAGCTCTCCGTACTGTTTAAGGGCCCCATTGGGTCTGAAATAGAAATGCTCACCCATATCCGCCAACTTCGGCTTCCCTATACCATATACTCTCATCAAACCCATTACTCCAGTCCTCCATCAATACTGGACAGTACTTGTGGTTGACTACCGTACTCAACCCCTGCCAAACCAGCAAACCGCAAATTGCCAATCCCAAGAACAACCCTATACATGGGAGTATTGTAACCCATTTCTCTCTCGGGTCCTTGTTCACTAACCACGGTTTGTCCACTGGATCCTCCTTCTTTATGCGTCGACTGTGGAAGTATCGATGGGCAGCCGATGCAATGCGCCTTGAGGACGACGAGACTCCAATTGATGAAGACGCGCGGGCTGATGAATTTGTGTGTCCGTTGCCGTGTCCGCTTGTAAAGCTTCGAGACCCGCTACCGCCGACCGGGGTGATTGCGTTCGGATCGTCAGAGATTTCGCTGGCTGGGGCGTCAGGTACCATCGTTGACCGTGATCGAATAGAATCGGCAGTACTGGTAGGCAGATTCACGTGGGTGGATTTCCCCGACATTGGGGCGAGGTGTTCCGGTGGACAGAAAGCGATAGCGTTGCTGCTGATGGTATTCCGGGATTGAGGATAGTGATTGTAGGAGCCAATTCGCAGCGAGAGATATTGGAGTGCAAAAGCAGGCAACTGTGCTGCGACAAGGAATGAAGAAATTCGATGCGAAAGAAATAGGCACAAGAAGAAGAGGAGGAGGAGTAGTAGGAGGAGGAGGAGGAGGAGGAAGAGAGGGAGAGGGAGGAGGAAGAGGATGAAGGGTGATGAGCGGGAAAGCGTGGGAGATGAATGAGCGTGGGGTGTTGAGTAAGGAAAAATGTGGAGGAGGAGGAGAGGAACGGGAAAGAGGTCAGGTACAGTAGATAGCAAGGCACGACGCACACAATGATGGACCTGGCGGGCGGGAGATCAACACGACACCAGATGGCACAGCAGATCAGCCGCTGCACTTGATCTTGCTGTTTTTTCTCCCTATAAGATCTATCGTAGAGTGAAGCGACCGAACTGTGGCGCCATTGCCCCTCCCGCCTTTGACGAATGTGCTGAACAGTTGCTGCCGTCCAACTATGACATGGCCCACTGAGATAGACCCATTGCGACCCGTGCCTTGCCTCTATCAACAACGTCTCCGGAATAAACGGTTGCCGAACCCGTGCGTGGGATTGTATCACTGTTTACAGAAGAGTTGTTTGAGGTCAAAGAGGACCATGCCCGTTATCAATGCCGTCCGCCATGCGCCACGGGCGTCAACTTGAAGGCACATCTAAGTACAACATACACTCACAATACCACGTTCTAGAATCGGCTGAAGCCCATGGTATTGGTTATAGCATCAACACATCCCCAGCCTTTCATCTATTAGACACGATTAGTGATGAATAAATCTCGGTACGGGCCGTGAACGACGTGAATCGTCTTCTGTTTGCACTGTCCACCCTCCGAATTGGGACGCAGGGCCACACACTCTGGCAAGGTGCATTCATCGCCAGCAGGTCACCCATGGTCCAACGCATGCAGCGGCGACCCTTGGTGACCCAGCCCTGGAAGGTCCAGATTACTTTGAGATCCCAGCCGACATCGATAATTGAATGGTTGGTTGGGTGGCGGGGATCTGAGTCGAAAACCTTCGTATACGTCACATACAACTGCGCACGTATCTGGTCATACTCCATTTTGGCAACCTATTGACGATGTGATGTTCATCACACTCAACACGGGATGATAGCAACCGCAACCGTGCACTGGAGATGGTGATAAAACGCCATATTATGATAGATAACTCCTTCTGGTCTCTATCTCGCCAAACAATCAAGCCGTCTGTTAAGGTTGCTCCGTTTCAAGTTGTAGCATCAACGGAATCGTACATCTGAATGGCGACGTCTCGCTCTCAACTCCTCAACAACACCTATCATAGCATCATCCGAAGCAGCATGGACAATTCAGCCCCATACTCCACGCTCAGTCACAGACGCCCCTCGTCTATGCCTACTACTCCCGGCATCATCTCATTTCCTATACTCTCATCTTTCCACCCAACTCTGGCGCAAATATAAACCCTAGTCGAGTTGTAATTCAAATAGGGGAAACCATCGCGGTTGCCTCAATCACTCAGCCCGAAGAGCGCGTTCTAAATTCCGGGAACAGAAAAGGCGCCATTGTGAGCTGAGTTTACTAGGTTCGCGTCTGTTGACTGCCGAGAACGGTAGAAGTACAGAGCTGAAGAATGCAACAAAGCCTTCATTGACGGCTCCTTGCATGATGGCTTTTGAAGGATCGCATTTGAGGAGCGATCAATGGCGAATAAGCCGTATGTACCAGGATTTGATAGATAAAGCGCCGGGATAGTGGTGGCTGCTATGGAAACCGGGAATAGGGCCCTGTAAGGAGACTATCATCAGGTAATCGAAGAGATGTACCTGTGCGGCATTCACCATCACTCGCGTGACTCGACCAGATGTTGAGTCGTTCTTCCCGAGACATTTCTCTGCTGTGCCTGAGTCAGCCCATGTTGAAGAAATTGTTACCCGATACCTACTGCTCACACTGATAGGCTCACATCCGAGCGATAAAGACGTGACATGATACATCATTTGTTCCCGCTCTCTTAACAACTTAGGAGAGAAAAGTGTCCACCGTGCCGTAGGAAAGACACCCTCGGTCCGTGGGGGTCAATGGTAACTCTATCTTCCTTATGCAGCCCCAAGTCGTTCTTTGCGATAGATATTCTTTGTTATCTCCATAGTAGTCGTGGTACAGCTTTCGATACTGTTGTCATGGTCGTTATCCACAACGCGAAGATATCAGTATCGCCGGCATTGTACCGAGATTTCACACAATCTTCCTTCAAACTCGCCATCCAAGCCAGATATCTGGCATCGTTGCCTATCAGGCATGGTAAGGGGGTGAACTTGTCTGGGTTCATCCCATCATGTTAAATATAGGCCTGGATGAAGTAGAGAATATCATCTTAACGTTAAGTCATATTGTATATCCTTCTTACCTCAGTTCAGCAGCGATTTCTGCAATTGAATGTTTCGTCAACGTGATCATGCAAGGTTGAGTGCTGGATTATGATGAGACAGGCGGTTGTACATCTTTGAAAATCGCTCCCAAGTGACCTTTCGGCTAGGAATCTGAGAAAAAATCTAATGTATAGTTGTGTGGGTATTTCAATCTCTCAACACTTCCCCTTATCCGACAATTCACCGAAACACCTTCCCTCTTACACTCTACCGACAACCACAGATCTATTCCCACCCATTACACCTTCTCCATTCGCGCTCCACTTCCCTTTGTACCATTTCTTCCTCTACCCACCCACAAATCCTCCTCGCCACCTCACCCACCAACCCCGCATACACATCCCCAATAAAGAACAACCCACAATGTGCCCCCACTTCGTCTACACCCCGCATCTCCACCTTTTCCCATAGTGGGTCTGGCGCTGAGGGCGTAATGCAAAACTTCCGCTCGCGCCTCTTCTTGGGTAAAGGTTCTACTGGGGAAGGTGACGGAGACGGAGATGGTGAGACATCATGGTTGAGACTTGAGGATACCGACGGGGGTGTAGGCGGTGTAGGCGGTGTAAGCAACCCTGGCTCGTCCGCTCTGAATAGAGGGGACAGTGATGAAGACGTGATGGTTTGTGATAATACCGATGGCGGGGTGATGTCGGCACTGTCATTAGGACTTGGGGATGGCGAAGGGTCAGGATTTGCGTTGACCTGCGACTTGGTAGCACCTTTCTTAGCAGCTTTCTTGGCTGCTTTCTTCTTGAGCTTTTCTAACCGCTCCCTTGTTTTATTGACTTCTTTTTCATACGCCTTTTGTCGTTTTTCGGCTTCTTTAGCAGCTCGTTTTGCCAGCTTGACATCGTGCTCTGATGAAGGTTCGGGTTGTGTCTCTCCGGAGGGCTCTTCTGGTTCAGGTTGTGATGGGGTAGGTGGTAGTGGAGATGAAGAATGGTCTTGAGGTCCCATTGTCTCTGATTGTACTAGCGACAGTGATGTCTGTGACAACTCTGCCCTCATGTTCTGTAGTGAGAAACTAGAGTGACCACTCTCGCCTCGTCCATCTATCGATTCCAGATCCGATAACCCCGGTGTATCGGCTGTACTCGAGCCTCGCCGACTCCCAAGCATCGATGAGTGTCCATCTGTTGCCGTTCCAGGGATATCAAGATGTCCGTCTGCCTGTTCCATCACAACATCCTTATGGACCCTCTCAGGGGGAGGCGGCGCAGGTTCAACACTCTCTTTCTGTTTCTTTTCCCTCCCGAAAGAAACGGTGTAGTAGTTTATGAAGCGTACACGCTCCAGACCCTGGGCGTTATCCTCCCAAATTCCTTGTTCGAGTGTTCGAATGGCGCGATAGCGGTTTTTTAGTCCGATAGGATCGGCAAGACAGGAGCCGAATTCAAGATGAGACATGAGGTAATTGCCGGTAGCTTGAGTGAGGTGGTCGTGATATTTCGTGATGAAGCGAAGTGTAGAGTCCCATTTCTGTTCTAGCCTATTTTATCAGCTCCGCCTTCTCAATCCTCAATACTGTATGGCGCATCGCTCGCATTCGTAGAAACATACCTTTCTTTGGCCTTGTCACTGTGAAGTTCCTCTTTGGTACCGGACCAAAGACTTCTTCTGCAAGTTTTTGCTCCTCCTCTGGGGGCAACCTCTTCACTTCCGGAGCCGGTTTGAATAGCGATCCTAGCCCCGCCGATATAACCCCTGGATGCATTCCCAGAAAGGGGGTATCAAATGCAATCATCCCCATAATCCTATGCCTTCTCGTCCGTCCATCTGGATTCATCAGCAGGGCCACTTCGGCTGCCAATATCCCTCCCATGCTGTGGCCCAATAACACGACATCAGTCATTGGACCTTCGAACTGTGATAACCATTGCGAGAATTGTGCAGTTGCCACTGAAATAGGATGTCGAGTTTTGAATTTAGGGTAGACTTTGGTGTGGACAAAGTAGGCAGGGTCGATCTGGGAGCTGAGAACGTTGTGGAGATGGGCGGGGAAGCTTTGGAAAGATGTTTCATTCCCGAGGAATCCGTGGATATACTAGATACCAGTAAATTAGCCCCGGACTGTACAGAATAGACTGGTAGAGGTACAATGAGGAGAAGCTCACGCTTCTGACTGGGAACTGTCTCGTAGTTGGGGCAGAGAGAGACTTGGGAAACAGAACGAAGGTCGGGTGCGAGCAGACCGTATGGAATGTGGAGATGGCTAGAGCCCGAGCTTTGCGATTTTGTGTGGGTAGGGCGCGGTGGTAAAGGTGGATATGACTGATTCATCACTATATCTTTGTTCTGGTGATGGTGGAGGCGAGACAGGGAGAGGCTCGACGAGCTCGGACCCTGTCCGTCCGAGTGCCTTGGCGGTGACGTCGCGTGTATGTCACGTGCCTTGTCAGCTGCAACCTGGAACTGGTCGCGTCGAACAAGCTCTCCCCCGAGCTCTCTCCGACTCACCATCAACTAATCTACAACTATGAATCTCCTACCCCCTATACTTGTTATCCTTCTCTACGCGCTTCCAGCCTGGAGCTGGGGCTACCTCGGCCATCGCACCTCCGCCCTCCTCGCATCCCGCTTCCTCCGCCGACCAGCCGCTCGCAACATTCGCCAACTCCTGAAACCCACCTCACTCGTCTCTGCAGCAACCTGGGCGGACAACTACTCCCACTCCCCCGAGGGCCGGTACTCTGCCGGCTGGCACTATATTGATGCTAAAGATGATCCTCCCACCCGCTGCGAAATCAACTACTCCCGAGACTGCTCCAAAGACTCAGGCTGCATCATCAGCGCGATCAAGAACCACACCGCCAGGGCTGTCGATCTCAGCATTGAGTGGGAGGAGCGCCAGAAAAGCTTGAAATGGGTCATTCACTTTTTGGCGGACGTGCACCAACCGTTGCATACCGAAGATCTGCTGAAGGGCGGGAATGGTATTGAGGTCTTGTGGCATGGACATCCCCGAAATCTGCATTCCGTCTGGGATTCGGCGATTGCGGAGAAAATGAGAGGCGGTAAATCGATCCGGCATGCGGTTGAGTGGGCAACTGAGTTGGAAATGTTGATCAAAGGAGGAAAATGGGGTGATGAGGTTGAGGTGATGGAAAAGTGGGGACAATGCCTGGATTTGGAGACCCCGGAGGATTGTGCTGTCCATTGGGCGGAAGGCGCAAATCAATGGGTCTGTGACTATGTTTTGCCGAAAGACTACCCCGAGGGACTGAA
The DNA here is from genome assembly GCA_004786065.1 of Ascodesmis nigricans. Taxonomy (NCBI): domain Eukaryota; kingdom Fungi; phylum Ascomycota; class Pezizomycetes; order Pezizales; family Ascodesmidaceae; genus Ascodesmis; species Ascodesmis nigricans. The sequence goes on from ML220115.1 coordinate 398,535, forward strand.
TGGGACGGAGCTGAGCGAGGGATATTATGAAGGCGCGATTGAGATTGTGGAGCGTCAGATGGCGATGGCGGGGTGGAGGATGGCCCAGTGGTTGAACAAGATGTTTGATCCCTTGAGCGAGCACGGTCTGCGGGATGAAACACCGAGTATTGTCGAGAATGCTTTGGAGCAAGTCAAGGAGTTCTTCGGTTTTGGGTGGGAGCTCTGAAGGAGAGACATATCTGACGGTATAATTTGCGTTTTTGGACTGATTTAAGTCTTCTCTTTTTAACGACGCTCTTATGAACACATGTAGGAATACCAATTTAATATCCATATACTCTACATGACAATATCCTCAATTTCCCGGCTCTCCATCCCCCTTTCCTCCTGTGCCTTCCCCCTCCCCCTCAATATCTTGTTCTCAATATTTTTCGCCGCTCAACCAAACCCTCTCACCTCACACGCCCGCAAACTCTTTCAACATCCCAACATCCACACTCTTCGCACTCCCCTCTGCTTTATCCACCGCTCTCTGATGCGTCGCCTCCAACACCACCCTCGGAACCGCGTCCCGCGGAATTTTCCCGGCTTTATAGGCTTCATACGCTTCCTTCCATCGCGAAACACAGAGGCACCAACGGCACCCTGGGGTGAGCCCTGAACGACGAAGATCGTTGCCACGGGATGCGGTGAAGGAGAGGAAGGGGCCGGTGAGGATTCCCGCGACGGTGTGAGAGCCGATATCACTGGCGTTGGTCTATTGCTAGTTCAGCGGTTTCTCCGGCTAAGGAGACATGGTCGTTGAATGGGTGGGCGTTACATCGCAGAAACCGTTGCGGAAGAACCCTGTAGGCGGAGAGAGGGAGTGGAGTGCTAGAGGAGTTCCTAGCACGTTGACAGCCTGGGATCGATATTAAAACTCCATCATCATATCCACGTTCATCGTCAGCTAGACTAAACTGACACCAATCATATCTCCCGGATTCCTTGTGACCGCCGGCGTGGACATGATCTTCACTAAACGTCGTGAATTATAGGGCGTGCGAACACTGGGGCTTGGAATAGTGTTCTTCCGGAGTGGGCGACGCAGTGGGATTACGAAGGCCAGACGAGGAAAAGGCATTCTGGTGGAGAATGGCAGTTAACTATCTTGGTGCCATGCGCCATCGTGGAGATGTTGTCTCGGGACGGGGGTGATGATGATGTCGCCGTGATGAGGCGGGTGGTGGGCAAGTGATGATGCAGATGTTATAGCCCGTGAATCGAAGATGATCGGTGCATCGAAGGCATCACAGTGGGATAGAAATGATGTTCATGGCGAGGACGGATTGAAGCATCACACAGACTCTGACTCGGAGTACCAATGACGAGCACAGCGCTTGGTGGTATTGGGCTTTGCGCTTGTCTTCGTGAAGCTTGCAATCCAAGGAAAATCTGGGGCAACTCCAGTCTGAAAGGTTCGATTCGGGCATAGAGTGTTAGATAACAACAATTGAATTTAAATTGCAATCATAATCATCATAGTACCGCAAACACTCCGGACAGAAAATGCAATGCTAGCCCACCTTTCCTCCCTTCACAATTCCCAAGATCCCAGAGTCAGAAAAAAAAACCAAAAACGTAATACATACAAAGAAATCAAAATCCCCAATCATACACCACTAACAGAAAACCCCCAATCTATCGTATCAATCCATTCTTTTGCGACGACTTCCCCTATGCCGTGAGCTTTCTCGGAGAGAACTCGCAGATGGGCCCCTCCTTCCTACTGGTGAAGTGATCCTTCAACCGGTACTCTCCCTCCTTTGTAGCAAAGCCCTCCTTCCACATGTCCGCCTTGCCCTCGACCTTCTTCTGCTCAATGTCGTACAGGAACATTAACCTGGCAATGGCCAACCTCAATTCCATGTAGGCGACACTCTTTCCAATGCAGCCACGGGCTCCAATCGAGAACGGGGTGAATGCAGAGCGAGCAGCCTCGACATCCTTCTCATCACCCAACCAGCGCTCAGGATTGTAAGTGTACGGGTCCGGGTAGTATTTATCGTTGTGATGAAGAGCATAGATGGGGCAACCGATGACAGTGCCGAACGGGACGTGAACGCCATCAACAGTGCAACCTTCCTTGGCAATGACTTCACGGGGGAGAATACCGGGGACAGGAGGTGCAAGACGCATGGCCTCGTCAATACAAGCCTTGAGATACGGAAGACCGCCGAGTTCCGGACCAGTGACAATCTCATCAACGCTGTTGAACCGCTCGCGGACCTCCTTCTGGAGCTTCTCGTACACAGCGGGGTTCTTGGTGACATGGAAGAGGGTGGAGGAGAGGGCGGTGGCCGTGGTGTCGGATCCAGCAATCATGAGCACGTTGGATTCACCCCACAGCTCCTTGGTGGAGAAACCTTCGCCAGTCTCGGGGTCCTTGGCATGGAGGAGGTAGTAGAAGAAGTCCTTCTTTGCGGAGTGGCCGGCTTTCATGCGGTCATTGGCGCAAGCCCGAGAATGCTCGATGAACCTCCAGCGGTCGGCAACAATAGTGGGGAAAAGAATGCGGCCGATACCAAGAGTCTTGATCGGGAGGTAGTTACCAGCCTATGGAGTTTCTCGTCAGAATGCTTTCTGAAAAAAATAGGGGATTTGGAGACAACTCACGATATAGTGCATGTGAGCAGCCTTATCGATCAAACCAGTGACGAAGCGCTGAGCCGGCTCGCTCAACATGGCAAAACTGCGTCCAAAGCAAAGCTCGCCCATGACATCGAAAGTAAACCAGCTGAAAGCCTCTCCCATATCGATCCCGCCGGATCCCTTGAGACCCTGCTCTTCAACAACACGCATGAGCTCGTCGACATTCTGGAGAACCAGCGGCTCCATGGACTTAAGAGCAGCATCGGAGAAAGCAGCACTCAGCACACGCCTTTTCCGGCCGTGTTCGAGCTTCGAGATGGCATTGTGGGTGTTGTGGACGCCAGGAACAGCGGGGAAGGCCAAGTAGAATTTGCCCTTCTGGACAGCGCGGGCGACAGCGGAGTGTCCGTAAATGGCCTTGAGGGCAGTTGCGGAGTTGAAAGACAGGCCGTTGGGAGCAAATCGAATGACGGGGCCGTATTTCTCGTGTGCCCTGGCGATGACCAGATGGCGGTCACCTTTGTAGGCATGGTAGACCGAGTACCTGAGCGAACTGGTCAACAACGCTCTCGCGCCGCCTAAGCAGTGGGATTCAAGACTGTCCAGAAACTCACCAATCCGTAATCTTTGCCCAGAAAGGGCCGGGGTGCTGAGCTAGTGGGTGGAAATAGAGTCGATAAACCACCAAAGTGACGAGGTAGATGGCGAGCAGAATGCCACCATTGCGCAGCGCGGAGAGCGATATCGTGCCCAGGGCGTGGGGCACCTCGACCATCAACGTATGAGATCCCATGGCTTTCGTTTTCTTTTCGACTATGGGATGGTGAGGGAGATGTGTCGAAGAGATTCCGCAGCGGTTAACCGTCAGTCTCTACAGTCAGGACGACTGGCTGCCATATTTACGTGGTTCACTGGGTTCGAGTGAGCACGCATATTCGCGGCCCAGCACGGGCGGTCTGGTGGGGAGGGCCGCCGTGGTCAAGAGCATTGGGAAGGCTACCCGTCTCCCTCGGTTTGTGGGGGGGGGGCGGAGAGAATCTTGCTGTTCTCTGAGTGTGCGGGAAGACAGTCATGTCCTATCGGCGGGCTGCCATTGTTACTATGGTAGTAGTGACGTCCACCATGCCGTCTGCCGGCCATGAGGGAGAGGCCGATGGAAACCGAGCCCTATCGCCAGGCGTCTAGCCTACATTTCGGCCACGAGCGGCCAATCTGGGATCCCGCAAAGACACCGTCATGTCGGTGCTGGGACGAACCGACGATATCGATACCTACCTACTTGACAGTGCGGGGAGCTTTCTTGAGATCCCCGCAGCCACGCGAGTGTAGGGATTCGCAGCACAGGAGGGGCCATCGGGGAAATGGTTGGGGAGATGAGGATGAGGTCTATACCCCGTCTAGAAGATGCCACCCATGCTCGCTGGTACCGGTAGGGCGAGACTCTTGTGGCGGCCCTGTGGAGACGTTTGCTCCCCACCAGTCGGAGTCGATGGGTTCGTGATCCAGCGGGAGCATCCGCAGATCATGCGTGTAGCGAAATGCTTATTGCGACCACATTAATTCCACCCCGCTCTTGTTTCATGGTGGTTAGAATCACAAGATCTATCTATGTTTGCCTTCATGTCGGTAGATGATTGTCATATCGGACGAACGGTGGAACAAATACTATCGGGTGCCAGCTCGCTCACATCAGATCAGATGATGGCCGTCGTTCTGCCTAAGGTACATTACCGAGAACTGATAGTGCACGGTGTATCAAAGTGTCGCAGCGATGTTGTAGTTGGTATGTGCTCGAAGAGGAGTATTGGAGGACGACCGTGCGGGAACATGAGCACTCAAGTAGTTTTGATGTAGAAATCCATTTTGATTGCCATTACAAACCAAAAGAAATGAAGAAAACGCAAAAATGCTCCCAATGCCGCAAAAGAGATATCAAAACACCGCCCATCAAACAACCATCATCACACATATTCACATGAAAAGAAGCAACTTCAAAACCATCTCCTGACAAAAACTTCCAAATCTACAAGTTCCCCCGCTCAGCCTGCTCCCGCTCAATGGCCTCGAACAAGCTCTTAAAGTTACCCGCGCCGAATCCAGAAAAGTTGTGGCGCTGGATGATCTCAATGAACACGGTGGGGCGGTCCATCAAAGGTTTGGTGAAGAGCTGAAGCAAGTATCCACCCTCATCAAAATCAATCAAGATGCCGAGCTTCTGGATGGTATCAAAGTCCTCATCAAGCTTCATGCGGCTGCTGGCAAGACGCTTCTTCATAGCCTCGTAGTAGGTATCCGGGATAGTGATGAACTCGACGCCACGGCGCTTGAGGTTGGTGACGGTCTCGATGATGTCGCGAGTCCGAAGGGCAATGTGCTGGACACCAGCGCCGCCGAAGAACTCGACATACTCCTCAATCTGAGACTTCTTCTTGCCGTGAGCGGGCTCGTTGATGGGCATCTTGACGAGCTCGTTTGGCGATGCCATGACAACCGACTTGAGAGCGGAGAATTCGGTGCAAATATCCTTGTCATCGACGGACCAGAAGCGGTGGAATCCAAGAGCCTTCTCGTAGCTGTGGTGAGGATCGTTAGTAATAGTCCTTGATAATAGAAAGAGAAAATAGGTGAACATACTAGTCACAAGCCTCGTCCATCTTTCCCCAGTCCTGGTTACCAACGCAGTGGTCCACAGCCTCGAGGGTAATAGTCGGCAATACATCATCCCAAGCCGTCTTTGTGTTAACAGACCGGTAACCAGGCATGAAAGCGCCAGAGTATCCCTTCCTCTGCACCAAGGTGTGTGTGGTATCACCGTATGTCTTCACAGTGGCCATACAAATCTCTCCATCTTCATCCTTGATCCAGTGGGGCTCCTTGATGCCAATGGCACCGTTCTTTATGGCTTCGTTGTAGAGTGCGGTGGCATCGTCGACTTCGAAAGCAACATCCTTGACAGCATCGCCGTGGAGAGCAAGGTGCTCGGTCATCTCCTTCAGGGTTGCGCGGTCCTCGTCGGTAGCTTCCGGGGCATTCGGGGCTCGGAGAGGGGTGGAGAGGACAAAAGTAACATGGCCGTTGGAGAGGACATGGGAGGCAACGGTGCGAGATCCGGTCTCGAGACCACGGTAGGCAATGGTGCGGAGGCCGAAGAGACGAGAGTAGTAGCCAGCAGCTTGTTTGGCGTTGCCAACCCACCTGTATAAAATGTTACACTTTGTCCCTCTGTAATACGTGGAGTATCCAGGCGGAAAAAAAAACTTACCAGTGAATGTGGTCATAGCCCTTGTAGGAGTTGTCATTGGTGTTGGCCAACTCAGACTGAACTCCAGAGATGAACTCCTGGCGCGGGCTCGAAGAAAGGGCAACGGGAGGGGCCATTGTGATAGAGAGGTGGAAAGGTGAATTACAATGAAACAAAGATGTGAGGAGGGCAAAAGAAGTTGCTGTGGCGAGGAGCTCGAGCAGAGGGAGCAGGTGGGAAGTTTAAGCTCTTTTTCAGATCTCGGTGACGATGGACTTAGATGACCTGCCCCGTGCGAGCGGACAAGGCATCTAAAAGGCATTTCCCCCACAGGCCACGTCCATCATCCGCGCGCTTTGATGGCGATGCTTCTGCTTCTGTCTGGAAGGTGTTGAAGTTGATGACAGCGGCTGGCATCGGCTACCATCGCGGCCTCGCTCGCATGTCGCCGGAGTGACGTCCCAGCCTTGACCGGCCCGCGACCTGCCATCCCCAGACCCCACGAAATTCCCCGATATCAATTTTGGCCTGATAACAGAGACCTCAGTATAGGTACCCTGGGCTCTCCCACTTTTTTTTCGTGATCGTGAAAAGCTCCCGGGTTCAACGTTGAAAGCTCCAACACCTCATCCCAGTTTCCCAGACACCAAAACAACATGCTCCAACTCAGTGCAAAGGACAGCATCACCCTTGGAAAGCTCTTCGATCCTGAAGCAGCTCCAGCACCTTCCATCAACATTTCCAATTCCCTCCCAGACGACCCTCATTACTCCGACCAAGAGCTCCAGTCTCTCAAAGAAATCGAACGAAGAGCAATTGCTGCCGCCGAGTCATCCTCTCCGAACGAAGCCTTTACCCTCCTCTCTGAGCTCATTGCCTCCCACCCTCACTACGCATCCGCCTACAACAATCGAGCTCAGCTCCGGAGAATGTTGTCGCACTCCACTGAGGACGTACTGGCGGATCTGGATCTCGCAATCGGCCACGCTTCGCCCAAGATCGCCATGGATCCAGTGAGCTCGGCGCAGGCACGGGTCTTAAAGAACGCCTACACCCAGAGGGGTGCCGTTTTGGACACGACGGGGAAGGAGAAGGAGGCACACAGCGACATGGAGATGGCGGCGAGGTATGGGAGTGATGTGGCAAGACAGTGGCTGGTGGCGAAGAATCCGTACGCACGGCTGTGTGGGCAAATGGTCAGCGAGATCATGAAGAAAGAGATTGGGATGCAGTAGGAGGGAATGCTGGGGCGTGGGTTTCATAGAGGTTGTACAATGCTGTCGGTGGATGAGGAGCGACGGATAACGGTTTCTTTTGGCGTTTGGTTGTATATCTCTGGGCATCATTTTTGGTATCATCGGTTATGAATTGAGTTCAGCGGGGTTTTTCAAGATGGGATCGCGAGGACGAACATGCGGGCAGCCATGTGTCTCTCCCAGATATTTTTGTCTGCATTGTTGCATTGAACTCTGTTCACCGAAGTTGTGGAGCATGAGGTTTGAACGAGGCGTGTGTACCAGTTTGGCGCGGATATCTTCATCGATCATGATTCGTGTGGAACACTCTCATCACTGGTCGATTGATTCTTCAACTTCCCACCTGCAACTTTCCTCTCCACCCTCTCCATCTCCTGTTTCACTTCTCCATCTCAGACAATCCCCTCCGTTTCTCTCACCATTCAATTCCCTCGCCCTGCTGCGGTCTCGTACAAAACCCGCGATCTTGGTTCTGTACCGTCCCGGACTCCGCACGCCACCTTTACGCCTCACCCGTATGCCATCAGCCATAAAAAGCCTTCTTCGCCGCCATTGTAACAAGGCTTTCTACCGGCATCGAAATTCAATCTCCTTGATGTTTCCCATCTGCTACGAACAGCCCGTCTCAAACGCCGCTTGCTTGCATATTCCTCCTCGTCCATTTGAATGCAGATCATCCATCGCTTCAAAACTCCACCTGGCACATAATGCATATTACTACCTATCTGTGGCCAGCTCAAATCTCAAGGCTTTATAACAGCAGCCCTCCCGCCAAGGTCAGGTGTAGGCGATCGAGGCTGGCAACGACTTGAGAGATTTGACAGGAACATCTACTCTGGCATCTTAATACCAACCTACCAGCCTATCTCCACGGAAAAACACGTCACATCTATTCAGTAACGCCTATATCGACTTTTCTCAGAGTGTACGCGCGAATCAACAATGTCCCACTTAATGCGTGGTTCAGGAATCTTGGGATGGGGTGATGGACTTCACCATCGCCGTCGATACTACGACGATGCTTTGATTCCCTACCGGAACCGAGACATGAACACCGTTGTTGTCGCAGGAAACGATGTGAGTTGAAGCTTATCGGAAAATCTTTGGTACTCGAGTGCTGATGAATATCATGGGTAGAACATTGTCTGCCTTGGAGACCATGGAATGTTCCGACAACGTTATGGTTATGACTGTCATCATTATCGGTAAGCAGTCATCGTCTTTTAAAACTTCGCCGTGATAGGGCCTAACTGACGGGCCTCATCTGATCAGATCGCATCATCTCGGCGGCGCCTCAGCCATGAGCGTCTCCATTGAGCGTGAGCGCGATCGTTCATTCTTCGGGTCAAGCTCCCGTCGCCGCAACATCGATATCGTGGATTATCGCTCCCCCATGGGCGGCGGATGCATTGTGGAGGTGGATGATTATGATACTCGGCGCAGGAGACGGCACAGTGACGTCTTTACGATTGGAGGAGGGATGGGGAGAAGGAGGGAGGAAGTGAGGATGGTGGATTGTGGGATTGGAAACGGATGTGTGGAGAGGACTATGGTGAGGGAGAGAGAGACCTTTGGTGGCTTGGGATTTGGATGGCTTAGGAGGTAATGATGTTGTGGGTGAAGAGTGATAACCGGGATGGGGGCGATATTGGCATTCTTTGTGTCATAGCTTGAGCGTTAGTTTGGTGTTAGAAATGGAGAGAAAATGCTGATGTCAAACATGAAGCGCAATGTCACACTGATGTTAACGTACTTACCTCACCATCCGCCGTCGTTCAGCAGCACACCTTGGGCAAAGAATTTCAATGATATTTTTGCGTTCAACGGCTTGAGGAGTGGAAAATATCCTTAAGAACTGTGCGACTCTATGACTACACGGCATAATGTGACTTGTTCACAGTAATGCGGCGCCTAAGGTAGCATGAGCGGAGTCAATGCCATACACGACTGGGAGATCAGACGAACACTCACGAGCCACTTTGCCGCCACAGAACAGAGCTGTATTGAGGCGCTCCTGTGAGATTGTATCCTAGTTATTCAGTAATTCCTAATTTAATAATATGAGAATGAATTTACGGCGAATGTCGTCGGGTTGGTGTTGCTCAGAGGTGGCGTCATGAAATATCACCCAATTATTTAACGACAAAGAGCGAGCATTCTTCTTCTGTGAGCTCACTCCCCACGTGCTCCACACACCGTTGTCAATTTCTTCGCCAATCCCGGTTTATCTATCGTCACTGCCTCCTCATCTGAGTTTGTCTCTCGCCCGCCGTTCCCGCTCTTCCTCACATAGCTCCTCTCTTTTCTCAACAATGATCGACTCGTTTCTGGACCCCCATCAAGTGATCGATCACATAAACCGACCCTCCTCGCACAGTTCTCACTCAACCTCAAACCGATAAAGTCTGATCAACACCCATCACTGTCTAGCCTTGACCGGAAACAATGTCTCCAACTGATCACGCCGACACAGCCTGGCACCCTGGCAACCCATACTTTCCCCGCGCGGCCGGCGGTTGGCAGCATGCGATAACGATAAAATTATCCGCACGGGCGAGCGTGATTCAATTGGCCTGCGATCACGTTTATGGTCTTACAATGATTGGCCCCGCATCGCCGGCGGGTGTGGACGGGGCTGTTGAGGGAATTCCACAGTTGGGTGAAGAGACCGGCTGGAGAGTTTTGTGGGTGGCCTAGGGGGAGCTAGAGTTGTGGACAGCGGGCGCCTGTCTGTGCGCAGGTGGCCTGAAACGAGAGCCTAGCAGCACAGACCATCACCCGTTGTTGGTGATGTCTGTGAGTGATGGTGATGCTGAGAGTTGTGCTTGAAGATCAAGCTGGAGGCATTGGAGATACTGCCTGGCTTCAGGCCATAATGTACCGTGATGCGAAATGGAGTACACATTGACTGGAGGATGGAGGGGGTTTAGGCCATAATGCTCGTGAGCAACACCTTAACAACTTCTCATGCTGGTTGTGAGATGTTTATGCTGAGTATTGACGTAGTATCAGCACCTGCCACGAGATGAATTCATCAATTCAGCACAGAAAACTCATAGAAAGAAGTTTTCTCACTCCAGTCAATCCATGCCCACGGTATTTATCCTCAACGGCATAGCACGGCGAGCAAAAGGCGCAGCGATGATTTCCAAAAGTTCAACAGAACCCGGTTCTTAGCTCGCCCACTCTGAAACGCGGCGCGTGTTGTCTTTATGGGATTCTTCATTGACGTTGACGCATGACTGTGGCATTTGGCCAGACATCGACGCTGGCGATGCAGGAGAGGAAAACGAACCCTCGACTGCGTGCATGCGCTTACGGTGCTTTGATGTTGCTGGACGACACGTTGGAGGAGTTGAAATCATTCATTCATTCTTCACAGCTGGAAGGATGAGAGATTGAGAGAGAGAGAGAGAGAGAGAGAGGCGGGAGAGGGACAGTGCCTTTCACTATCTACTACTGGACACTCTCGCACCTTATGTGGGCATGGGCTCTTTTCGACGCCAGCATCCACCGTCGACTCTCTTTACATGCGTGCATGCAGCCCCGTCATGTCGCCACGATTAGGAACACACAGAAGGTACCAAAGGGACCCAACCGTGCCTCCGTGTCTTCCTGCGCCGCCATGCTGCCTTAACAGACCCGCAACTCCACACTTCCCCCTCCCTCAGTTTCCCTCCTCCTCCTCCCTTTCCCCAACCCATCCGAGTTCGAGTCAAAGCCGTTGTCCCATCCCCCCGACCCCCCTCCCTACACCCCCACAAACTCAGCCCCAACAAAAGATACAAGCGCCAGCCATGGCCTCCAACAATGGCCCGAGCACAACCTCCCCCGCGAACACAGACCAGAAGGACAGACACTTCTCAACAGCATCGTCAATCTACAGCCCCGACCTCGGCGCCCTCTCGTGGAGACAGTCGAACGATGTCAGTGGGGAAAGACCATTGACCGCTCCCGCAGCAGTAGCCGGAGACCCTGCAGCCGCGACTACCGCACCAATGTCACCAATGTCACCGTTTCAGCGACCTCGAAGTCAATCATTTACCAGCGCACAAAGCACTCCCTTCATGATGACACCACAGGCCGGCGGTTTATCGCCTGCCCCGGTTCAGAAGTCACCAGTGCCACAAAGGTCGCACTCGAAGGCACATCACACAAAATCCCCGTCATTAGCAGGATTAGGATCGCCGAGGCAGCTTGATCAAAAAGCTGAGGATGCTGATGATGAGGATGAAGATTCAACAGTGCCGGTTGTTCCATGGTCGTTATCACCACATCGTTCACCTGTTCCGACACATTTAACCGAAACGGACTATTCAAAAGCGAGGCCAAAGTCAAGACCATCAGTCAAATCCATCATCGCCAGCATCCGGGAAAGCAATGAGACGGGACTGGGATTGGTTGTTTCTCCGACTCTGTCAGAGAAGGGACAGTTCGAGATGTCGGCCAATTTAGGGAGACCATCGAATGACTCCAGTACACCAAGACCAGAATCAACAGATTTCTTCTCGGACAAGATTCCTATCGCGTACGAACCGTCGGAGCCCTCTCTGATTCCTGTAGAGACGGAGGTTGAACACAAAAGTCCCCCACCGGGCCCACCTCCGGTTCATAGGCCTCGTGTCAGTTCTAATCCAAGCGCTGGCCTTTGGAATTCATCAATGACTTCCCTTACATCACTCCCAACACGCAGTGCAACAGCAGCGTCACGACATCCAGGTGTCCCAATACCTCCACCACGTTCCCGATCCACACCGCCGGTTCTGGTTGTCCCGGCTCAACGGCGACCTAATCCATGGCCAAGGACTGAATCTGCAAACAACAGCAGGGTGACATCGCCTGTGTCTGGCCACTTTGAGTTCCGATTTTCAAATCGTGTAGTGTTCCACAAAGGCATGGTCCCAAAAGTATCGAAGCTAGACAATCCGGACCGAAATTTTACCGTAGAGTTGGAAGGCGACGTTTCACAACCGGAAGTCCCAATGTCGCCACGATCCCCACCACCGGCAACTATGAGACGTCGAAGTCAGCAATTGCCTTCTACCGAGCCAACAATCCCAGAGGGCAGTATGGTCCCACGACGCAGCATGTCTTCCTCATCGTGGCAGCATTCTGAACACACGACTGGCAACTCTGAGCGGACAACAGTTACAGAGTATCAGACATCCATTGAAGAGGAGCCTGATTCGTACTACTACGCCGCCGATAGATGGAAGCCTGCTCTGGAAAATGACCTTGTCACTTTGTGGAATAATGCTCAAGGTTCTCCTCCCATGCAAGGGGATGGGCGGACTTATAGCTTGAATACCTTTCCGTAAGTTTTCTACAAACAACCTGTGTTCTTGGGTTGACGTTATATAGGCGTTTCACTCCGGACCCATTGGGATATGGGCCTCCACTAGAGGATTTTGGCTTTGGTATCAGTGGGGGAAGCCCCTTTTACACTCTCAGATCCGCCTGCATCGAACCTACTTGTAATGCCCCAGGATCATGTCGAACTCATGATCAGAAGCATTGTAGTGGTGTGGCCATTTACCGTAACCAGCCTTTCGACGCAGATGTCAATGAGCATATTTGCAAGTTGAAACTCCCGACGAGTGGTAAAGCAGCGTCTGATGGTCTCGTTACTATCATCGATCCTCAGCGAGCGATTAAACTTGCTATGCAAGCTCTCAATCCTACAATTCAAACCGCTATGCGGGCTGGAACAGCTGTTAACCTTACCCTCCGCCCCGAGAGCTGCAGCATTGTTTGGTCGAAAAGCAACAGACACTATGAGCTAATACATCCAAAGCTGGCGCCCATGCAAGGTTGTCCATCTCCTCTAGTCTTTGAAATCACCCGTGGCCGAGTCGGATTCGGCGATGTCACCGCCGCCGGAACATTGAAGCTCATCAACACAATCAACAAAGAAACGCTTGTGACGCTCGATTTCGCCAACAGCCTCCTCACCGTCGATACCAACGCAACTTCAAAGGTTGAATCCGAGCACATTGTTGATGTCGCAATCGTGGCCACACTTGCCGTCGCAACTTGTGAAGGTCGTCTTGCTCGTTTCGGCCTCAAGCAAGGCGCCAGCAGCGGATCGTCCCATGCTACACTCTCCAGGTATGACTCCACATCCACCACCGCATCCCTCCAGCGGACCCCCAAACTCCCCATGTCAATCCACCACAAATCACCAACCCACCGTCGCTCGCACTCAGATCACACCTACCACGTCTTCAAACACTACAATCTGTTCAATCCACGTCATCACCACCACCGACGCCGTCGGGACCACGATCCGCAACCATACTATCCCCAATATCTATCTCCGCACGCTCCAACATACTCCGAGACGGGGTCCACGTCCCCCGGCGATCCAAACTCTCGATTCTCTTCCGACGAGGAGGAGGCACAGTCTACTCGAACCTGGTCGCTAAAATCAAAGCACACAGGGTCAAGCGCGTCAAGCTTCTCAAGAATCAACCACAAGAAAAAGGTGCACAGAGCGCAGGAGGAGGCCAAGGTGCGGCTTGAGCAGATGCGGAGATTGGAGAGCTTGTCGACCACGGGTGGCACAAACTCAGGGGAGTGGCCAAAGTCCGCGTTGAGCCCCCCGCCGGAAAGAACCCTGTATCAGCAGGAAATGGTGGTCAAGAAACAGAATGTGGTGGTCAAGTGGCTGTTGTTGGTGTGGATGCCCTTGGTACTGTTGTGGGAGAGGTTGATGCTGTTGATTACGGCGAAGAAGGCGGAGAAGAAAGCGGTGGTGGTGCAATCTGGATCGATGGCTTGATCTTTCAGAACGCCTGGTCTTGTGGAGACATTGTCTGAGGTTTCTCATCTTGACGGTGACTGGTAATCCTTTTTTTCTCTTCTTTTCAAATTTGGTTACCCCGTGTAACCAAATTCATTATACCCTTTCCGCATTATATGTAGTTCATCTTTCTCTAGACCCCCTGATCCGCATTCTCTTCACAACACACCTCTCAACCTTCCCCCCCTTCCCTCTCTCTCTTCTTTCCCCTCTCTACTGCATATGGGCGGACTTGCTCTCGTCTTGTCTCGTCTCGTCTCGTATCTATCTATCAGAGTCCATTGTTTTGTCGTATGCTTTTTTTTGTTACTGGGTTACAGGCGTTTCAGGAGCTTACAGGTGTTGCATGATTTTTTTGGCAGTGTTTTTGTCGTTTTTCGTTGCAGGGGTTTTTATGCTTGGGATGTTTTTGTTTATGGCATAGCTAGCTGGGGGATAAGGGATATGGGAGAGATGGGGATGGAGGGATGGATGTCGAAGCATGAGCTCTCTTCGTTAGGGTGTAGTGATTTATGGGTTTTTGGGGAGGATGTTGGAAAGCATGGTGGGGACGCGTAATAAAAGCATGAAGGTTGTGGTCTAGATTGGTGCGGTGTGATGCGTGATGCGTGAGAGATGGGCTGCTGGGGGCAGGAAGTTGAGATGGTCTGCACGGGGGTTGTTAATGCAGTGATGGGTGATGACGACGTGGCTTTGGCTATGGGTTGTGGCTATTGGAGTAACCAGCTTGGTGGAATGATCAGATGACCGTGATGTTTTAAGCGTTGAAGTTAAGCCATCATAGGGAAATCCCAATACTGCTTTACTTCATAAGGTATCACGTCTTAACCACTTGTGAAACCCTAGGCCTCGTACAATCCCATTGCTATCTAATCAAGCGAAGTACAAGTATCAATACCGTTAACACCCCAAGTTCTATTCATCAAACATAACCCTGTCTCATCCCCACAGCATGGCATCTTACAACCTCGTCAACTGCGGCGTACCCAGTGCCGGCGGGGCGCTATGCTTCGTTTGCACAAACACCTTCATCAACCCATCCTCTTCACTCCGCTGATCGAACCTCTTATACAGCTTCTCCATATCCTCGAGGTCAATACGGTGGGTAAGCACAACGCCTGGGTCGACTTCACCCTTTCTGATCTGTTCCAGAATTTCGTTCCAGTATTTCTGAACTGGTGCCTGGCCGTTGCCGATGAGACGGATGCCGCGTTCCATAAGGGATCCGATATTGACTAGCAGAGATCAGTATCACTATCTGGTGACTGCCTACTCGGGGAAAGACCTACAATGATTCGTAAAACCCACATACGCGCCCGTAATACCACAGCGTCCATACTTCCTTGTACTCGTAATCATCTCATTCACAATCTCACTCGTATCCGTCTCCATCCCGAGCAAAATCTCAAAATAGTGTCCCCAACCCTTCGCATACTCTCCCGCGACACACTCAATGGCAACATCCACACCTCCCGGGACGCGATCGTGGATTTCCGCCGTAACAGACCTCCCACGAGGAAGAGCAGCGTAGTTGATCACCTCGACTCCCGGAACATGTTTCTGCGCATATTCGAGACGCCAGTTGTTGTCGATCAGGATGACACGCCCGGCTCCGGCCTGTTTTGCGAAGACTGCGACGAGAACGCCGATGGGGCCGGCGCCCCAGATGGCGACGGTGTCGTCGGGGTAGACGCGGGTATCGTGCACGGCGTTGTAGGCGGTTGGGAGGATGTCGGAGAGGTAGAGACCCTTCTCGTCGGGAACATCGTCGGGGAGAGGGAGGAGGTTATAGTCGGCGTGAGGCACTCGAACGTATTCTGCTTGTCCACCGGCAAATCCTAGCCAAGTCAGTTGACTCTGTAGATTTCATGATGGGGAAGCAAAGCATACCTCCAGTGAAATGGCTATACCCAAACAACCCCGCCGTCTGACTTCCATACAACATATCCTGCAGCTTGGAGTCATTCGTCCTCTCACACTGGCTCGTCAACTTTTGCCGACAGAACCTGCATTCCCCACAGGAGATCTGAAAACTCGACACGACTCTCTGTCCCTTTCTAATATCCCTCACACCCTCACCAACCTCCTCCACAACACCGCAAAACTCGTGCCCCAATATATCCCCCTGCTTCATCTGCACCACAGCATTGTGGTAGAGGTGAAGATCGCTACCACAAATCGTAGCACCCGTGACCTTGAGGATCACGTCTTGTGGGTTGATGATGGTTGGTTTTGCGACTGTTTGGACGGCGACGGAGTTTTTGCCTTGCCAGGTGAGAGCCCGCATTGTGGAGGCCGGGGCGGAGGCGCCATCGTGTTGGCTGGGGTTGTTGATGTGGGTGGCGGTGCTGGTGTCTTTGGTGGAGCCTGGGAGGACCTTTTCGAGGAGATTGGAGGCGGCGTTCATGGTGGAAAATTTGCCGGTAGGTAGTGAAGTTTAGGGAATCGTCAATCAAGGATGGGGCTCAAAATTATCTATGGTTTTGGTTGAATCGGTATATCGACAGTGTTGGGATGGTGGAGATGTAAAAGTGCTGATAGCAGAAGAAGTTGACAGGGGATGTGAGTTCCGGTACTCATGTTAATGTACTTTTGAAGAAAACCGGGAACCTGGAAATGAGTTAATCGGAATCTTGTCATGATCGCGACGGCGATGGCTTGGGCGTTGGTGGTGGCGGCGGTGATGCTCGCTGGATCATGACATCGCCGTGACGAGATCTGGAACCGAATGCCTTGTGGTGATCCTCGCTTACCTGGGTACGATCGATTGATGGATGGAAATCCAATGATCTTCTGACCGTTTTGGGGCCCACTGAGGATTGCGAACCGGTTGGTCTACGAAACCTGAGTGATTGTCCATGTGCAATGTCGTCGTTGTTAACTCATTCTTACCAACTCATCCTTTTGTTTGATCTTAACAGTAAAAGACATAAACTGCATTCATTGTGTGTAACAACCCCTCTGCATCAGAATCCCTGGCGAAGACAAAGGTTCACCAGATGAGACTCGCCTTTTATTTATGCGTTTTGAACTGAGGATACTGTAGGTGATATACGAGTTGATTCGACCCCATTGCAACTTCAATTTACAAATTATCTATCTTATGTTTCATCGTGGCCATCACGATGCGAACGGCTTACAGGTGTGTGTTGCACGAAGTCACGTCGAAGAGTCATCCGGCGGTGACTCGGAGGTGAATCCTTTCGTATTGATTCTGGACATGATACTTATATTACGTCTATTAAGTGCAGTGGAATGATGTGTAGACCCGCTTCGAATTCCCGTAATCTCGATTCCTCGGTTCATCAAAGGAAACGGATCCTCCACCGATGCTACCTACAGGAGTGTTTCCATTGAACACGCCCCGTAGACATACCCAGCAAAAAGCATTGTTTTCCAAACCACGAGGTCGAACACCTGTATCACACAATTACAATTCCCCAGCCCACTCCAACTCCACACAAAACCATCCTGCACTCCGCATGCCGCCATCGTCATAAACACGTCTCATCTCGCTTCCCCCGCTGCACAACGTCGATTCAAGCTTTTAGGCCACCCTCCCAGTACCGGTGAGAAAAGCAATGCGGCATTCTGCCCGTCCACAAGACAACTACGGCTCGGGAAACGCGCGCACATGTGTGTGTGTGTGTGTGTGTGTGAGAAAGAGAGGTCGGATATGACGATGCCGGTGATCTTGAGGTTAAAGCTGTGTATGTTTGTGTGTGTGTGTGTGTTTTTACCAACCCCGTATAACGTGTAGTCGTAGTCTACGGTTGCTAGAGATATATAATGATGGTTACGTTGTTTCATGGATTGATGAGTGTTTGTGTCAGGCCACGCCTCCACCTTGACTCTCGTGTCAGACGGAATCGCGATCCCGTATCTATCCACAGTCCTGTAGGACCACTCTAGTCAGCTCCATCGCACTGGGAACCACATCGCACTCCGACATCTAGATCTCGAGTCCCTCTTCCCAGCCGCCCCAGCCGTTGACCGCAATTAGACAAGTAGTTCAATTTCCAGTCGTCCGGGAGAGGGCGAGACTTTCTTCGTGTTGTTGGAGGCGACTCGACTCAACTCGGACGACCGACACTCTATCCTGAACGCCCTCACCGCCACACGCGATCCCTGTAAAGTCTGGATGCTCACCACGTGCAAACAGCGCTGGTGAATGGAACATGCGAGACCGTGCGAGTACACCACAGTACGGCATTGCATGTTGTGACATGGTTGGCTGGCTGGATAGTGGACAAGGAACACAGTAGTCAAGTGGTGGTCGTGGGTGGGAAGGTAACCGGTTTCAGCGACCATGCTGGGCTCGCGTCGCACTGAGTGGGGCCATGTTTTGGGAAGCTGGAATTAGACTTGGCGGGACGGTAGCGAATGCGGAGGGCGGGAGAGGCGGGATGGGGAATTATGTGATGTGGTGATGGTGGTGGTGTACGCGTCCAGGTGGTGGAAATGGCGTGGTGTATTCCGTATTCTCTTCAGACGAGATCCAACTGACTGATTGCAAGAAATTCAAGCAAGTGCGAATTTCACAACGATCAAGAGCGAAAACAGCGTTTTGAAACCCGGGCCTTTGTATTGAATTGACTACCCAAAAGCAAAGATTCCCGTCCTCCCGTTTTATACAAAAATTAAAAACAGTTCCAGCCAGTACACCAAACATGCGCCTCCTCTCGAGACTGTACCATCATCCAAAAGGTATAAAAAAAAAAAGCAAAGATAATTAACATATGTTCACAAAAAGAAGCTGACCGAACCGGAGAAAAACCATGACCCATTAAGCATATCCCGTTGCGCCTATGCTAATCAGATTGCAAGAGACAATTTAAAAAGCAGCGGCAACAGCGAGACCGAGGGCAAGGATAGAGCCGGCGGCGCCCATCTTGGAGGCAGCGCCCTCGAAGGGAGGAGCGGAGGGGGTGGAAGATGGAGCAGTGCCGTTGCCAGAGGGCTTGGGAGCGCTGGAGGAGGCAGCCGGAGCAGAGGAAGCGGCCGGGGCGGAGGAGGCAGCCGGGGCGGAGGAGGCAGCCGGAGTGGACTCGGCAGCCGGGGTGGACTCGGCGGGCTTCTCACCACCGTTGAGCTTGTCCTCAATGTCGATGCCGGCCTTCTTGCAGATGCCAACGGTAGCCTTGAGAGCCTCTGTGCGGATGTTAGAAAACCATTTTATTGTTATCTTGAATTGGGGGGGAAAACATACTCTGGATATCGTCACCCTTGCAAGAGGAGTCAACGCAGGCCTTGGAGCCAACAACGAACTCGTCGTTGGAGCAAGAGCACTCGAAGTCGGTGAGCTCGCATCCGATCTTGGCAATACCGGTGGTCAAGCAGGAAAGCTGAAGAGAATGTTAGCCAACCAAAATTGTTTAATTCATGCTTCAATCGATGGGACTTACAGCGCAGGTGGGGATGTCAGCAATGCCCTGGCTGGCGACGGTGGCAGCGAGGGTAGCGACGGCGATGGCGGTGAAGGTCTTCATTGTGATTGATTAGGGGGGTAGTTGTATTGGGGGTGTGTAAAACAGCGATTGACTGAGTTGAACGAGTGTGTGTGAGGAGGAGTAGCGACTGCTGAACTGTTGATGGATGAGGGTGAGAGAGACGACTAGTGGGGGAGGAAAGGTCTCGTCTTTATACCAGATGGATGACCACTGTGACAGGCGAGCTTCGGGCGTACCTTGCTCATTCATGGTCCTGGTTCGCCGCCACCCTCCGTCCCCAGATTGGACTGGGGGGAGGGGGGAGGGGGGGTGTGTGGATGGTGGTAGGAGGGGCCGGGGGATTCAATCAGATGCCGGTGATCCCATCCCACACTACACAGACATTAGGGCTACTTTGGTGTGTTCTAGGCGATGTGAAGTGTGGAGTGGGTGTGGGAGGGGAGGTGGGTGGCCGGTGAAGGCTCGGACTAAACGGATTCACGCGGAGAGGGCTTTTTCCCCCACAAAAGTCGCTTCCCGTTAGAGGCGGCCGGGGTGTGGGCGATCGAGGAGTCGTGGACGCGGCGTCCGTAGGCCGGCGACTATACGAAGACTGGGGTTGAAGTTGAGTGATGGCGCAAGTATCGGCGTCAGGAGTTGGTGTCGAAGAGAGACAACGCTACTGACGCGCCGCTGCAACCCCGTTGTCTCCTCCCACCCCACATCATGCTCCCCCAAAAACGTTGGGTGACGAATGGTGCGAACAGCAATTGGCAGCACTGCCAAATCCACCAGCTAACAACGCCCATCACCACCCAAGTGCGAAATGCATCGGCCCTCGCTGCTCCGGTTGCTCATCAATGCCCCTTTTCTCAGACCGCCATTCCTCCGCTCCTGGCTGCTTTCTCGTGAACGCCGTAAATACTCGTACTTCTGGAACGGTGGCAAGCTGGCCCGGCTAAAGCAACCTCTATGTGACTGTAACCCCAGCCAACGCCCACGGGCACAACGCCGGCCCGACAGCGGTGGTAAGCCTGATTGGCACCCAGGCAAATTGTCAACTTCCCACCCTGGACGGTTCTGCGGGTGCTCTTCCATCTCATCTCTCCTCTGCCCAAGGCACAAGAGACAGATGGAATAGTTTCTTTCAGCAGCTTCCTAAACAGGCGTATTCTCTTCGCTTTCAGTCGCTACTCTCTCACACATTGTGGCGCCACAGTGGCCGTAGAACCACGGAAACGGCGTTGAACATCTTCATCCAAATCTCCACTTCAGCCATTCGCCATAACCCTCCGACCCTCAATTTCCGCCACCACTATAGACCAGTCACTGGAGTTGTAGATCGGCCGTCAATTAATCTAGTCTAAAAAAAGAACATCCAGATGGCCTTGGAAACGAGTTTATCTCTCAACTATACACCATTCACATGCTTGGCTGACAGTTCAACATGGAGGTTAAATCTTTGGTTCTGTTTAACCACGTTCGAGTTGAAGCTTCTGCTTTGTATAACAGAAACGGAGTTCATGAAATCGATATACCATCCTTGCACGAGTACCTTGCATACTTATGGTATCCGGCAGTCACGGTGGTCTACAGAGCAAGGCAGTCAACGAGGTTGAACAAGCACCTTGACATCGTTGCTAGGCACATACCGGTACCTGAAGTTTGGTCGAAAACACGAG
This sequence comes from Ascodesmis nigricans, assembly GCA_004786065.1. Lineage (NCBI taxonomy): Eukaryota > Fungi > Ascomycota > Pezizomycetes > Pezizales > Ascodesmidaceae > Ascodesmis > Ascodesmis nigricans. Next base: position 419,558 of record ML220115.1, read on the forward strand.
ATTCGGATCTGCATAAAAGTATCGGGGGTATCTGAAGGTTTGGTCATATGAAGATTGTCAGGTTCAGGCATCCTGTCTTTTGCGCCTTGTTCAAGTCCCCGTTCACGTCAGACGCTGAGAAATACAACACACTCTATCGTGAACAAGATCGACATGGCCATACTCGGACAACTAGGGTGTGGGGCAATGGCGGTGAGAGATGGCAGATGTGTGGGAGGAGGATGGTGGAAGCGAGCCGTTGAGTGGAAAACCCACTCAACGCACGATCGTCATTTCGGTTGACCCCGTGGGGGAGAAATGGTAATCCGGGATGCTCTCCGACGACTCGGAGATACAGTACCCCAAGCCAAATGCCCACTACTGATGCGGTCAAAGCTTGACTATGTTGCCTCCATGTCGGTAGTAGGAGAGCTATAGGAGAGCTGTCGAGCTGACAGCACATCACCACATGGAGAGCTAAACAGCTCTGTTGGGCTTTGTTGAAGGATCAAACGGAGATGATGCAGACATGAGGGGTAATGCCGGCCGCGAGGCTCCTACGTCAGTTAGTTCCATCACAAATGTGTCGGTGAGTTCACAAATACAAGGCATTTACTGGAGATGTCGCATTTAGCATTTCTTGCGTGTCTGAATTGGCTAGCCACAATGCGCAGGATCCAGCCTTGGGAGGGAAAATTTCCAGAACGGTCTCGGGATCGTACTTGTGTTAGGAGTCGAACTCAACTACCTATACAGCTTCATCGCAGTGGTCATCATGTCTTCAAGTGTCCCTGGAAACGAATATTCAATTCAGGGGTCGTCAATCGCAAATTAGCTCCAATCAGATGTTCTGAGTCGGTAAAAGCCACTCAATCAACAGCAAGGTACGATGGCACTGCCGTCATGCTCCAACACATGTTGCGCGGTCCATTGCAGCCGATAATACCAACATGTGATGGATCTTCTTACACGGAGTCGGAGGCCTCCTAAACAAGTATCGATCCTCCTCCTCCCGGAAAGCCGCTCTCTTCGTTGGTGCCCGAAACTGAGCGTCGTCGGCTCGAAGGCTCCATTGACCAAATTGACGTAGTTTTTCAATTCGCACTCAGTTCGCTGGATTCAGTGACGTTGGGAAAAGAAAGACTTTCATATGTCTACCGGCGATCACAGAATCTGTCAGAAATCATGAGCCGAGCACACACAAAAGCAAATAGTGAAGCATCGCTCGACGATGATGATCCATCCACCAATCTCGGATCAGGACACAGCGATCAGCATTGTTGTCGCGGGGTGGGAGATGGGGGTTTCTGGCTGGATGAGGATGATGTTGTTCTGGTCGATCAGAGTCACATGGAACGAACGGTGACGCTGTTGTAGCTCGCGCTCCAACGCAAAGTCGTCATGAATCCTGGATTTGCTGGAGGCGTATCCTAAGCTTTGACGATATCGGTAGCAGGTTGGTTGAGAGGAGTCCATGTCCTCGCGCTGACTCAGCTATCACACCACGTGATCTGAACTGCTCCATCTGGGTTAGCCGCCCCATCCACCATCAACGGACTTGTATTCTTTCCCTGGTCACCTTTGCTGGCATTTCCTTACCACATCGCCATTGATTCTCGCCTGTTCCCGATGATTCTACTCCGGAGTCTGAAGAAGCCCACTACTGGACGGCAATTAACGCCGCTCGCATGAACCGCCTCTCACGCATCTAGACCATTTTCTGGCCTGACGATGTCAAAGGGCTTTTCGGACTCTCGAGACTCCAGCAAAGGCTCCGTATCGGAAGTCACCAAAACGAAATGAACGAGGAAGACCAACACCAATGTGTTCCCCCCAACTCTGGAAGTCCTGTGTTGAGAAGCCTCCAGGTTCACCTACATAAGCCTATGTCGCTCTCGACCCATAGCGGCATCGGATGAAGGGTGGACAAACGGCGACCCCGGATCAGCTCTGCAGCCGAAGGGCAGGGGTCGGATTGGTTCATGTCTGGGCCATGTTTGTTCACATTTTTTCACACCAGAGAAGCTCGGCATGGCCACAGAGACAATTCAAGAACATGACGTTTCGCAGTTTGTGGCAAGGAACGCTGCCCGTCCAAGGTCGAAAATCGAAGTCGAAAGCGAATGTCGAAGTTCGGTTACTCCTCACTCGAGACGATCGCTGCTCTCCACCTCCAACCCCGCCACTTCATTTCATCGAGCCGCATTCTATCCGAGAGCCCGTTGTGAGGTCAAGTGAGAGTTGATCCTGGTCAGGGTCCTTCTTCGGTGCGAGAAGTACCTCGGAGCGTTACGGGATATCGAGACGATCGAGACATTATGATTCACATCGACTCTCTCCATCTTGCCTATACCATCCTCTTGGATTGAAGGATCACAACATGTGTTTGCGAGGATTGACTGGCGTCACGGTATTATCTAAATTCTCTACTTCCACTGACTTCAGGATAAACTCAACCGCTACCATTTGGTGCACAACATCCGACGGATTTCTACTTTTCTGGTCTTCCACGACTCACTGATTCATGTCCATCACGAACATCACATTATCGGCCATTTCAACATCATACCTTTCTTGAGCCTCATTGACTCCCTCGAACCCTTTTTCATCGCTTTTGGCTCACACGCCTTCTATTCGCGATACTCTATGCACCACACGCGCCTACTATGCAGACTATTCTCCATTACCGGTATTCCGTTTGAATGCAAATGATGCGGGTACAGCTCGTCAGTTCGAGGACCGGTTGTTGGCTATCCCTATCGAGGTCGAAATTCCAACCAGATTTGGCGAATTTGCGGAATCGGAATCTCTACTCTGACGGGTAACTACTGTAGCACCCACGGCAGTGGGTGTTGTGTATCCGCCATACGCTGTCAATATTCCATATCGACACCGTGAACACATTGTTCAAGCCGTTGATAACCGGTTTTGAGATTCCTGGATAACACTTCCTGGTTCTGTGCTGTCTGGAACTCAATCTATGCTTGGATAGGCCGATTAGAGGATTTTTCTTGCAAGCGCTGCGTCCAAACCCCAGGGTCTTGGATCTTCACTTGTTGGTCGAGACTCCTTTTTTCTTGCTGCAATTGGAGATTCTCCCCAAATGTTCAATCAAAGGTGACGGAAAAGCTACTTTGATTGCTCATTCTACATGACCGAGTGACAGTATCGAACACGGACTTGGCCAAAACTTTTTTACACACCAAATGATCCGACTCATTGGATTCGAACTTCGGGGGAAGAAGTCGCATCTTCGCCCCCTGGTGTGGCGAATGCTGCCTTCTATTTCGGAACTCGAGTGTCACATTGACTGTTCCCGGAGAATTTTCATTCTTCAAGGAGGGGGAAACAGCCAGTGGGGCTTGTGCTAAAGAGGGATTAGATTACTCATAACCCTCTTAACCATAAATTTCCTGTGTCGCTGCTGCTCTGTGAGAGATGCGGGAATGGATACAACCTTTCCAAAATGATTTGATTCAACTGGAGTCACGGTTGAACCAGCCTTCGCTGTGATGTAGTGTTGGATTTAAATAATACATGAAATAACGCAAAATCAATTCTTCGTAGCTTTTGGCAAATCAACTCTGAGCCATTTGGTGAATGTTGATGTCTCCGATAATCTGTTGCATGTTAAATCACTCGCAAGTAAATCAACTTTCATCGTCGTCGACTTCCAATTCCCTCTCCTCAGTGCGTTATGAGAAATCGAGGACACTTCTCAATATAGTTGATTGTGAATGGATGCCGTTTCAACCCGCGATACAAGTCTCATTAATCACAAGGGTAGATCGAAGGTGTTGGTGATCATGAAGGAAGGGATGGGAGTTGGGTGCCTCCTGTTCTTACATCGGGGAGAGGATTGAAAGAAATGTGGCAATAATTAGTCGTAATATCATTAGAAGCTTTATTCCGAATATTCAAACGCCAGCAGCACCCTCGCCGCCCAGATGGTTCGGTCTAGGACTTGGGATGAACTCGAACCTCCAACTGATGAGCAATGCTGGCGATCAATGTCAATTCCCGCAAAATTCTTCTCTAATTCAACCATCCACTAGGAATAGGTAATCATTTATCACCTTTATATCTCCAATACCCAGCTTCAGTTAAACCCAACCGGTATAACGAAAAGTTCCAGCCTCCGAGTCGCGCATGAGATCACAGTCTGGTTCCAAAACTTTGATGTTCGTACTTGATATCAATACCGGTGACGTATAGTGTGGCAGATCTGACATTGAATGTCGGTAAAGAAAATGGAAATTATGCAGGATGCCCGAGTTCTGTCTGGTGATAACCTATGATGATGATGCCCCCCAAGGAGTCGGGTCTTGCGATTCAAGAGATAGGCCGCATGCTGGTACGCAATTGAATCGATTTTTACTTCATATATAGACAGTAATAGTCGCTTAGGGATAATGCTTCAAAACATTGATAGAATCGTCGACTCAGTTCCTATCACTCTTAACAGTGGATGCAGTGAAGAGTGTTTGTTGGTTCCCTTGGGATTTGTGGTGAATTGTGAATCTGTATATCTTCTTCATAAAGCTTCCCAATTGTACCCCAATTATATTTCTGTTCGCACGCCGTCTGCGAGTGCTAACGGCACTGGTACGACGAAGCACACACCGTGACAACACGTTTATCCTTAGGCTTTAAGCGACGGGCAACAAATTCCCCTTCATTCTTGCCTTTCGAAACTGCATAAACCCGCGATCCCGTCCAAGAATTGGTTTCATGCCTGGCCTCCTTGCCTGAAACACACCGACCCGAACTGCGCCACAGATGCATTGAAGGCTTATATCTCATGGTCAACTCCTCTCATGCTTATTTCCAGTACAGATACCGCCTTTTGCGGATATCATCATTTATTAACGCCCGGATACGTGTTGCAACGCCGCGGCAGTTACCCTCACCGTCCCGTCCGTGTGCATGTATGAGGTGCGATGATGGGTGTGGATCTAGAGGGCCTGCGCCACCTGGCCTTGACGGGAAGAGGATTGAAAATTGAATGCCTCCCCCAGGGCGCGCGCAAGTTGATCCAGCGGATTATAGCGGTTGAAGCAGACGGAAAGACTCTGAAGGATTTTTAAAAAGGAAACATCGAGTTGAGAAGTAAACCCACGAAGAGAAAGGAGGAAGATCACAGGCAACAATAACTCGAGCCGACGGACAACAACCTATTGACAACATTGGCTCTGGCCGAGCTGGGGCTGGAAGAATGGAGCTTTTATCGAGCACAAAACGAGCTTCACCAACTTCCATGAGGAGACGACACCGAGGATGGGTAGAAACATCGTCGAGACTCTTCTTTGTTCTGGGCGTGGCAAGTCTATTATTCCTGTCAGTTTCACCTGGTCCTTTTAGATTTATTCCACCAAGCACAAGCTCATGCTAATGTCTTTCCCAGGTCGTCGGTGTCCTCGGTAGCAATTCCACAAGGGTCCCTTTCACTGAACCCTCCACCAAATCCATCAGTAACAGCGTCAATATTTCCAAACTCATCTCAAACCCCATCGCCGACGTCTTTCCCCTCTTCCATACCGACAGCTGCTTTATCATCAACCACTCCTGCTGCACAACCGAAGAAAACATTACCGTCTCACGAGAAACGGGGGGTTCAGACACCCACCTTCGCCGTCGTGATCGGTATAGGCGTCGGCTGCATGGGTTTTCTCTTCTTGTCCGTGGGCTTCTGGGTTTGGTCCACACAACGGCGAAGAAACGCTAAGGCACTACGAAAAAATACCGAAAAACAGCAAGAGGTCGAAAATCAACAGAACGACAAACAATCTCCTCCCAATCCCCGGTCCGACTCGGGGTCGGTTGATGCAGAATTCACAACCAAAGCTGAGAAGACACCGCAACTGGACGTGGCTCCTTCACTCTTGAAGAAGTTGTCCACTGTCAATACCTGTCAGGCCTCCCCAGAACCTGCTGTTACACGTCCTAGAGGTGGACGAGATAGCGCGATTGGAGGGATCAACTATGACCCGGAAATTTGGGGGGAGAGCTGGAGGTCGACGAACAAACAAAATACCGCGCGAGTTCACTGGGAAGCTGTTGAAGAAAGTAGCGAAACAGAAGAGGAAGTAGGAAAGGAAGAGAACGAAGAGGAAAAGTCTTGGGTCCCGTTACCTCCGCCAAAAAACCCTGCCCGTCTGAGCGTTAGGCTTTCTCGGAAGCCCTTATATGTTCCTTTTCCGCCACACTTCTCCGACCCTTCGAGCGCGCAAATAATATCGCCGACATCCCCAACGTTAGAAGCGGCAGCAGTCTTATCCAATCCTGGATATCGAAGGGAAACTGAAGAAGAGAAGAGAAATAGCTCTGGGAAGACTGCTGGAAAGAAAGCCGCGGGAGATGAGGCGGGTACTCCACATCTACCACCCATGGACGAGCTGCAAATTGGGATTGCGCGATAGAGACGACGAATATCCACGGCAACACCATCGAGACTGGATATGGATGTGTATAGATGTTGATTTTGGTTATTTGGTGTGTACACGGTTGGGAACTTTCTGTATCTGAACTCGATTCATTGGCGAGCTGGAGTTTGCTTCTTTGTACCGGTATAAACTTGGGTTAAATAATACTAGAATGTAACTTTTATATTAAAGATAAGTGACATTTAATAATAAGCACCACCCATGGTGTGCGAAATAATACCATAGTCAAAGTCTCTCCGACCGATGCGTGGCCCAAGATAAAACAAATGAGCCGTAAAAAATCTTCCAAGCATAAGAGACATCTTACGAAAAAATGTTCCGGGAAATATCTTCTTAAATCCGTTAAATCTTTGGGCTTGGTACCCGGGAAAAAGCTCCTATCCGGTACTATGGAGGTCCCATGAAATCTGATCAGCCCTTATTCAAGTTCCTCCAAGATATATCTTACCTGGTTTCCGTCGCCCATTGAACACCCACCAATACGACTTCAAATATCCCCAGGAAATTTCCCCACACACTTTTCCCACTCAGCCAACGACCTCTCCCACTGGACGGTATCCATCCCGCAAGAAACCCACACGTCATCCAGCCAGCTCTTCACCCTCCATGAAGTTTCCACGACTCTCACAGTTTCTGACAACAGCTCCCTAAGCTCCATGCTCAGAGGTACACCTTCGGGCGCGAGTTCCGCCGGAACGTCGACGATATTGTCCAGCTCGCGAGCATGCGCGTGGTATCTAACACCAGGGTATAATGGCGGTGCAAATGGCCGGAGAACTCCGGCGGCTATGCGGCAGTGGCGACAGTCGTTTGGGGAGACATATTTTAGATAAATTTCTTTTGTTGGCGTGGTAGTCGAGCTACATGGTTGTTGGCGCCAGCACCGAGTGGTGGGGATCGGGGTGCGGGACTTGTAGCGGTGGCCGCAGGAGGGATGCGAGGAATCGGCGTAGAGACACATCGATGGCAGTGGTGGAGAGGATGGAGATGAAGATGAAGAGTCACAGAAGCCTCTGAGGGTTTAAACGCGTGGTCTAAATCACAATGTGGGCTGAGGCGTTCAAACCTTGAGTTGGGGAATGAAGCGTGTTGACAGTGGTGCGCCCCGAGTGAGAAACATTGAATCTAAATTGTTTTTCAGAGTGATTGGAGATGGTTCTGCAAAATTCCCGCGATATAGCATTGGAACGCCCTTTACTACTTGGGGGGGGGTAAATGTGTTTGAGACAAAAGGGGTTTCACGGTTTGAAGCGCTGATCACTCAATAACTTAAAACCAGAATCTTTTCATACATTTCGTTCCGATCGGAATACATCAGTCCTTTTGAAATAGATCATAGTTAGCACGATCTAGAAACCATCGTATCTTCTCTCAACCTCCAGTTCCACCAATTTCACCATCACTGGCAGTTCAGTTGTTCTTCTTAGCCTCGAACTCCTTGGCATAATCAACGACCAAAACACCATAGTCCGAATCATCGGTGAAAATCTGCGATCGATCTGTGAGTACTTTTTTCTTCACCAGCTACCCTATGCTGTCATAACTTACAGAAAAAGTATCATCATGAGTCCGTCCCGCAACCGGAAGTGTCGTGCCAAATTGCCAGTACTGTTTTTCACCTCTTAGCACCACCTACAGAATTCCAACCGACTTAACGAATGCTCACCATATCACCAGCAATCTCACTGTTCAACACAGTGCCATGCCACTTTTGCAGCTCAACGGTTCGCACGCCGGTGTCACGGGGGATACCGTATTCCTCGAGAATGACGGGCTTGCCGATGCTCTGCGCGGCATCGCCGTGATCTTTGATGAACTGGCTTGACCATTCATAGGTTTGAGCTAGAGGTGGGGATTGTTAATTCATGTGGGGTCAAAGTACAGTTTGAGCGAGAACAACTTACACCAATGGCTAGGATAAAGATGGAATGTTCCAAAGTCGACGCTGCTGAGCTTGAGGTTTCCGTCAAAATCAACACCCTCGCCGCCATTGTAGACTAGACAATCTCATCAATATAACCGTCCGACTACAACCCGTACACTTCCGATGCAAAACTTACACCAATCCGGATTTCCTGTGCGGGCAAAGAAACCTTCGTCACCAATGGCGACCATGTGGTTATTATCCAAACTCTTAACATATTCACTCATCTCTTTGATCCATACGGTGGTCATAGCGGTGTTGCAGTTGCCACCATTCTTAAGGGCGCCGGAACAGCGTGGTTCATTCGCGAGTTCCCATCCAAAGATTGCAGGCGAGTCGACATAGCGGGAAACAACGGCTTTCACGTAGTTCTTGTAGGCTTCCTTGATAGCAGGGGTGGTGTAGAACGCTGACCCATAGTTAGCAGAGTTCCTTATGTGAAGGTTGCCCATGGTTTGGCCCCCACGGGTTCCTTACTTTCCTGGGTCCCTCCCGGAGCCATTTGATCAACATACGCCTGCATTCCGCCATAATCGGCCCAGTTGTTGACAAACGGAATCAACAACTTGATACCTCTCGCGTCGGCGGCGTTGACAATGTAGTCCAATCGTTGCAATCCATTGGCGCCAGTATTGATGGTCGGGACGCCGTTGTTCCAGCTCTGGAAGACGGTAGTCCCGGAGCTTTGAGGTGTGGTGTAGTCCGCAAATCCCCAGATACGAAGAACTTTCATACCAGACTCCTTGAACTTATCCAATGCATAATCAACATCAACTGTGTTTTCCAGCATCGGGAGCCAATAGGAATTGGAGCCGACGAAGTTGAACTTGTTTCCATTGAGGACAAACGAGGTACCGGAGGTCGTCACAAAGCCAGAGGAAGGACCGGTGGTGGGAGTTGATGTGGGAATAGCAGTGGTGGTAGTTGTTGGTGCAGGCTGGGTCGTGGTAGGAGGGTTTGAAGAGGGCTGACACTGATGGTACCCTGTTCAAAAGTTAAACTCCATGGTACTGATGTTCAATTCTAATAGAAGACTTACACTCGTTAATGACTTGGCAGGAGTATCCGTTGATGCAAGTTGTAGACCCGCTGTGATTAATACCGCCGCCTAGGCCCATCAGTATCTCTATTCATGCCAGCACTTGTCGGCTGCTTACACTGTCCCCATGGGCCGACGTCCTCTGAACATGCGGTCCCCAGGAGAGCAAGAGAAACAAGGATGATTGACTTCATGTTGGTGATCAGGGAGCTGGTTCTTTGCTGACTTGATGGCCCTTCTTCCACTGCCAAAGGCTTCCATTATATACATATTTTTGACGCTCTTGGATGGGAGCGGACAAAGTCCATCGTGTCTCGGCCGCATCGTGTCGGAATCGTCAAGTTGAAATCCGACGGGAAAGAGTAGGACGATGGTAGTGACGGAAGTGCGGGAGAAGGAAAAGATCATCAGTCAATGTGCGGAGATGCAACAGGTGATGGAGAGATGCGGATCAAGTTGGTTTGTTTCGAGACGCTTGAAACCATGGAGATCCTAGGAGGAAGCTATCTGATGGGTGGAGATCTAGACGCGGAAGGTGGAGAGATCGTGGGGCCGTAATGAAATCCCCGAGTTTCGGAACGACGGACCGGTTCCATATGCATGTAAAACCAGGACCAGAGTCCTGGAGCAGGGGTTCGGATGCGGAGGACACGGGCCGAAAGTTGATGAAACGGCACAGTGTGAAGTAAATGGGGAAGTCATAAATATCAGGCACGTACTAGTACGGCCGGCCGAGGTTGAACCGGCCGAATATCAAAAAGCTGCTGCGCCGCTTAGGTATGGTCCTCGTACCCATCACACATACAGGCGAGCGATGATATTCGCAATCGAGGCGTACATAGATAATATACACAAGAAATAGTTATTGCATTCATTTAACGCCCATTAGTATATCAGAAAATCACAAAGCCCAACCCATACCAGTGACAATTTGATGCTAAATTTGGATGGACAAAGCACCATACTTGCCCGTCGCGCTGTCTGAAGTCCTGACCAGCACATCCCAAAGAAACAATGTAAGAGATCAAATGACAGGACAATAAACGCCCGCTAAACACTGATTCGCTGCCAATAACGCCAGAGCTCCATAGAAAAGACAAAAGAAATCCCGCAGATACCATACGGTAGCAATAGTAATACAGCACACATACTTCATCGTCTCTAATCAATTGATACTTCCCGGTCCAGCCGGTAGCCCCTTTCTCGCCATGGTGCTGGGAGGTGTTGTTCCATGTACCGAATTCCCTGCTATCCCTAGATGTGGCGTAACGGGAGATGTTGAAGGGGCTTGAGCTATCTTTGTTGGGCGTCCAATAGTTGGCTTCTTCTTCTTAATTGGAACACTTCCATCAGGCGCAATATTTGATGGCTTTTTGATTATCTTCTTCTTGGTCATGGTTGGAGATAGAGAGGGCTGTGACGTTGTCAGAACGGCATAGGCAAGTGACAGAGGGGAGAATTACATCTGAGGGTGTAGGCGAGGCTGCTTTCGCCTTGATTTTAATGGGAGTACTCTTCTTCGGGGTATCAGGTGATAATCTCCCGGGATACGATGAAGATCCTGAATTGCTTGATGGAACTGCAGACGAAGACGCAGCCGCCAATTTGAGCTTCTTTGGTTTTGCTATAGGATGCAAATCACTATCTTCCCCATTCTCAATCTTTCTTTTTCGTTTTTTTGGAGGCACCGATGAGTCTTTTCCGAGACCAGACACAGAAGTAGATGGCGACCCAAAGGATGGAGCAGCAGGAAGTATAGGAACCACAGGATTCGAGCCTTTCGAAATTTGTGGTGGCTGATTGAGATTGGCGTTATCTCCAGAAGTAGATGCCGCCGATAGCTTTTTTTTCTTCTTGGGAGTCGATGAGGCTGAACCTGAAGCGACACTGTTCAAAGCTGGAACGGCGGACAAAGGTCCCCTAGCAGAAGAATCATCACCAGGTACCGGAGTAGCTCGCCCGTTCTTCTCCGGACTGGGCTTTCTGCTGCCCAACTTTCCACTTGATGAGTCTGTTGGTAACAACATTGGGGACCCCGAACCTGAACCACTACCGCTCATTTTTGCCAAAGCCTGCCGACTAGACTTCCTCCCGGCAAGCCCAAGACACTTCTCCAGATGTGCTGCAAATCTTGTAGAAGCAACCTTCTCCTGGTCACAGTTTGGACATTTGAAGTACGAGATCCCAGTGTTCTTCCCGACCTTTGCCGGTGGGTCTGATGCGTCCCCATTCGGTGCCGGTGTACTCGATGACGGAGTATCGCCATTCGAAGCAGCTTCCTGAGCAGCCGCTGCAGCCATAGCATCCTTCTTGCTTTTCTTAGTACCAGAACTGGAGCCCGGGTTCGGAAAAGGAATTCCGTAGATATCATGTCCGCGGGCGTTGTGGAAAGGAGGTTTGGTACAGAACTTTTTCTTTTCGCCGTTATCGAGGAGTATTGTGCCTTGACTCAAGGTCTCCGGGGTATGCCGGGGCAAGCTGCATCGTGGGCAGAGGATTTCGGGGGGGACGGTAGCAAGCGGGTTTCCGGAGGGCATTTGGGGGGCGGAGGCATCTTCGGGAAGGGAAGAGGAGGAGCTTGCGGCAGCGGTAGCAGCTATCCGGGCAAGTTGTTGTTGCTGTTGTGTCCGAAGGAGCTTCTCGGCCCGGTGCGTTTGTAGGACAAGGTCATGTGTGAGGTTCGCAAGGAGGTCTTTGAATATTGATAGCGACTGGAAGCGGAGTTAGAAAAAGTGATTGTCGGGGACACTGGGCGGCGTACAAGTCCAGCTAATGAGGCCGGGTTCGGCTCCGTCGGATGGTCCGATGACATGGAGGAGGTTGCGCACGTCAACGGCCTGGCGAATTTAGGCCACGTGCGGATGCGCAGAAGCGCGCTGAGGGAGGTCGACGCGACAAGACGAGGGCGATCGCAGGGTATCGGACAGTTCGGGGAGCTGAAGACAAGAGTTCCAACTGGCCAGGAGCAACGATCACGGCGTTTCGGCGACGAGTGAAGGTGAGAGGAGCTGTTCAAGGTCGCGGAGGTGGCTTTCACAGGAGCCGCGTCGGGAAGCACTTTATTTGGAGAGCCGCAGATTAGGTCAGCCGTCGCGCCTTCCAACTACTGACTATGGCCGTCGATCACTTGACGTGGGCGAGACTGACAGGAGTGGAAGTGAGTTTGAGGGGGGGAACCGGTAGAGAGGAGATTGATAAAGGTGTCATCTAGCACAAGGCGGCGAAAGAACGGAGCTTGAGTGAAAAAAAAAAAAAAAAAAAAAAAAAGTACACAATTGCAACAATCATATTGATTCAACCAACTTAAGCCATTAAACTTGAATCCACAGTCTATCTGCGCCGATATCCTCAATGTGCAGCAACAGACCTCTGCTTCTTCATGCGGATCCCAGCCTGGATGCACTTGTTGATGTCCATAACCATATTCTTCTCCAAATGATCACCAGAATACACACAGTGGACCTTCATGCGAGGATGATATACCAAGTCGCTCAAAAGCTTTGGCGTTATCAGAAAATACCTGGTCAAATCAATATAACGTCCAAAGGAACGGGATAGGTGGACCACATACTGGCTAGTATTCTTCTGACAGGCAACATTAACCATGCGGTGGTGGACAATACGCTCATTGCGAGGATCCATGCCCTGGTTGATTTCATCGACGACACGGAATGGGCTCTGTGCAAGGCTCTGTAACGCCATAAGGTAGAAGACGGTGGTGACCGCGCGCTCACCACCGGACTGACGATGCGAATCCAGAATCTGCATATTCTCTTCTTCTCTGAACTTGACCAGGATGTCGATAGCCCACTTGTCAAAACCCTCCTTTGCGCGGTGAATCCTAACCTCACCGCCGCTGTCAATTTTGCTGAAACTGAAGGTAAAGGCACGCGATATACGGTCGACAAGTGTCTCCAACCTAGGCTCCCACTCGGATCGAACTTCTTCGATGGCAGTCTGAGTCAGTTGCTGCTCTTCGACCATCTTTGTAATTCGCTTTCGGCCCTTCTCAATATCCAAGGCGCGTTTTTCATAGCGTTCGAGGACACCCTCGTGCCCTCCCTGAAGTAGTTTGAGCTGTGTGTCGATTTCAGCAATCTCTCGCTCGAAAGATTCCAAATCCTCCATACTATCCTTCCCATCACACAGTTGCCGTAAGGTATTCGTTTCTTCCTCGGTGCAATCTTTGATGGTACGTTGGACCTCGGACTGCAACTTTTTCCCTTTCGCCCTCAATGCTTGAGCCTCCTCGTTGACTATTGACGTCAGCGCTAAACATTCAACATGTGGCGTCAATTGGGCAAACCAACGTCTTTCAACAGCCCTTTTCTGGTTGTCAAGCTTCCGCTGAATGTGACGAACATTGTCCTCAAAAAGCTTCAGGTCGCTCTCAGCTTCAAGTACCCTTATATTCATCTGCACGAGTCTGTCGTGTTCGTCCACAAGCTGCGTGACCAGTGACTACTCATTATGTCAGCGCGGACCTTCAGAAGAACCGAAATACATACGGCGTATTCCAAAGCTTTCTTCGCCTTCCGACATGCAAGCTCCTGGACTTTGGAATTCAGTCCTGCGATTGTGTCATCAAAGCTCTTTTGAGCATTTTTCTTTTCTTTAAGATCGTTCTTGAAGGCATCGAGTCGTCCCGAAAACTTCTTAAACTCCACCTCTTGGTCTCGTATCTTTTTCCTTTCGTTATCGATAATGCCTCTCTCGTTGTGGATGTGACGCTTGGTGTTGTTGTAATCCTTCAACCGCTGTTCATACTCTCGGAGCTGATTCTTGAATTCATCCGCTTCGTAGGTCCACTCGTTGATGCTTCGCTCCAGTTCGCTCTTCTTCTGTGTATCGACACCACCCATCTTGAAAATTGAGGCAGGTTTTATGCCCATCGTCCTCGTGGAGGTGACGCCGTAACGATGGAAGTGCTGAATAGTAGATGAACCGTCGACGTATGTTTGGAATCCAGCATGGTCGGCAATGTGTTTTTGTTGCGACTTCAAAGGTTTGAGCGCAATAGGAATGGAATTAATGTTGGCTTCCCAGCACAGCATGTTCATAACTGCGTCAGGCGCCTCAATAAAATCGATGCAATACCCATCAAACCCGATCGAGCCAAGCTATTATTGTTAGATTACTTATCCTGGTCAAGCAGCGAGTTGTCGAGCATACCTGTTCGCGAGGAATACGAGGTGGAGCCTGCTGTTGAAGGGTCGGAGCTTTGCTGATTGAATAATCTCGCAAATTGACCCCACGAAACTCACTGCGTCCACCAGCGACAAGCCTGGTAAGCAGGTTGTAGTCATCAATGTTTTCGGAGGTGAATGTCATCGCAACACGACCAATCAAACTTTCCACGGCGTCCATAGCCCGAGGATCTTTTATCGAGCAGCTCAGGATCGGTGGTGGGTATACTTTCCCTTTAAATTTGTCGCGATTTTTCTGATAATACTGCCAAAGTTTATACCCGTTTGGGTTCCTCCTCATGAAAGCCTGCTCGCGCTGACCTTCTAACGAGTTCATCCGTTCCAATCTAATAGTCGTCAGTAAAGATCTAACACCAATACCATCATTTGAGTGTTATACTCGAGCTGGGCCCCTTGAATCCGCCTCTCAAGCTGATCCCTGTTATCTTTGATATTGATTTCCTTCGATTGTATTTCAACAATCGCGGAACCAATATCTTGTTCTTTAACTCGTAATGTGCTCTATAAGAGGTTAGAACTACAGTCATATGCAATAAAGGGTACTTAACATACCAATTGTTCATTGAGACCGGTCATGTCAGTACTGGGAGGCCCTGCAGCAATTTTACCTTCAAGTTTACGGATGTTATCCTTGATCTTTTTGATTTGGTCATTGCGAGCAGAGAACTGGTGCCACTCGGCGTCTATCTTCGCCCCGGTTTGTTTTATTTCACCTTCAACCTTGGTGACATCATCTTTGAGATCATTCAGTTTCCTTTGCGTCTGTCGGACTGCATTCTCTCTCAGCTGTGCAACCTTTCGTACTTGTTCGAGATAGTTTTTCTTCTCTTCTGGCTTTTCGAGCTCTGGTTGGGCCTCTTCTTGGAGCCGTTTGAGAAATCTTAGCTCCTCGGCGCAAGCAGCTTTCGCCTTCTGGGCTTCCTTGCGCGCAATATAATACGTGACGACAGGCTGCGCTTTGCGGAGGAGTTCGATTCTCTCTCTATGCTTTTCGCGATCACGCACGCGCTGGACCATGACTTCATCCATAGCTTGCCTGGTCTCGAGATTCTTAAGATGTTTAGACTCATTGTCCAACTTGGTTGTCACCTCAGCTGATCTTTTGCCCAGGGTGCAGAGGTTTTCATGCATCTCGAGCATTTCTGGAGGAGCAGCAGCTCGAAGCGTGGCTTTAAGGCGTTCCGGGGGCGTGATTTTGGCGAATTCGGCAACCTTATCTTGCGGAAGAAAGGTACAAAGATTGTCGATCTGAATGTTGTAGGACTTGGCCAGTTTGATCACCTTTGCATTGGTTGAAACCGCACCTATATAACATGTCAGAGCAATGTTCAACTTCCAGGAGCCAAGAATGTTGACCGTTGATCCACCAGCTAGATCCGTTATTCTCCTTGATCAACCGCCGCTTAATGACTGGATTCCTATTGTCCCCTTCGCGCTTTTGCAGCTCAATCTCGATAGACCCCGAGGATTCCCCATGCTTGACAAAGTCTCCAAGCTCCTTGGATCTCCCCAAAACACTCGGTGCCCACCCGAGGCCAAGACAAATAGCACAGACAATTGAACTCTTTCCCGTTCCATTGGGGCCAATAATCATGTTCAAGCCGGGCCCCATACTGACCTCCATCTTCTTGTACGTCAAGAAATTCTCCACAACGATCCTCCGGATTGCTCCTGCTTTGAACTGAGTTTTATCCTCTTTGATATCCTCGAAATTGAGGTCATTGAGGACATCCTCCTCCTCTTCAGGGTCCATTTCGGCTTGTGGTATATAGTTTGCACCCCCACCAACATAGCCTTGGTTGTCTTCGTCCTCGCCATCCTCGTGGCTCATGACCTCGTCGCCGTCGCTGTCGACTGACTCCATCGGGTTTTGACGCTCGAGCTTGCTGGGCCGGGAGTTACGCCGCTCGACAGTACTAATACGGGACGGGGTAGGATCGGGCGGCAGTCGTTGCGGGGTGGGGGTTCGGGGTGCTACTAAAGGCATAGTGAGGGGTGACGTGCTGAGGGTATGAGCAGACGCGTCGCGGCGGGCACTGGGAGCGAAATCGCGAAAGTCACATGTTGTCACGTGTTTTATCGCCAGGTTGGCTGCAACAGGCAGCACTCGCGTGGATCAAGCTGGAGCTCTCACAGCCACACCTTCATTTGCCGCTGTCCCCTCGCTCTCTCTCTCTCTCTCTCTCTCTCTCTCTCTCTCCCCCTCTCCTCCTTCACCCGAAAAACACCAGCTCCCCCGTCAACTGACTGACCAGATCACCGCCATCATGACCGACTCCAAGAAAGTCCCTCTTCTTTCCGACCAGGACGATGCCCCCGAAGGCGCTCCTCCCTCGTACGCAGAGTCGGCCGCCACCGGCCTGCCTGAGCCCTTCAGCGATGGCCACATTTTCTCAGACCATCCCCGTCAGCCCAGCATGATCTACTCCGCCGCCGCGCGTGAGAACTACACTTCTCGGCGTGAAAAGGCCTCCTGGAGCGCAGGCTTTTTCGGGTGCTTTGAGGACTCGATTTCTTGTATGTTACCTTATTTCCACCTTGACCGACTGCGAGCTGACAACATCGGGATAGGCCTTAAAGCTTGTTTCATTCCCTGCGTATCTTATGGCCAAACCCGCCACCGTATCCACCACCCAGGAACTCCAGCACCCGTCTTCTCCGGCCCGTGCATCGGCTATCTCACCGCCTGTTGCTGTCTCCCCGGCTCCGAGCACATCTTCGGCATGCTCCAGCGCAATGAAATCCGGCGCACATTGGACATTGACCAGCCGAAGACCAGTGTTCAAATGGGGTCCAGTGGACGAGACGGCGGATTCGAGAGGATTCAAAATACCATTGGGTTCCTCGATGATGCGGTAAAGCACTTGTTCTGCGCCTGCTGCAGTCTCGCACAGGAAGAGCGCGAAGTGCTGAGATGGGAGCACGACCAGGTTGAGGGCGGCCTGACTGGAGTCCTCATGGAAGATGATCAGGTCCGCGCGGAGGGCGAAAGGCTGCTGGGCGCTGAACAGGAAGGGTTGAGGGGTCTGCGGGGTTAGGCACTCCACTGATACCCACCACCATCCTGCGTTTTTGATCGCTCGTTACCTCGCTGACTTTCTCTTTCGTCTCCTTATTGCTTTTTGAGGCTGGGCTTGTTTTTGGCTTAATTATTCCCTTTGTTTTGTGCACTTCACCCTCATTCGCCCTTGCATGGTTTTTTCATTTTCATACTATCATCATGAGCAATCGACATTACATTTTTCTTTAAATTGCCCTTGAATACTGTGTCATCCATCCATCAAAAAGCAACATCATCAAAAGTAACCAACCCGCTCGTTCAAAATTTCGTGATCCGCCAGAATATGAAACCCAACGTGTTCACCCATCCCCATCTTAAACCTAACCAACATCCACAGCCCCCATTGTTTCCTCCAAAAGTTCTCAGCCACCCATCCCCATAATTCTCCACCCCACCACCCAAATCGCCTCGCCAATCTCCAAGCCACCCACACCGCCTTATCTCTCCAAGGCCAACCGGCACATACCATCCTTCTTACCAGACCCATCACTATGCCCGTCATACATACCCTATCACCGGTCTATCCCACATACACCTCCTCAGTGCAACACCGCAAAGCCGCAATGCTGCGATGCCGCGATGCGTCGCCATGGTTATTACGCCCAAGACAACGTGGGATAAGGTGTAAGATGTACGGTGGTGTAATGTAAAATATGCGTGGGTCGGTCGGTAAGCATCGACGGTAAGCAGCAGCATTAACAACAGAATCAACATCAGCCACCGAGGCACCGTGGGTATGGATTGGATGGGGGGCGTGAGGTTGAATGTGACGCAGACTGTAAGGGAATCGAGGTTAGTTGGTGATGGTAATGATGGTGATGGAAATTGTGATGGAGATTGGTGACTGGGAGAGTTAACTAAGCGCGGGAGTTTCAACATAGTACAGGTCAGAATAGTAGGTATTCTACTCTACCCTACATTGCGAACAGTAATGGTGGGGAGTGGAGGGTTGAGCAGAGTAGAGTAAGCATAAGCGGTAGGCGTGCTTACATCGCATCAAGAGTGACAGTGATCCAGTTCGATGGGGATGCCATACCAAAGGAGGTAGCTGTGGTACCTACCGTTCAACTGGAGAGACCCGGATGCGGTGACCTCGGAGACTGTGGAGCGCTGGGGGATTCACGATCGAACCGGTATGAACTCATCATCGAAGGAGTATGGTAGTATGAATGATAGTATGCCACAGTAGTGATACAAGACACCGAACGTTCAATTCCAATGGGGATATGAACTATTTGAACTTTCCACGCTCATGTTTTTTTCCTCCTCAACTTGCCATCCATCATCGTAACTATCATAACCAAATCAACAACCGGGAGGTATATCCAACCAACCCCAACGCAGAGATAACCAATCGAAGAGATAAAAGAAAATACAATAACAGATGAACGACAAAGAAGAAGGAGTAGAATACACCATCACCACCACCACCGGGAATCCCCAAACCCAAAACTCCTCACATCACAACCTGGGTATCACCTCCCCACGCACATCTACCACTGCAAAAACCTCGCCACCACCGCCCCGGCCGCAATCAAACTCGCCGCCCCCAAGGCCAACGTACACATTCCCAGCTCCACTGTGCCCTTGTTCACCTTAACGGACTCATCGACGACGTAATGGCGGGCGAAGAGGTCGTTTTGGATCCAGATGAGCTGTAGAGAGAGAGTCAATATCAGTTACGCGGACAATTGCTTGTGAAGGGGTGGGGGGTACAGTACCTTGTTCACAGCGCGGGCGACGGCGTTTTTCGTGGGGATGTCGAGATCAGGGTGTGTGATGACGGCGTCGACAAAGATATCTTCGACGAAGCCGAGGAGGATACCGCAGTGGATGTATTCGACCCTGAGGGCGGGTTTCTTAGAGCTTAAAGGAGGGAAGAATAACGTCAGCCAACAATCATCCCTCAATGGCCAATTGGCCTTTCCCCGAATCCTTCTCCCATGTATATCCCAGCACTCATGATTCAAAGGGTTCATGCTCACCGATGCTTAAACCCGGCGACACCAGTATGCATCAACCCAACCTTATCCAAATATTCCCAGCTCTCCAGCTTCCCGAAATCCAAGGTAACCAGCTTCACCAAATACTGCTTCAAGAAGTCTTTCCGGAACTTGATCTGCGGGTGCTCGTGGGACAGCTCATTGACACTCGTGGGAACATTGCCAGTGTACCCGGTTTGCCGGGGAGTGAAGGAGCTCGCGGTAATGTCGAAGGAGAGGAGCTTGGTGTAGACAGCATCGACGACGGCGGGGACGAGGGGAGCAACGACGGGTGCGGCGGCGTGGAGCGCGGCTTCGTCGTCGGGCGTGAAGTTGATGAATTGGCGGAGGTAGGAGACGCGGTTGGAGAGGTTGGAGAGGGAGGCGGGGGAGATGTGTTGGATCTTTTCGGACATGATTGCGGTGGTGGTGGTGGTGGTGAAGGCGAGTCTCGTAGAGGATGAAAGAAGAAGAAGAGGGTAGTTTACAAGTCTACTCGGCTAGCGGAGAGAGATGTGTTTGCTGACGTTGATGAAGATCCAACAAGAAGAACCTCCTCCTCTTCAACAGACAACTACTCTCGTTTTATACTCCCAATGCGAACTCCCCCACGAGCACATCCTTCGCCATTCTCGGTCCGCACTATACAACATCTCCGCGGACCAAACCTGAAAGTCTGCCCGGCTCGGACGATATGGCCCGCAACTCCCACCATGGCATGACTGGCGTGATCCTTTGTATAGCAGACGGTGATCGACGTCGGTGAATATCGGAGAGTTCAGCTCCCCTCCCAGAATTGCCCCTCCCTCCTCCAGCAAAAACTGTCACGTCTCAGAAATGCGATGACACACCCAGCAATGCGTTCATCATGCTCCTTGACCGGTTGCGCATCTCCTGCAAGTTGTTGGTCGTCCCAGGCTTTGGGACTCGATATGCAGCAAGGCAGCATGAAGGGGACCGCAACTTCACCATCCTCCTCACTTCATCCATACCCACCAGAACACCTCAAAGCAGGGCAAAGACAACGACGTCTCCAGCGACGGTGTCTCGAAAAAGTTGGGCACGCGGCGGGGGCGGGCACGCGGCGGAGACGGGCCCTGCAGGGATCCTGGTGGTCTGACGGAGGAGACCATCGGGCCATCCCGAGTCGAAGCTCCGCGGAGGAAGAGATCCTCCTCAACCCATCTTCCACCCCAGCTTCTTCGGCAGCCCACCCGTCTTTGTCATCATCAATCACCGCAACCTGAGTGGCGCCCACTCCATCGGTGATATCACGTGTCCAGAGAGCCTTGTAACCCTAGCTTCCTCCTGTCCACTGGTTTCTAGAAGCCTTGCTGCGCAGATGAATGCCCGACGACGACGACGAGCCCCAAACACCCGGTAGTGATCGAGATCCAATCTGTAATGCGGTACAATATCCAGAACCACTCACTCTCCCTTCATTTCTGGTGCCCAATTCATGCCCAGCACCAAGCGCGCATTACATTATACAATGCAAGGTGTCTTGACTCCAGCACATGCGCAGCCACACTCACTCACAAACTCTCATGCTCCCCTCACCGATCAGTTTGCCTGTCGCCTTGTGCGGCTGCGGGACATGAGAAGCGCTGCGGCGTCAGAATCGCTAGGAGTGTTCGTTGTGCTGGGGGTAAGGAAAGTAGAGAGCTTCTTGTACTTTGCGCGTGGAGTTTAATATCATGGTGGTTTCCCCCGGACGGAGGGAGAGTTGTCAGCTTCACCAGAGAAACGAGTTCCCGATTGTGGGTATTGCCGGTCAAATACAAGTCAAGGCGAGATATAAGTTGAAGTTATCGACACTGGGAAAGAAGAGTCAGCATCAATCACATCACACCCAGTAAACAATGGCTCGGTCAACCTCATCAACACCAACTCACCTTCTCTCTATCTTCTTCCTTCTCACCACCTTCACCTCGTAGGGCCCCTCCTGCAGACCCTTCTTCACAGCTCCTAACGTATCCATTATCAGATCCGTCACAGCCGCCACAATCCCCCCGATACAACCTTCACCCCCCCAATCCAGTGCCACCCCCTCTACCATTACCAAAACCTCCCCCGCCTCCTCCTTTTCTTCTCCCTCCTCCTCCTCCAACAACAACAACAACTCGACTATATACCTCACTGCCGGCCTTGTAACAATGGCCATCGTCTGCATCATCCTCCTCTGCATCTACCTGTACACCGAGCGACGCAAATTCCACAACTCCGCTGCCGCCAAGGAGCAAGCCTACCGAGCCGTAATAGCAAAACATGAGTCAATGGCGATGAATGACGACCGGGAAGGATCACGATCCGGGAATCTGGAGGTGCCGCCACCGACGTATCAGCAGGCGAGGAGGGATAAGGTGTTGATGCGCGGGGTGAGTGTGAGAGGGATGCGGTGGCATCGGTTTTGAGGGATTCTAATATTTGTTACTTTTCTTTTTATGAAATGGGAGAGAAGAGGGGGGGGGGCTGTGGTGTTTTTGTTATTCTTCGATTGCGACGGTGTTTTTTCGGGACTGGGGTGGAGTTATTCGGTTTTAGACTCGTTTCAGGCGTTTTTTTTCTTTGTATCATATTTGGTTGGGTTTATATTGGGTTTATGTATTTCGTTTTGGGCACTTTGGGGTTCTGCGTTTCGGGTTTGTATTAGCGGTGTATATAGATGGGGAAATAGGATGGTATATTTGAGCTACCTACTGGAGAATGACTCTTCCCATTGCGGAGACTATACGAGACGGACATCCTTTTCTCTATCTTGGACCAAGTCAATCAAGGAAAATTAGAAAACTGATTGGACTGACCTATTCCCCATCCAGACACACCTTCCGCTACATGTCGCATCCGAATTCTGAAAAAGAAGCACCTTCTCCTAAACGTGTGCGATGTTGTGATGATGACCCCCCCAGTTCAACAAAACTCAACATAGGGATAGAAGAACTGAATGTACTCAAAAATGCATATGCGCCATAGTTGTTGTTCCTATTGATGGGAACCAATTCGAGTATCAGTCTCCTCCAATATCACTGACGAGTGAGATGTGGTGTTTCATAGCGACTACATGAGTTGGACGAGTTTATTGAGGCTTCCTGGTAACCAGGCTTGTTATCAAAAGCATCTTGAGAATCCAATATTGTGGGGCCTTGCAAGCCTGGCGATGTAGTGAGAGAAGAAGACCGGGTGGTATTGAACGAACATGGGATGAATCCCTATATGGGGTTCACTGGGGGATACTTCAGTTTAGAGGGTGATCAAGGTCAGAGAAAGGCTGGCACCTAGTGATTAGGAACGCTTTGTTCGACTCTGAACAAGAAGGAGTTTGGAGGATGGTGTTGATGAAGAGTGATACCAGGAGTCATGATTTATCACGTCAGACATGTTCAAGCCCATGAGGGCAATGAGACGCTGGTGAAATTTCATTGACCGGAACGTTCCACCCGTGAGAATGAATCGAGATCACCTCCGAGAAGAGGTGCCGAGGGCGGCGATCATGCAAGAATCGTTCGAGAGTTCCCACGATCGAGATTCCACTGGCACGATCATTCAAGGCATGTCACGCTCTGGGGAGGAATTAAGGATTTGCAGTTTTCCTTCCAAATGATTGTTCCATTGATTTTAATTGATAAACCCGTGTAAATTGTCGTCAGTGGGCGCTGACGCGTTGTAAAGTTTGTGGAGATGAGGTCTTGACAAGAGCCGCATCCCGCACAAGGTATGCGACTTAGGGTGGTTCGCATTCATGGTTCGGCCTTTACGGTCTTCCCCGGATGTCCCAGAGCCAATAAAGTGCCCGAAGTCGGTAGTACGTCTGCCAGAAATGAATTAGCCACTTTGCTGCCCAGCATTGGCATTTCGAGTTTACTAGGCCGGAAATGAGCGACTAGTTTCTCGCTTGTCGTCATGAGCGTCCATCAAAAGTCTGACACTTTTCAACGTGGGTAAAATTTTTTGGGAAGCTCAACATGTGGCAAGCGGCCATTAGTAATCAGTGGCGGGGGAATCGGTATTGAGCAGTAAAGAAATAGAGGGAGCCAGCATAATTCATAAAAACCCTGAGGCAGCCTGGTCAGCGTGGTAACTTTCGAGGTAACCGTCGTAGTTTTTCGGTTAAAGATTTCCGACAATTTTATTCGCCGAGACACGCAAAAACGGATAAGTTGGACATGCACAGAATGGTGCCGGGCGAGGGGTGCCGCATGGGAGTCGCATGGGTTTGCCGCTGTGGGCATTCACAATTGCGATCCACTGCTGGATTGGTGATCGCAGGACCGTTCATCAGAGGCTGATCGAGAAGCCAGGTACGGTTTCGGAGGTAGTTACCAGATGCCGCTCGCGACGAGAAGAAGGCACCAGAGCCCGCAGAAGCTCTTTTTTCATGGGTGGGGATGCCTGCAGTGAACAGAGAGAAGGAGACGGGGAAGGAGAGAAAGAAGAAAATGATGATGATGATGATGATGAGGGCTAGCGACAGAGGAGGGGCAGAGAGTGGCGGGAGCGTGATGGGCAGTGATGATGCGGAGAATTCAGACGTCTGCTCATCCAAGCGTTGGTGAGCATTCTTTCTTTCTTCCATGGCTCTCCCCCCACAGCCATCAGCGGCCTCTCCACTCCACTCCCTCTCGCTCTCTCCCACCCGTTGTCGTTGATTATACATTACTCACCGCTGCGGTAGAACTGAATCGATCCTTCTCTCCCTCTCTCTCCGCCTTTGTCTGGCTGTAACGTATCTCTGTTGTGCTTCCTCCACCTGCTACTGCTGCTGCTGTTGTGTCTACCCTGCTCCCATAGTCTTCCTGTTACCTCCACCTCCACTCCACTCCTCCTTCTGAGCTTTCTGCGCTCTCTGCACATTCTCCTGCTCCTCCTCCTCCTCCTCCTCCCCCTCCCCTACTCCCACGCCCTCTCTGCTCGCTCCCTCTCTCCCTCCCCACTGGACTTGGTTCCAACGGAACTCACATCCGCGCATGCAACTCTTCTCCCAGTCCAGCACATCCCAGCACCTGCTCTACCCTGTTCTTCTGACCCGTCGCCCGTTTCCCTCACGCGTCCCTCCCCCGGTCCCTCCCCCGGTCCCTTTCCATCCCTCTCCTCTACACCATCGACATTCCCCATCCCACGACACCATCGAACCTTGCTCCCCATCGCCGCTTTCTCCCCCGCCCTCGCGCCCTCGTGGCCTCCTCCTCCTCCTCCCCCGCCGCCTCCTCGCCCGACACACGCCATGAAGATCAAGTTGAAGTATCAGCTATGTGTAAGACACTTCCCGCTGTGCTATTGCTGTTGTAATCCAGAAGCCACACCTTTTTGCACGCCGTTGATCTTTCCTTGACACCTGCTGATCCCGCCGGCGCACAGGCTCTGGTAGCGTTGATCGCATTGGCCTCTGTTGGAGTCTTGACCCTCGTCACGGTACGCCCTCTTCTCCTCCTCTCTCTCTCGACTTCGCCGATTCTCAGCCCATCTCCTCTGCATCTACGTCTTCACATCCACCGCGCCACCACGCATGCGGGTGCATTGAGTAACGTTATCGGCATCATGATGTTGACCCATGTCCGGTGCGCAATAGTGGTTCTACACATATGACCTGGTTTTTGACCTCCGTTCAACCCGCCTGGAAGTGATCGCAAGTCTGAAGGCAAAAGAGCTGGGACAGTCCTTCCTCGTATATTCAATTACCGCGAAAGCTCTCGCCGCACGACGGAATATCGTCAAGGCCTTGTCTGTACCGGAAAGGAGCCCGTTCTTCTCGAGCAATTGGACCGATACCTCAGAGACCTTCAGTAGCATGCTCACGGCATACCCTGAAATACTCTACGTATCCCTACAGCGAGAGGATTTGCAGGCCAGACGGTTGAATCTCACAACAATAACGGGGTTTGACTTTTTCGAAGACTCCATGGGCCCGAACTACGATATTATTCCCGATGCAGATAAAAATACAGCGGCATACTCGTGTCGAGATGGTGCCCCGGACGAGATTAAGGATCTTGTGCCAGGAGAGCTTATTGGGACAGAGAAGGAGATCAAGCCAGTGGATGTTACTGATGATGGCATTTTATTGGGCCCGCTGCAAATTGGAGATACAGTTTTTGTAGCATCTCTCACCGTCCCAGTCTACAACAACACAACCATTTCGGGAACATCGCGGAACGTTTTGGGGTATCTAACGGTGGTATTCAACCTCAACAACGCCATCGAAGTAGCTAACAATACCGATGGATTGGGTACTGGTCAAGTGATGATCTTTGGACCAGACAACCGTTATAACCGCTTGGAAAACATCACTGATGGCGGATTTCGGTTCGACGCGAATGGGCAATTCAAAGTTTTTTTGCCGCCAGTACGGACCCATGAAGATGCATTGAAGACTTACCGCATCGCTGAATATCCGGTTGTCGGGACGGCTTGGAAAGCGGTTGGTGCGGCTAGTGGTGTTAATATGGACACCAGAAATCACAGAAACGAAAGCGTAGCTGTGGGGTAAGTGGTCTCTAAATCCGTGTAATTGAATTATTGACTAATATTTGTACAGATACGCCTCGGTACCATTTTACGCTACAAACAGCTCGCTTGTACTTGTGGTTGAACAAGGACGCAAAGAAGCGTTTGAGCCGATGTATCAACTGCGCCGAATAGTGCTCGGTATAGTTTTTGGGATGTTTGGAGTAATTCTTCTTGTCACTTTCCCAATAGCACACTTTTCAACCCGACAAATTGGGCGACTCCACGAGGCGACAAAGTTGAAAGGCCGACCGCCAGAGTACCGACCAGAACCAAAAAAACGTCGCTGGCCATTGAAATGGCCCCATTTTGGCAGATCCCGCTCAGGCCCGGAGATGCATGATGGTGATAATATTTCAGATACGAGCAGCGTTAATTCTTCCGGCCGTCGAGAACGATTTCGAATACCTCAGAAGGTTATGATCAGAAAGCATTGGGTTGAGGATGAGCTCACAGCACTTTCATATACATTCAATGCGATGACCGATGAACTTCTCGCCCAATACGAAAACTTGGAGGCCAAAGTTCGCCAACGGACGGAGGAGTTGGAACAACAGAAAATGCTTGCCGAGTCCGCTAATGAGGCGAAGACGATGTTCATTGCCAATGTTTCTCATGAACTCAGGACACCACTCAATGGTATTCTTGGGATGTGTGCACTAGTCTTGGAGGAAAACTCGCTTCCAGCTAGAAGCCGGGAGAATTTGGAGGTCGTTTTCAAGAGTGGTGAACTTTTGTCTCACCTTCTGAATGACCTTTTAACATTTTCAAAGAATCAAGTGTGGGGCGCTCAAGTCAAGCTTGAGCCAAGTCCATTCCGGATACGTGATTTCATATCACAGATCATGGCTTTATTCGGTGGACAAGCTAAGGAGAAGCGCATTGACTTGACCTACGAGATTCTTCCCAGTGAAGCAATTGAATGGGTTTTTACTGGAGACATCAATCGTATCTTACAGGTGGTAATCAATCTGATTAACAACAGTCTTAAGTTCACACCGTAAGCTTGCAACTTGTCCCCCCGTTCGCTATAATGCTGACAATCGGATAGTGAGGAGGGCTCGGTGCAGCTCATGATTGTCATGGAGGCGAATCCAGAATCCTCAAACGTCACTCCATACACTGATGTTTCCGACACTCCCGACTACATCACATCTGCAGCCTACAAACCCAGTAATTCTCCGATGAGAACGCCGTCTCCAACTTCAACGCCCCAACGCCCGCCTCTATTCACTCGACGTTCTGCTAGTACTGGAATAGTCAACCCCGAGTCGGACATCACCAAGGCGCTCCCGACCCGATTCAGACGCTTCCTCAATCCTCATTCACCGCCAGGAACCACAACAGGACAGTCCAATCCATCAGCCTCGCCGTCTTCAACAGCCACTGCCATGACTTTCAATGTGGAATTTCGGGTTATAGACACAGGCCCTGGTATCCCGGATCACATGAAACAGAAAATCTTTGAGCCTTTTGTGCAAGGCGATGCAGGGCTATCTCGCAAGTATGGTGGAACGGGATTGGGGCTCAGTATATGCCAGCAACTGGGAAGATTGATGGGTGGAGAAATATTGCTCAAAACTTTTGAGGGCGCTGGTAGCACATTCACGCTTAGGATTCCTCTCATGACAGCCTCACCTAGTGTGCTCTCCCCCGACGGCTCTACAGAAGCTCAATATGATGGAACGAAATCGTCCATGAGGCGGAGCGTTCACACCACGTCAAAGAGCTTGAGTATGCTGTCATCGGTTCGCCATGCACCTTCAGCAAGCACCGATGGCAATGTCCGACTGGTTGGTATGAGCCAGCCATTCTTTGTCCCCAGCAGACCCGATGATGATGAGGGCCGCGATCACGATCCACCTCCTCCAATAGATGGCCGGCCTTATCCCCAGACCAGTCACACGTTTTCAACAGAGAATACAGAAAATACCCAAGATACAAACGACACCATGGTTACGATTCGACCTACTATACAACCACCAACACCACCAGTAGATTCTGAGAAATCAGAACTAATTGAAGAAAAGAAAGATGGGGAAAACCCGAAGAGCGATGGAACCATACGAGTCCTCGTTGCGGAGGATAACAAAGTCAATCAACAAGTACTTGTCAAGCTGCTACAGTTGGAGAAGGTGACAGATATCACTGTGGCCGAGGACGGTGTGCAGGCCGTAGACAAAGTTAAGGATGGCATGGAAAAGAACATCATTTACGATGTGATATTCATGGACATTCAGGTTTGTATATGCAATATTTCGTTAAAAACTTTCCGTCACTGACGCTCGGGACAGATGCCCAACATGGATGGACACGAATCAACCCAGAATATTCGCGCTCTCGGCCACAAAGCCCCTATAATTGCTCTCACTGCATTCGCAGATGAATCGAACGTCAAGCGCTGTTTTGAGAGTGGCATGGATTGTTTCCTTGCCAAACCAATAAAACGGGCACAGATCAAGCAAATGCTTAAGCTATACTGTGGTTCCAAGCTCCCAGATGACGCCAAAGCTTGATCCGACATCTGTCTCTTCTCGCATAATCTTCCATATTCTCTCTTCTGCTCCTCCTCTCGTATTGTGGATACCAGATTCGGTTTTTCGGTTTTTGTACACACGGTTCTAAATCACCTTGAATGTCGCTTTGCGGGTTGTCTGCTTTTTTCTTCGTCGTTTTGTTCTTTTTCGGTCGTCGATGCTTTTAGTACCTTTTTTTGACTTTGTGTTTTCTTTTCTGGTTTGGGTGTTTCCGTTATATCCTTTATCTGCGTCTGTTTTTTGTTCATCTATGGGCTTTTGAAATCTGTTTTGATTTCTGTTACGGTGTTATACGGTGGGAATCTATACATAACTTTTTTTTCTTGCTGTTTCTTTTTTTTGTAATTCTTTTTTTGATCTCTTCTACCATTTCTTCTTTTCCCTGTGGCGCTCTGGAGATTTTCGACGTATAGTAACGACTGGAGATTGGTGCGGCAGAGTGGAAGATGGATTTGTTGGATGGATTGACGGCGAGGAGCATGCATGCGCAATTTGGCCTCGGAGTTTTGCTGGCTTGATGTTTCTTCTTCTGATTCCACTTTGTTCTTGAGGGTGTTGATACTTCGGATTCTTTCTCATTTTCTTTTTTTTCTAATGGTTCGCACAGATAGGATACACATAGTTCAAGTTATGACGAAGTTTTAAGTTTCAGGCCGACAATATATCTAGGAATAGGGAATAGGGACGAAGTTCTAAACTACTTGGTTGTAGGAAAACTGACTTTTTTTAGCATGCTTTCATCATGATAATGAGTAGGATACCACGGTGTAGTGTATACGCAGACTGGGGATTTGGGATGTGTATATGATGGAGATGGGGATAGGGATGGAGGGAGAATGAGGATGGGGCGTGGTTCAAGTTGTGGGGATAGTAGGCGAGGAAGAGGGAGGGACGTTCAAGGTACTGGTACTGTAATGGGAGAAAGTAGGAGTAGGAAAATTAATGAGGCTTAAGTTGTACAGGTTGATGCGATATTCTACCAGGATGTGTTAGAGTTTCCCGGCCTGCCGAGATGTGATAACGTGTGCGAGTTCTCAACTCAATAAGATAGATTTCAGGTTGATTTGGTTAAACTAGGTGTAGAAATGAATCTTCCTCGCCCTTCTCATCTGCCGCGGCCCTGAAGTCCTGGAAACGCAGGGAACGTTAGCCCAAGTGCCCATTTGGCAGAGAGGTAGAGGCCATAGAGTCATCAGAGCTAGTTCCGCTACCCGCAAAGTTTTTCCAGATGGTGTTGTTGGGATGGGCAAGCTTGAAGTGCAGCGAGATGTGGATCGAGAAAGGAGTGTAAAAGAAGAGAGGACATCGTATGAGTGAGAGTTTATGACTGTGGCATCTTGAGGAAGAAGTGGGGATGAAGACTGGTCTACGGGCATTTTAAGTGGTTTTTAAGCTCCTCATCATTGGCTGGGGTTTCAAGATGGTTGTTGTTGTGGTCAATAAGGTTTATTATTCCCGACTGTGGCTGCGTCAGACCGCCGCATGGTCAACCAACGAATTCCTCTCTACCGAGTCATCCTCCATTCACCCTACACCTCATATCCACCTCACTGCCCCACAGAACCAGCCGATCGTCTCAACAATCCTGTTCATCTCACCTGCTGTTTCTCCAGGACATTGCTGACTTTGATAGTTGACACTATGCCACCGCCCCCAACGACTCTTAAAACCAACAGGCCGCTTGATCTCGGAGACCCGCTTGCACCCTCGGACATCAAAGAAGACGCTCAGACAATGCACCGAACGCACGTGGGGAGCGGGGGGCCACTCCGATTCAGTGGGATTGATCTTTAGAAATGGGGTCGCCCAAAACTAGCGCGAAATCTCCTTCTAAACACATTCTAAACGTTGAGGGGAAGTCCTTCAGTGTCACAGCGCGTCAACAAAGTGCATCGAGGTTACTCAACTTAATGATCATGACGGAGGAAGAGTCTGATCAGGAGACCCATAAACGACGTATGTTTTGCCTTTTTCTGTCACGATTAATAAGCGGTACGTCCAACATGAACTAACATAGATGTGCTGCATATTGTGAGATCGGAGCTCGATGGAGATTTTGCGCTACGTCCGATCATTGATAAGACTTCATCGGGCAGATGAGAAGCCCGGGATTTAACACTGATATCCTACACGCCCGAAGAGGGGGGGTGGTGACGGTGGTGGTTGGAGGGGAATGTGAGCCCAGATGAGGTGGCGGCGGGAGATGAGTACAAAGAGGAGGTTGTCTACCACGCCGATTTACCCGACCAGTTCGGAAGGATTGGTGGGATTCTAATGGATTTCTGGTGCTGAGGAGGGGAGGCCGCCCGGAGTCATGTGCCATTGTTGAGATGCCTGGAGGGGAGTGTGGTGGTGGAAGGGGATAGGCGTGCGGATTGGGAGGATGGTTTGGAGGGTGGGGTTGGTGGGGTTGGTTGGGGTGGGAGAGAGGGAGATGGGAGGTGGAAGAGGTGGGCGAAATAACTTAACGGCGTTCCGAGGGTGTACAACTCTGGATGACGTTATATAGAATTCTATGAAGATTATAGCTAATTTCTCTACATCTAGTTATTGGCCATGTTGATCCTGACCATCGACTGGTGGTCCATGTAATTCATATGCAACAATCTGATGTCGATATCATCTTTCGGGTGAGAGTTCATGAGTCAATGACATCAATGCTCCCAAGGTCAAGTCCACGCATAACTTTTCCCACTCCACCCAGCCCCTCACCCACCATTTCTCCCCTCTAACCTCCAGCTCTTCTCCACAAGCCTCCATAATGCCTCCTCTACCTCCCCTCCTCCTCAAATCCGGCTTCTCCATCCCCCGCCTCGGCCTCGGCGTCTACCAAACCCCCGCATCCACCTGTCCCGGCATCGTTTCCCACGCCCTCTCAGTCGGCTACCGCCATTTCGACTCCGCGACTGGTTACCGCAATGAATCTGCCTGCGTTGACGGTATAATTGCCAGCACAGTCCCTCGCAGCGACGTCTTCTTCACGACGAAACTCCCGCCGAAACTCCGCGGCTACGACATGACCAAAGAAAGCATCAACAATATCCTCGAAACGATACCCGGTTTGGAGGGGTATATTGATCTATATCTGATCCATGCGCCGTATGGGACTAGGGATGATAGGATTGGTCAGTGGAGGGCAATGGTGGAGGCTCAGAAGGAGGGGAAGATACGGAGTTTGGGGGTCAGTAATTATGGGATTCATCATTTGGAGGAGTTGAAGAACTGGCAGAAGAGTGTTGCGCCGGAAGATGCGGGCATTCTATCGGTCGGGCAGTGGGAGATTCATCCGTGGTTGATGAGGAAGGATATTAGGGAGTGGTGTGAGAAGGAGGAAGTCATCGTGGAGGCGTATTGTCCTCTTGTGCGTGGACAAAGATGGGGAGAGAAAAAGCTGGTGGAGGTGGCGGAAAAGTATGGGAAGACGCAGGCTCAGGTGTTGTTGAAGTGGAGCTTGCAACAGGGATTGGTACCGTTGGCAAAGACTATCAGGAATGAGAGGGTTGAGGAGAATTTTGCGGTGTGGGATTGGGAGTTGAGTGAAGCTGATGTGAAGGCACTGGAAACGGAGGAGTATAATCCGTGTACGTGGGATCCGACGAAGGAGCCTTTATGAGGGAGGCTTTGACAGCGTTCCTGGCGCTGGGCGTCATGATCAACTGCGTTCCTACAACTCACAACACTCATCACCCAAACAAACATGCGTATCTTCTTCATCACCGTCGTATTCTCCACCATACCTTCGTATCGAGCAGCCTTTCCCGCGATTGCTCACCATGGCTAACAAACCCCCGCCGCACACTCCCGTACTCCAAAAGCCCCCCAACAAACCTCCCCGGAGTCCGCACCGTCCTGTTTCGCACTCCAATATCACTCTTTCTCCCTCAGGTTCTCCACTGGGCGCACTGGGGTTAATAAACTATGTCCCGGGCGTCTCGCGCGATTTGTTCCGCACTCCAAGCCCAAATCTGTCTATCCCTTTGTCATCGGAGCTTGGGACTCCGTCAATCAGAAGAACAATGACAGAGCCCTTGCCATTTCCGCGTCGGGCTAGAAGGGCCTCAGGTGACAGCTATGAGGAAATGGGAAATCTGCCCGACGGACTGGACGTACGCACGTTGCCAGCATTCCCACAGTCCAGGCCTGGATGGCAAAGCTTTGAGTTTATGAAAAACTTGGATACGGGTTCCAAGCGCAAGCCGAAGAAAAATGGAAGTAGAGAAGACACAATGGAAGTTGGTGAGGACCCAGAATCTCCGCAACAGGAGCAACATGCAAGCTTCAACTCGGATTCTCGGAGCAGCGAGGATGCTGAGCCTGATAGCACTTCGAAAACGATGGAGCAGATACTTCCAACTCCGGTTCCTCGACGCCGACATTCATCTGTAATCCCTACAACTGCCGGTAAACGCCTCTCGAAGCAATACGGATATCTGAACGCTTCGCCGATTGTTCCGTCTTCTGGGTCAAAGCCAATGTCGTCGCCATCACCTTTTCGATCCGTCCCGTCCCAACTACAGGAAAAAGAAGCCATCGACCATTACAATTCTCCAGAGGATCCACCGACACCAACACCGAAATCTGGCTCGAGCCTCAAGGACGCCATGTTAAAGCCCAAGACACAACAACAGCCAACTTTCCCTCCTCCATGCCCTCGAACCATGCCTGATGTACCAGGTGCTTCCAGAGAGGTTCAGGGTGGACTCCTCCATAATCTCCCCTCGACTCAACTTCCTTCCACCTCCGCCACTACCACTTGGGCACCTGTCACCACCCCATACCCCCGTATTCTTTGTGACCCAGCAGACTTTGACCCCTTCAAGATAGCGGTCCACTTCACTTCCACCACCCCCGACGGCACCAAACTCTCCCGTCCCGCAACGAAAGCCGAAATGGAAACCTGGGAGAAAACATGGAAACCAAAGTACCAGGAATTTTATCGCCGTCTTCCGGAATACATGGATAAGGTGGACCGCGCCAATGAGGCAATAGAAATGGTTCGGCTGGTCATGGAGGTTTTCGAAATTGCGAGTGAGAGGAAGAGGAAAGCTGTGATTGAGGGTACTTGGGATCCTGAGAAAGCTGCACTGAGAGATAAAGAGACGAGGGCCGCCATAATGAAAGATTCGCGGGTGGCAACTCCTATGGTTCTATCCACGGGGCCTTCTGGTGGAGGGAGGAAACTGGCGAATATGTCTCCAGCGCCGAGAATGAGGAGCGGAAGCATGGCTTCCGGTTCACAGATGGGGCCACCTTCCACTCCACCAAATCCAACTCCCAGGTCCCAAGGAAAAGATCCCAGGGCTGCTGAAGCTGCTCGTCTCCGAGCACAAATTGCCACTATGTACCAATCGCGCTCGCAAGTTTTCTCAGGTCCTTCTGGATTCCACCAAAACCAGTTTCAAACTCCTGGATCAACTCAGCGTCAACAGCAGCAGCAGAATCAATTCAACCAACCGCTCCGCCCTGGTACCCACCGGCCCCGTAGTCAATCGATGCTCCCCCCATCAACAAACCCTCAACAACACTTCTCTCCGTTTGCTCCCCCTTCATCACACCCACACCGCCCGCAACTCGGCGTCTTCCCTCCCCCTGCACTATCGCCATTTTCCACCCGGCCCATAATCCCCAGCAATAGCAGACTCGATACACAACCTTCCCCGCGTCCAGTCGTGCCACCCAAACCCCCCACGACCACAACCTCCAACCTCTCCACCGCGACAACCATCGCCATTCCCGACGACAACGACGACGACAACGCGGACCAGAGCGACTCGGACACGGATTCCGAGCACGAGGGCGATGGCACAACGATGGTGGATATCGATTATTATACTGCCCCACAGGCTGCTGAAGGAGATGAAACGGAGGATGAGCCGTTGCCGGAATTGGAGTTGGAGCCGGTGCCCAATATGAATGATGATGAGGAGAAGGTGGAGATGGAGGAGTGGATTAAGGAGACGTTTGGAGATGGGGGGCCCGGGAAGCATGTGATGAATTTGATGTTGGGGGTCCCAGATGTGGAAATGGATATGGGGGAGTAGGGGAGAATGAGATGTCGAGACGTGATGGGGAATGCGATCGAGAGGTATCGTGGGTGGATAGGTGGAAGAATTGAGATTTGCGCCATATGCAAAGATGATTGAGGAGGAGGAAAAAATGGTAGCAGTAACGAGAGTACTTGTCATTGCAGTGAGTAATCAACCCAACTTGAGCTTCTGTATCTATATCCCCAAAAATGCATAAAAACTAAAATCACGGGTACCCGACCCAAAAAAACACATAATCATCAATCATCCACCATAAAAAAACAATAAATAACCATGATATCAAAAACGCTGCGTAACCCATTCATTGCTCTTTCATACTCTCCAACACGCCTCTTCACCGTCATCGCCCCCCTCCGTCACCCATCCAACCTCCCATTCTCAATACACATCAACGGCCTCCCCGCCTCCGTCCTATTCCCACTAACAATCCTATTCCTCTTCTTGACACTAATCTTCCTCGGCCCACTATTCCCCGCGCTCCCACTCACAATCCTCCCCCCACCAGCACCACTCACGATCCTCCTCGTTCCATCCGTGAGGACCGATGCGGCCGTCGGAGAGCGATTATTGAGTTCGCGGTTTAGCATCGCGACCTCATGGCGCAGTTTCTCGTTTTCACGCTCTAGATCGTCGTTGCGGTTTCGGAGTTCTTTGAGTTCACGATCAATCTCCGGTGGCAGCGTTATTGTTGTGGCCGTATTATCAGTAATGGTAGTAGTAGTAGAAATAGGAGAGTGAGGTTTTGATGTATCCGGGGAAGTGATTTCCAACCCCTTCACCAAAATCTCCAATTTCCCATCAACAAACCCTTCCCGGCGCTCCTCCTCTTTCCACCGCGCCTCTCGCGTCTCCTGCATGATAACCGCAATCTGCTGCTCCATCTCCAGCGCCATTTCCTCGCGGATTGATTGCTCAATTTGGAGGCAGCGGGATTCGGTGGCGTTGAGAGCGGCGGTAGTTGTTTCGAGGCGTGTGAGGAGGAGCGTGATGAGGTCGTCTTTGGTGAGGTTTTGGTCTTGTGCTGTTGCAGCCGCAGTGGTGGCGGCAGCGGAGGAGGAGGGGGGGGCGCCTTTTTTCCGGGGGAAGCTGGTGGTTGTGGAGTGGGATTTGGTGAGTTTTGGTTGGTGGGGGTGGTCTTGATGGTGATGAGGGAAGGATGTGCTAACAGCGCTTCTGGAGGATGCTGCTGAGACGGATCTTATACTCTTTGGACCGGTTTTAGATGCTACTGTCCCTCTTCGTCGTGGTACCGCGACCTCCGTTGCAGCGGCAGAATATCGGAGGATCTGAGTCGTGGCATTCCAATCCCCCCGTGGATCCGCAGTCACGATCATCACCTGTCTCCCGGTGTCCTCACCTCCAGCAAGCGAGTTCGCGAATAACAGTTCTGTGAGTTTCGATTGCCGCACTATCATACCGGCTGTCTCGGCCGCCCCGCCACGGAGGTGGTGTTGGCATTGGAGTTGTAGACACTGGCCCAGTGACATGAGGCTGCGGTTTATGCTGCCCGCTTCGGCGAGTCGGTCGCCGGAGGTGAGGGTGTTTTTTGCGCGCTCGGAGCCTGCGAGGTCGATGATGCTGAGGGTGGAGGTGCCGAGATGGTGGTGGTGTCGGGAGGAGAAGCGCCGGAGTTCGAGGGTGATGAAGGCGTGCGAGCGTGAGGAGATGGGGTTGGAGTTGGTGGAGTATGCACGCCGGTTGTGGAGCCCGTGCGAGAGAACGGTGAGAGCGGAGGTGAGAGAGGGACAGTGGATTTTTCGGAGACCGGAAATGTGTTTCTTGTTTGAGAGCGAGTCGATGGAGGGGGATTTGAAGAGGAGCGGTTTGCGCCGGGTCGTCGAGGGGAGGAGAGGAGCTTCGTCAAGAAGGTCAAAAATTCTGTCGTTGTAGAGCTCGTACATGGAGAGAAGGACAGCATAATGGGCGCCTTGCGAGGTCGGGGTGGCGAGAGTGTGTATTGATGGTGATGAAGGATGCGACAAGTTGGGGCGCCGACTGGAGGTTGAGTCCTATGAAGCTAATCAGCATCGTCTTCTCCATGTCCCTCAAGCAAAATCTCACCAACGCATATTCCATCCTCTCAACCAACTCCTCCGCGTCCATCACGATTTCGTCCCTTTCTCCCTCTACACCCTCCACGATCCTCCCCTCCAAGCTCCGATACACCATCTCCAATGCCATCTGCACCAGCCCCTTCTCCCTCCCCCCAATAACCGTATGACTCTTCCCACTCCCCGTAACACCCATCGCTGCCACCATTGCATCCCTCCCCGTCAACACATCCTCCACCAACGGCATCACCGTCTCCTCAAACACCTCCCTCTGCCCCACATCCTCATCGAAGATGCGGGTGAACGTAAACTTCTCCACCGGCCGCGAATATGATTTGCCTGATGCCGATGCGGATGACGAGGGAGGAGGCGGTGTGACGAATATGTGAGATGAGTCGGGGGATGCGGTGAGGAAACGGGTCGGCGAGACGGAATGTATGGAGGGAGGTCGCAGGCGAAGGAAGACTTGGAAGTAGTTGGAGTTCGTTGGTGGTTGTGGGGGGTCCATCATTCACGTCGGAGTATCGTGAATTGTCGGGGTATACGGCTTCGTGAGTAGAGATAATGCGCGTTGGATTAATCGAAGAAACACGGCGAGGCAGAATGTTGTGTTGGTGGTGGTGGAGAGTGGAGCTGAGGTTGAGGCGCTGAGGTGGGAAAGATTTGGTAAACAACGCCTGTGCACGTGATGGCAATGGTTGCTAGGCTAAACAGCGTCGGTGAGTTGTCGGGTCGGGTAGCCCGACTGGGGAGCTTGGGATGGAATGTTTGGGGCGGTAGACGGTGGCAAGGGGATGATTCTTGGAGGGGCAGGTGGGTACGGACATGTATGCTATGGAATTCTATGATATTGATTTTACTTCCATCATAGCTGCCATTCAGCGGAAGTTTGACTTCGGATACATGCGTTGCCAATAAATCACCAAAAGTCCACATCATATCCCAAGTTCAAGTAGCTATCCGCGTATGATATACGCAATGACGCACTAATCCTGTTCCTCCTCCTTCTCCTGGTTTCCAAACGGCAACCCACTCTCCAACCTCACCGCCCCATACACTCCCGGCAAATCCCCCTTCTCTCCCATCTCCTTCTTCACAATCTTTAAATGCTCATCGACGACCCGCAACACCTTCATGTCAACACCTACAGCATCTGCAAGCGTCAACATATGGCCCAAATCCTTCCTTGCCAGGTCAACGGCAAACAAAGGCTCATCACGCGTATAGTAATCCCCGGAGAGCATTCGCTCCGAGTAGGCTGCGTACGGGCCAGGAAACATGGAGGTGATAAATTCGTGAAGAACCGATGTGCCGAGACCTGTTTTCTCTGCAAACGTGTGGCCGTAGGAGAGCGCCGATATCATGGAGAGGATGAAGCTGTTGCCGTGGAGCTTAAGGAGGAGGGCTTTAGAGGGAGACTCGGAGGGCATGGCGATGGTTTTGCGGGAGATGCTGGATGATTATTAGTGCCGGCGGGAGAAGGGAGGAGAAAGCACATACGTTCCGTCAAGGTAGGGAGAGATTTTGGAGACAGTGGAGGGTTTTCCAGCGAGGACGGCGATGACGGTGCCCGCGTCTGCCGTGGCGGGGGCTCCAAAAACTACATCATAGTCAGTGAGCATTCCTTCAAGAGTTGAGGGAGCGGAAGCCGTACCAGGACAAGTAACAAATTCTGCGCCCTGCTTCTCTACCATCTCCGCAACCTTGTCCGCGGTCTCTGGAAGAATAGTGCTGGTTTCGACAAAGATTTTTCCTTTGACATCCTGCTTCAAGGCTTCCTCGTAAACATCGATGACGGTTTGATCGTTGGAGAGAGAGGTCCAAATGATATCCGCCGGCTCCACAGCATCCTCAATAGTCTTTGCAATCGTGACAGCGCCATCGGGGAGACTCCCGGCGAATGCTTCAGTCCTTGCAAAGGTACGGTTGTAAACGATAACGGGGAGTCCAGCTGATGGGTGTGTTGCTTTCGTTGCGAGGTTTCGGGACATGCCCTGAAGAAAAACATTATCAATATCAACAACCACACGTGCGGTATTGCCAATAGCGGAAAGTCGCTCATTGCCCAGAAATGGAGGTCTTGGTAGGGGTTTAGTGCAATGTAGGGGTTTTCGATGACGGAGCTAGAAGATCATGGCCTCCTGAAAGTCTTCCCAAAGAAGATGAGTGATGAGCGATCAACTTTCACCCACTCAACCCACTTCTTGGTGGAAGATTAAACAGACCGGAGCTTCTAACTTCCCCGCCATCTCTGCAAGAACATGCTCAAGCGCCCCTCTGAGCGCGAGCCACGCGAGGAAGGCTAGAGTTGTCGGTACATAAAGATAACCAGTGTTTTGAAGTCTATACCTCTCCTGTGCATATTCGAACGCACAAATGGTGTGAGAAGTGTCAAAATTTTTTTTCTCTCTCATCAGCGTAACACAGCATGGCATCTTGCCGCCCACACCGTGTATCTGGAACGCAGACTGCATGTTGGGTCCAGATTCCCTCCATCTCCCCGGGTATTCGATTCTGAGGAAAACAGATTGAACCCGGACCGGCCCGATGAGGGAGAAGACAACAAGGCGGAATTGTTCTTCTCCGGACCTTCAGGTGCACTCCCAAGACACAGCTTATGCCGGCCGACGGGATAGATGCGAGAGAAGCGAGTCATGCCAAGGGAGTTGGTGGGTGTTCGGTACACCAGCGAGTGGGGAGAGGGAAAAACACCTCTTACGGGAGCGAAAATAGACAGCAAGCTGACGGGAAAGAAAGAGTGCACTCACCCTTCCCATATTCCCCAGGCCGATCCAGGACAGCTGTGGTTGGTTCGCGGAGGAGCTCATTGTGGGGGGTGAGAGAGTCGATGTCGGAGAGAAGACGTCAACAGTGTGGCGGGGATGTGGCGGGGATGTGCAATGATCAAAGTCAGGGCTTCACAAACATCGTCATCAGTATCTGAAGCTGTTGAACGGGGTGGGGATGAGCACGTACACGCAGTACTTGTGGCGGATCTGAGCAGAACGGATAAGCACAGCGGAAATTTCTTCCACCACTAGCAACAACGAGGAGCACGAGGGTTCTTTGTCGAAGCCGTGGTTCACCGTCGGGAGTCTGACAGCTGCTGATGCAAGAGATTCCTACATATTTGACAAGATGTCATCGGAGGATAGCTACAGGTATCGCTGCATCTCGCATTGAAGCCGAGGAGACCCGATCATCCGAGAAGCTATTGTGGAGAACAATAGGGACCAACCCAGGTAGGTAGAGTAGATAGGCGCATCTGGGGAATTTGACGGCGTATCACAGAAAGGTTGAGTTCGAAGGAGGCCAGGTGAGGCCGGAAGTTTCCGCCTGAGCGAGTGTAGTCACGCAACAGCAAAAACAGGACAAGGCAGCAGCTGGCATCTTCGGTATCATCTTGGCGGGCCATCGGTGACGGACGTTTTAGAGCACATTTGGAATTTAGAACGTCTACAGTGATGGACAGATGATTGGCGGGATGTCGAAAGACAGTGGGGACCAAGATTTAGAAGCGAAATCCCGTCCTAAATAAAAAGGCACTGGGTGAAGCGAACAGGTGGGGCATGAAACGACGAGAGGTGGTCGAAGAAGCTGTCGTGGAGTGCCAGTGTTGCCCACAGAGATGAGATTTTTTTTCTCCGAGCACACGCGCCCAGAGGATCAAGGCTGCATTGTCACCGGGCTTCGGGATGTATGTATAAACACGATGGAAGAAAAAAAAACCCCCCGTTAAGTGTGGAGGGCCAAGGGATCTTGAAAACATCGAAAACAGGCTGGGCTCTCAATGGTGTTGTGCATATGGCTGGTCGGATCGCACTTGAGAGAGGTCTGGAGAGCTCGTGGGCTTCCGTAGGCAGCTGATTCGCCCCCCAGTTGCGGAGCCGGAGAATCTATTCGGAGTGGCGCGAAACTTCAAGGCCGACGAGAGTCTTCCGAAGAGTCCATGGAATCCACCCCAAGGAGAGAGCCTTCTGTAAATGTATGTAAGGGAGGATTATCGGTGAAAGTTAGGCGTTCACCTGTGCACAAACCCGACGGCTTCATTCTCCAGCCTCTCAGCATCCTCGGACATTCTCGATGCTGTTCCGGCTGTTTACACAAGACTGGTGGATGGCCATGAGGCAGATCCCGATGTCAGGGTACCAGCATCTGCACGGTAACGTTAGGGTCGTCTTGTCAGGTCTTGTCCAAGCTTTGGTCGAAGATTCCTGCATCCCGTCCATCCTCCCCTACCCGCCCTTCATCCCCCGTATCTACGCGGAACCCGGCCACTTGCAATGAATGCCCAGCATCGCCGTCCTCTTGGCTGTCGGTGGCCACACGAGTTGGGTTGACTCCAGTGAATCCTGCATCGCACGTGTACCCATCCCTTCACTACGATCAACCCGCCTCACCCGCCCCCCCCCCCCCCCCCCCCCCCCCCCCCCACCCCCCCCCCCCCCCCCCCCCCCGTGGAATTCTTATATCAATGCCCGTCCCCGTCCCTTGTTGTCCTGCTCGCTTTCCTTTTCTTCCCCACAGAATATTGGCCCCGACTCACCTTCTCCTCTACCTCATTGCGAGGACCCTTCCATAATCCCCCATTAAGCCTAAAGCTTAATTCTTCTTCCTCACCTTCTACATCACTCCTCCGCGTATACGGGACTGCCAGTGCCTGAGCAGTTCCGTCAGATTTTGCTCCGACAATTTCTCCCAACACAGCCTCGACATCTCAGCGTATGCAAGATGGTGGCTCGCATCTTCACCCCCGAAGTGGTCAAGGACCCCTGCCCAATTCTGATCAAGGAGCTGCCCAGAGCACTCCCTTCGCGCTCTCCAAGGACGCCTACCTCCTCACCACTGAGGAAGTCATCCGAGAGCTGAACACCGACCCTGATCATGGTTTAACGGAAGCTGAAGCAAAAGAGCGTCTTGCCAAAGCGGGCCCCAATGAGCTTGCTGGCGGAGGAGGCGTCTCCATCGCTAGGATATTGGCTGGTCAGATCTTCAATGCCATGGTGTTGGTCAGTGCCCCCCATGCTGCAATTCTGAATTCATTGCTGACCGGAACAGGTTCTGATCATGGGAATGGTTGTGTCCTTTGCTATCAAGTCGTGGATCGAAGCCGGTGTCGTTACGGCCGTCGTTGTCGTCAACATTGTCGTTGGTTTCTTCCAGGAGTATAGCGCAGAGAAGACTATGGACTCATTGAGGTGAGATTCCTCGATGACGTCGTGCCCGAGTGCTCTGCTGACAATCAACCAACTAGGTCTTTGTCGTCTCCTACTGCCCAGGTTATTCGTGGTGGCCAAACTGTTACTATCCGGTCCGCCGACATCGTCCCTGGTGATGTCGTCGAGGTCAAGACTGGTGACACTGTTCCGGCTGATATCCGAATCATTGAGGCTATGAGTAAGTTTGATCAGCGTCATCATTGTTTATCATTTGCATACTGACTCCCCTGATCAGATTTTGAAGCCGATGAGGCGCTTCTCACTGGTGAATCTTTGCCCGTCGCCAAAAAGGCTGATGCCGCCTTCAGCGAGGCGGAGGATACCCCGGTTGGCGATCGTATCAACATTGGTTATTCGAGCAGCTCTGTCACCAAGGGCCGTGCCAAAGGTGTTGTCGTTCAGATTGGTATGGGAACTGAGATTGGAAAGATCGCCGAATCCCTTCGTGGGGGTGACAGCAAGATCCGCAAGGTTCGCCAAACCGACGAGGGAAAGAAGAAATTCCACTACTACCTCGAAGCCGGCG
This sequence comes from Ascodesmis nigricans, assembly GCA_004786065.1. Taxonomy (NCBI): domain Eukaryota; kingdom Fungi; phylum Ascomycota; class Pezizomycetes; order Pezizales; family Ascodesmidaceae; genus Ascodesmis; species Ascodesmis nigricans. The sequence continues at coordinate 462,074 of ML220115.1, forward strand.
CTCTCACTGTTACCGACCAGATTGGAAAGTTCTTGGGTGTCAACGTTGGTACTCCTCTTCAGCGCAAGCTCAGTTGGTTGGCTTGCATTCTCTTCGGCATTGCCGTCATTTTCGCCATCATCTGTCTTGCTGCAAACTCGTTCAAGAATGAGCAAGCTGTCATTTTGTACGCTGTCGGCACCGGTCTCTCCATGATTCCTGCCTCCTTGGTTGTCGTCTTGACCATCACTATGGCTGTTGGGACCAAGATCATGGTCTCCCGTAATGTCATTGTTCGCAAACTTGACTCTCTCGAGGCTCTCGGCGCCGTTACCAACATTTGCTCCGACAAGACTGGTACTCTCACCCAAGGAAAGATGATTGTCAAGAAGGCGTGGGTTGCCGCCGAGGGAACTTTCAACGTCGGCGAGACCAACACCCCGATCGATCCTACTTCTGCTCAAATCGCCCTTGACCGCTCCTCTCCTGCCGAGGCTGCTAGGATCCCGAAGACTCAGGCACAGCGTGAGGCTGAATCACCCTGGACCCATGCCATGGACTTTATTGAGAGTGGCTATCTCCAACACTACCTCAACATTGCTACCTTCTGCAACATCGCCACTGTCACCCCGAAGGTTGGTGAAGAAGGCTGGGATGCCCGTGGTGATCCGACCGAGATTGCCATCCAGGTCTTTGCTTCTCGCTTCGATTGGAACCGTCGCAAATTTACCCATGGAGATCAGCCTTCGTGGCATCAGATTGCCGAGTATCCCTTCGACTCTGATGTTAAGCGCATGGCTGTCGTCTACCGTGAGACAGGAGGCTGCCCCGAGAAGGGTTACAAGGAGTGGGCTTTCATGAAGGGCGCTGTTGAACGTGTCCTCGATGCCTGCGTTACCATCCAGCTCAAGGACGAGAAGGTTCCTCTTGATGACACATGGAAGGAGAAGGTTCTCCACAACATGGAAGCCCTCGCTTCTCAAGGTCTTCGTGTCCTTGCGCTTGCCTCCAAGGAATGGACTGATGGGGTCGAGGAGTGGGAGAACCACCCCCGTGATGAAGTCGAGAGGGACATGACTCTCTATGGTCTTGTCGGTCTTTACGATCCTCCTCGCCCGGAGACTGCTGGAGCCGTCAAGGAGTGCCACAGGGCCGGCATCAACGTCCACATGCTTACTGGTGATCATCCCCAGACTGCAAAGTCTATCGCCATCGAAGTCGGCATTGTCCCCAAGAACACCTCTGCTCTTTCTCCCGATGTCATCTCTTCCATGGTTATGACCGCTTCTCAATTTGACCGTATGAGCGACGCGGAAATCGACAGTCTTCCTGTGCTCCCTCTTGTCATTGCTCGTTGCGCTCCTAGCTCCAAGGTCCGCATGGTCGACGCCCTTCACCGCCGCGGCAAGTTCGTTGCCATGACTGGTGATGGTGTCAACGACTCTCCAGCTCTCAAGCGCGCTGACGTTGGTATTGGTATGGGCATGGCCGGCTCTGATGTCGCCAAGGATGCTTCCGACATTGTCTTGACTGACGATAACTTCGCCTCTATCCTCAACGCCATTGAGGAGGGCCGTCGTACCTTTGACAACATCAAGAAATTCGTCCTCCATCTTCTTGCGGAAAACATTGCTCAGGCCTTCACTCTCCTCGTAGGTCTTGCCTTCAAGGACTCTTCTGGTCTCTCCGTCTTCCCTCTTGCCCCTGTCGAAATCCTCTGGATTATCATGATTACGTCTGGTTTCCCCGCAATGGGCCTTGGTATGGAAGTCGCGTCTGACGATATCATGGTTCGCCCTCCGCACAACGTCAAAACTGGTATCTTCACCATGGAAGTCATGGTCGATCTCACCGTTTATGGAATCTACATGGCCGCGCTCTGCCTCGCGTCCTTCACCCTCGTTGTCTTTGGATTTGGCGATGGTAACCTCGGATACGAGTGTAACGACAAGTACTCCGAGGCCTGCGAACTGGTCTTCCGTGGACGCTCCACCACCTTCACCTGCCTTACATGGTTCGCGCTCGTGTTGGCCTGGGAAATGGTTCATCTTCGCCGCTCTTTCTTCCGCATGGAGCCGAAGCCCGAAAATCCCCTCACCCTCTGGATGCACAATGTCTGGCGCAACAAGTTCCTCTTCTGGTCCGTGTTTGCCGGCTTCGTCACCGTCTTCCCCATCATCTACATCCCTGGCCTCAACCATGTTGTCTTCAAGCACAGCCCTATCTCTTGGGAATGGGGTATCGTGTTCGTTGAAACCATTCTCTTTGTGGCTGGTATCGAACTGTGGAAGTTTGGAAAGAGAGTCTACTTCAGGAGGTATGGTGACAAAGTTAAGAATCCTGAGTTGGAGCTTAGTGGATCTACTTTCTCGCGGTATGCGTCGCTTGCGAATAGCGCAAAGGATGATGGAAAAGATATCGAGAAGGGAGTTTAATGTCTGGTTCTTACTGGCGTGGTGAAGTAGTGGAGGATAGCTATGTGCACATTGAATTATGTTTTCAGTTTTTATGTTATGTCAAAATTGTGTGGCGTGGTTAGATAGGGGCATCCAGATGGTTTGAAATCGAGGCTTTTGCTTTGCTTTGAATTGATGTCGTCTGATAACTTGTAATTGCTCTTGAGTTGGTGTCGATGTGAAATCGAGTGAGTTTATCCTTCACGATCTCGGTCATACCGAATGGTTGTATCGGCCTATTTTCTCCATGTATGGTTGTGCTATCTCCATCTTTTCCTTGCGATAGTGTTCTCGCCGCAACCGTCAGTTAAATCCTGCTTCACTCATCACGCCACGCAGTTTCGTCCCACTGATAGTCTTTGTTTAACCCAAGGCGTATACGTGTCACATCCACGATGACACTTCCTAACACCACAATCACTACCCTCCATTCTACTTTTAACAGGAATCATGCTTATAATCAACCTCCCAGGCCGCGGACTGTGTTTCTGAGCCATGGGATGTCATCCCCGAAAATCCTGTTAAACGGACCTGGGCTTATTTGGTTAACCTGGGACAAGACGAAGGCGGACTACTGTATCATCGTTATGCAAGGTAATCAGTAATCGCTTTGCGCTCTGGATGTTTTGAAGGTTAATTAGGGCGATTGTTTGAAGAGTACCTCCTACGTGCATTATGATCACGTGCCTGCATGTCGCATCTCCTGTTGTCCGCTCTCCGTTCTGTCGTTATCTTCTTACAGTCTTCCTGCTCATTGCGGTCGCCATCTCTCCCGCCAGTATCAGTGCCCATCAACTCTCCACGTCCTTTATATCCTTTTCTTTACCCTTCTCATCTCGTGTCATTTGTGTCCTTTTCCAGATCTATCCTGAACACACAAAAAAGACCCACCGAACCTTGGCAACCTCCCTCTTTCCGGTGGTTTTAATTGAACTGCAATCTGATTAAGCCCCCAATCATGTCAGGTGTAGGTCAGGAAAGAAGAAAGTTCTTGAGACGCATAACGAACATTTGCTTTTGATGCAAGGCGGACTGGACTGGTTGGGACAACGAAAGCAAACGGATGTGTGTTTCATGTTAACGCACAGGCCGCCACATTCGCGGGGGGGGATTGAATTGAATTGAAGTGGAGGAGGTAGAGATGAGGATAGAGGACGTGATGCCTGGGATTGATGGTGTGGTATTGTGAGTACCGTGCTACTCCCCTGTTTTTAGGATTCTCGGATATTTTGGGCATCACTTCCTCTTCTTCTCAAGAGTAAAAGTTCGCTGATTATGGATACGTCGCTTACGTCCCACATAGACGCTTGTTCGGTGGACATTACATCCGCCCCACGCTATATGTCCATTGTCCAGTGAATCTACAGATCCGTCGAAAACTCAGCTCCGCTTTCTCACCGTGCTCATCTTGGTGCCCTCCTTCAAACGCCAGCGCGCTTAGTCGCGCCTAATCAGCCTTAATGAGCCTTGGACTAGCAAACATTCGAACGAACACGTTCAACGTCTCGAGACATTTAGCTCGCGTAAATTACCGTTATCATCTTTTTCGAAGCGGAGAGGAGGAGGATTATAACGTGTATTAAACTCACACATCCGCCCAGCGTCCAACCACCAATTACCCCACCAACTTGCCAACACATACAGTAACCCGCACCCATCCACCAGGTCGCCAGAACTCACGACATTCCTTATAAGCGCTCCTGGCTAACGTTAAACTAGACTCTGCTTCCGCCGTCACAACGGTTCCCTCCGCTCCCCGGAAGAGCTAGGGTCACGTCGGCGCCTATATTACAGTGCCTATATCATCCCTACATATGCGACATCATCTGGCGTGCGTGCGTGCTTCTTGGACTTTTTGTCAAACCCCACATCCCCGGATCGATATTGCGCCAGCTGTTGTTGTCACCGCCATTTCAACAGTGTGGGTTTAGGGATATCGCGAAGACGACGGATACGACGACGACGACGACCGCCACGGAGAAAATATCAGTGGTGGCGGTTGCAACGGGGAGGAGTGTATTTGGGGGGAGGTGTTGATATAGAACCCTCTCTCTCTGGCTTAAGGCGACGACACCACACGACAGGAGCAACGAGGACCCTGGATAACGACAGTGCCTTTCGCAAGCCAAAGATCCAGATATTTCTTCATTCAAAGAATAGCTATCAGAGAACCACAATTGCAGGAACCTATAACATGCAACGCTATAACTCCTTCTCCCCATCTTCTCAACCTCCCCCATCTACCTTTTCATCCCCAGGCCCCACCACCTCCTCATCCGCTTCTCCCCTCCATCCTCCCCATATAATTAGCAGAAGTTCCGTATCCCCCTTCTCATCAACCCTGACCACCTCCACCACAACAGCAGACCAAATGTCCGGATTATTTGGTGGTCATACTGCTTACGCTATTCATCCTCCCGCACGGCTATACTCACCCTCTCCAGCGCCCTCTCTCCCTCCTATCTCTGACCCACCACTCCACACTCCTCAACAACAACCACAGCCATCATCAGCACCCGCATCCGCATCCGCATCCGCATCATCAAACCCCAATACGCAGCATCATGCGGAACTCGACAACTACATCCGGGAGGTCATCAGGGAGAAGAAATCGAAGCCAAAAAAACGTACTGATTTGATCACCATGCTCCAATCGATGCCCGTGAAGCCGCCGTATAAATATCGGCGGGCGGTGGTGGTGCAACGGGCCGTGGAGTTGCTTGAGACCGATCCGGTAGGGGAGAGTCTGGGATTGGAGTTGAAAATTGAGGGGAAAATAGCGGCGCACATGAAGGAAGTTTATGGAAAAGGGTTTGCGTCGGAGAATACGACGCCAACGGGGACGCCACGGTTGAGTGGTACCGGTGCTGGAGAAGGAGGAGTGAGAACAACATATTTCCAGGTTGGTATACCTAGAGGGATGAAACGGTGGTCTTCTATATCATCTTCGAACACGTCCTCATCATCTTTTTCATCACAGATGGCACATGGTCATGGTAGCACCAGTGGTGGTCAAAAATACCTCCATGACCGACCACCCCCTCCCCCGCCTCACCAACACCAAAAACAACAACAATCTCGCCGCCAGCTCTCACCACGCTCTCCCTCAGTCTCAACCACTCAGACCACCGCCTCCTCCACCCACTTCAACCCCGCCACAACCTCCCTCACCCTCCCCTACAAACTCCAATACAACATCCTCGCCCCACTCCTCCACGTCCTCGAATCCTCCTGCTACACCTATGCCTCTTCACACCCTATCCTCTCCCACCAACTCCACTCGCGGGGCTGGGACTCTGGCGAATGCGCGCCCTTCACCGAATGGCTCCACGTTCTCGGGCTCGACGATGAAGCCACTCTCGCGCCCCTAGGCCCCGTCAAAGAGAGTGTTGAGAAACGCTGCAAACTCACTTCAGAAGCGATTATCAAGGCGCTTGAAACCGTCGAGTCTGTGGCGGTGAAGCTGGGGGATCAGAAGCTGGCGAGGGATGTGGCGGCGTTGAGGGCGTGTATGGTGAAGGCGGTTGATGCGGTTAGGGCGGTGGTTGCGGAGGAAAGGGTGAGGGAGATAAGGGAGGTGGAGGAGGCGAGGAGAAGGTGGGAGGAGGTTAGGAGGAGGGCGGAGGAGAGGAGGGGGAGGGTTGTGGGGCAGGTTGTGGGCAGTGAGGTGGAGGAGTTGGAGAAGGTTGTGGGGAAGTGGAGGGGTGCAGGGAGTAGTGGTGCGGGGGTGGGGAAGATGGTGGTGGGGAGTAGTGAGGAGGAAGAGGAGGATGATGTCGAGATGGAAGAGGAGGAGGATGATGGTGATGAAATGTATTATGATACTGATGACAAGATGGATGGCACGTAGGGGAATTATCTTGATAGTAAAAGATAACAATGGGATGTGTACTGTAGTTCCTTTAACGTTTAGATATTGATGTAGACCATACTCCTTCTCTGTATCTCATTCTTCAACGTCATTAAAAACACCCATAACCCAAAACGCGATAAATAAATGGAGGACTTCCCTTGAGGACGTTCGGGTTTTTTAGAACGAATAATTAATAAAGCGGTCTTCCAAAGTTTGGGGGCACCAACTTCCGCTCTTTCCCACTAGCTACCCGCCAGAACAAGCCACCGGTGCTGTTCTTGTGTTGTTATCCCAGGTGCGATGGCCGTCAGCTAGTCCTCTCTTCTCAAAGATTGAGGCCCCACAATTTACGGGATGGATATAGCGTTCTAACGTTGAAAATCAATTATAATGCTCACGGGAAGTCGTCAAATACCAAACACCATCTTTTACAAACCAAACCCCGCTGAAATATGGCAATAACTCCAGTATCACATCAATATCCATCATTATCCGTTTAAACACCCTCATCGCATGGGCATATTCCACGCCACCACATCGTCCATGACCATATCCCCCACACCCCCAACAGCTCCCTCTGTCAACACCTGCTCCAACCCATCCCACCCACCTCTCCATGCCTCCCCCGATTGACCCTGCCACCACCCGGACTCAATCAACTCAGCACCCTGTAAATCCTCATAGTCCCTTGGACTCTCCCTCTCAATCCCACCGGCAACACCAATTCCCCACCTCTGCCCATTCCCCCTACTTGCCACCAAAATCTCCTTCACAGCATCATCCACAACAATCCCCCACCGTTCCACCATCCCATCAACAATACACACGGCGCGCTTCGCAACCAACCACTGTTTCCCCATCTCCCTCAACGCGACCACACACTCCCTCAATTCCGGGCACTGGGGGGTTAGCAGCAATATCGACACGGCTGTGTGAATGAAATACGCCGCGACATTACAAATCTCCTTCAACCCATAAAGCCTGGTATACCGGCGTGTAATATCTGCGACTTGGTGTGCGGCCGTGATGCAACAATGGCGGTATTCCGGGCGGGAGAGGAAGGGTCGGTAGAGGTGGATGAAGAGGCAGCGGTGGAACATGTGCATTAGGAGTGTGCTGGGGAGGGCTGTGTCCGTGGCGGAGAGCTCGACAGGAAGGGTGCTGGCCCAGGTGGTGAGGCGGGAGTCGAAGCGGGGGAGAGAGGAGGGATGTGGGGGGGAGGTGGGGTTGTAGAAGAGCCGGAGAATGTCGTGGGAGATTTCGCAGAGAGCGGAGATCTGGCGGGCTATGGCGCGCGTACGGGAGGGAGGGGAAGAGGAAGATGGGACAACCCCGTTGTCGGTGTAGTGAAACCATAGGGCTGAGTCTTCGGCGGGGAAAACATCGGGTTTGGGTGTTGTGATGATATTGGTAGGGATTTGGGGGATGCGGCCCATGTAGTTACTCCAGCATCTATTTGGGAGAGGGTTAGTATGGCCCGTAAGTGGCGAAGGATATGGATTGAACGAACTTGTCGAAGAGGAATAATCCCCAGAACGTCACTCGCCGGACATCAACTTCATGGTCTTTGAGCTTGTCGACGGCCGCTGGATCAAGATGCAATCCCATTTCTGTTGCCATGCGGAAACTCATCCCAGAGTACGCCCATCCTGCAGACTCTCTCCCACATCCAGCCTCTCGCACGGACATTAAAGCTAAAGCCTGGATATTCGTCAATGTTGGTCTTGCATACGCATCTTCCGTCATCATATGGTATTTCGCCTCTTCAAAAAACTGATCTCCAACTGTATCTGGCTCTGAAGCTATCGCACGAGCCTCGGGGAGCGATGAAAAGTGGCAGCCCAAGGCGAGCATGACATTGACGAGGAAAGGAGTGCAGTATATTTCGTGTGGCTTCTTGCGACGGGTCTTTTCCCAGCCCTGGTAAAACTGGGGGAAGAACAGTTCTTTGGAGAGGGTAGTGAAGAAGGTGTAGTGGTATGTGAAATATAGTTGCTGTTCAACCTCGTCAGCCCACGATCTTCCTAAAGAAATCAGAGGGCATACTATAAAGTGCGCAATCATTTGTGCATTTTCCGTTGCATTGGTCCACGATAATATTGCCATGGTCGCATCATGTTGCAACTGGTCGCTCTCCGAAATGTTTTCCAATTCAGCGGCTTCGTCATCTCGCGAAGCTGGGATGAACACCAAATTTGAAGTTGCCCCAAGGAACCGCACTTGTCCTTCATCGACTCGCAATGTCGCCATCTTCCCACTCAGCTCGGCTTCCAACGATTCCGGACTCCCATTACTTTCCGGAGAGCTACCTTCTAGCGTGGAATCAGTCATTGGGGTTGGATTTCGGTGTTCCCGTTTAAGCTCGGCAGCTAGTTCTTCGAGATTTGTAGCGGAACGGATACGGTGTACGAGGTCGAGGACTCGGTCTTCAGTGCTCTATACCACCCAATTCCTCAGCCCCTAGGCCCAAAACGACATACTTGGGAGTACTCACAGTCAATACAGACTCCATCAACACCTGTAACGTCTCCTTCCTCGCTGGACTAGGCTCCTGTTTCTGCACGGTCGCGCCCTTCCTCCTCAAATCGCTATTCGGATCATAGACACACTCGGTATGGTAGACTGATGCACAGGCGGCGCAAGACGGCATGTTTCCATCGCACTAAATCCAGTCCATCGTGATCAGCCTCCATCCATCTCAAAACTCCAGACCATGAACTGAAACCGGACAACAATGCTGGTGGATTCGGGCTCTCACTCGTCCATACCTTCGATTTCCTCCTCCGACAGGCGATGCAGGCGTTGCTGACACAGCGGCGTTTCGGTGGTCTCAAGGATGGGTGGAGACGCGATTGGGCGGATTTCGAGGAGCTGCTGGTGCTGGACTTTGAGGAGCGCGGGACTCCATGTTGCTGTTGCTGCGGCGGCAGGGGTGATAGCGGCGGCTGTTGTTGCTGAGGGGGGTTCGGTGGTTGGTGGAGGTGGAGGTTCTGTTGTTGTTCCTGTTGCTGCTGGTGGAAGTGGAGGAGCTGGTGGTGGTGGAGGAGAGGATTGGTGACGTGCGAGGTCGGCAGCGTGGTCGGCGGAGTTGTCGGAGGTGGAGGCGCCATCGCGGGGTATTTCTACCTCCGTTGTCGTCGGAGCTTTCTTCCCTGGAGCTGAAGACAACGCTCCCGATGTATCCGTGTGTTCTCTCTGTGTGTGTGTGGACGGGTGTGTGTGGGTGAGAGCTGTGGACAACTGCGATTGCTCGTTCGTCCGTTCGTCGTTCGTTCGCTCGGGTTGCATACCGTGAAGGGGACGGGAAGGGAGTAGCTATCTAACAGCAACTCACTCCAAGTCAGTCAGCGGCTGTTGGCGGTATTGTTGCTCTCTGGATTGAGCCACTTGCTTCCCACAGAAGACATTATATGGGTACTTCTTCTGCTCGGTGACACATAGGTACCCGGAGATGAGGGTGTGGGGGAGGGGGAGGTCAAAGCGAGCGCCATACCTATCGTGACGGGGTGGTTGAAGACCGATGACCGTGAGCCCGAGTCCTCCACCGTTAATCAAGTCAGTGGGCTTCCCAGTGAGTCTAGATGGAGGTGAAACATATAATTTACACTCGATAGGTAACCCCTGGCCCTTGCGATCAAGGTTCAAACTGTGCAGATGGAATCCTAGTTGGATGACGGTTGTTGGGCCAATTGTCAATAGTGGTCACGGGACCATCAAATCATCACGTGATCTTCACCAAATGTTCATCTCATCTTTCAGATCTCACACCCCATCTCTGATGGCAAGCCCCTTGAACCTCAAGTCACTAATTCAACTGCGGGTCCACCACATCTACAAGAACAATGATATCCCATTTTCCAAAAAGCGGCAGACAGAAACACAAACACCAGTTCCATTCCAATACGCCCAATCCCGATATATTGACTCCCCCCCCCAAATTCGCTCCTCAGCCCCCACAAACTCCACACTTCCATCCCCAGCATGTATCCTGAGCTTTCATCGACGTTCCTCATACACATCATATCCCCCCAACGGGCCATCCACCACAGCCTTTCTCGGATCCACCCTAAATTTATAATCCTCCAACAACTGCTCATGCTCCACTCCCAGATGCCGTTTCCCATCTCTACCACGATACCATCCGAACCCATACTTCTTTCCCGTCTTTGCAAGCTTGGCTTGCCGCTCAGCAGTGCTCTTATTCTCAGTTCCATCCAATTCGGTGATCCAATGACTCATGTAGATAAACGCAAGGACGGAGGATATTGTTCCGGGTTGTCGTGGGAGGAATGCTTTCCCGCGTTGATGAATAACCAGGAAGCATGTTGACATTAGAATAACCAGAATTACGATGGCGAGTGCAAAAGATAGAGTTGAGGAGAGGACCGATTCTTCGCCACCTTCCGTATCGAGAGATCCGAGGACGACGGTAAGGACTTCAATCATAAGAGTAACCGTGGTGACCCAGGCGAGAAGCATGTGGCGATTCATGAGGGCTTTGATTACGATTGCACCAGGGATTGTTGCCGTGTAATCAAGTGTTAAAACAGTAGACGGAGCGTATCGTCTATAAAGAATCCACCAAGGCTCTAGCATTCGGAGGTCCTTTTCGACGAGTTCCCAGACAGTCTTGATGAAAATGGAAATGCCGGTAATAACCCAGGGGGCCTTATCAATAACGACGTTGAGTGTGGGAATGTATACGCAAAGGGGAAGCATGATGAGGATGAATAGGTTAAAGCCGATGAAAGGCATCATTCCTTTTTTGCGGAGGAGGAGAGGATGCGGATTCAGCGCTTTGGGTGCTGCATGGTCGCGTTCGCTTTCCCGTAAGCTTTGCGCATGCCACAAAACTCCGCGATGGAGGATGTAGGTTCGTTTGTTGAGTTGCTGGTGAATTTGTTCTTCCGTCGCGAGATCCAAGTCTTTAAAGTCGTGCAAAATGTGACTCTTGTTTGCCATGGCAGCTACACCCGCGATACCGGACGGGTCCCAGAGTAGTCCAGACTTCCGGGTACTCAGTTTAAACAGTGTGTAGCAAGCCAGAATTAAGATGATACCAAGAAAAGCCTCGAGAGATCGAGTAAATAGTACGTCGACAACAAGGTTCTTTTCGATATCATTCTCCTCGAGATTTTGCTCCTGGATCATCTTTTTCCGTGTCTTTTGATTTGGATGGACGCGGATCATAACGGAGAGCAAGATAGGGACCACACCAGATGCGAGGAATGAGATGGTACTGGCCGCCACAACAATGAACTGCTTGTGTTTGAAAGCGGAAATTGGTACGAACGGTGCCCAGAGTGTGTGGTATTCGATGTTAAGCGACTCCGCTGCCAGGGCACCCGTCGTACCCTTTGTAAGTTGATAATATGGCTCTCCACGCTTGACACCCTCATCGGTGACCTTCCAAACAATACCATAGATAACACCGATGATTGTCGGAACATATTTCCACACAGCAAATTGAATCGTTGGCAGTTTCGTGATATCTTTGTACGAGAAAAGTCCGGGTCTTCCGTCTTCCCGGATCCGGTTATTGTCGGAGAGGCGATACAAGACCTCAGTGGCAATAAGAAGCGCGATAGTAGAGAGTATAAGCAGGATGAGGAACCAGTTTCGCAGCGCTATGGGCTTCCAATTCGGTACATCTCGATCTAATCGGATTAGTCTGATTCAACTCCATCGGCGAACAACATCCTTACCAGGAGGAAAATAGTAACTCTGCTTAGCAACCTCAAATGTCCCTGCTCGTGTAGCCGGTGCAATGGCTGCGCTTGTCAGCTTCATCCACCTTGCGCGTTTGAAATGCTACTTACAATCTGTGTCTGAGAAATCATCCCACCCAACCAAGTTGGAAAGATCAACTGCCTCGCCAGTGCCTGCATTGCCTATCAGCGTATAATGGACTTATTATACTTGGGCATTACATACCGGTATAGGCCTTCTCGTCATTGAAATTATTTTCCTTCATTGCCAACACCGCTGCTGTTGGAGCCACAAATTCAGGTCCAAAAGATGAAATATCAACTTCAATCGGATCAAAATCTTCCTTTCCTTCCTCCACATTTCCCAACTCCATGTAATCTATTCCGCTATTCCGTATGTCGTCGTTCAAACTGTCTCGATTCCGTCGTCGAGTGGCAAATCTACTCAGAGAACTTCTGTTGCCACTCCGGGATACCGACGATACAAGTCTGGTGCCTAATCTGCGAATGCTGCCTGATCGATTGACTGTTGCCCGTCTGCCAAATTCGCTGTACGCCGACCACCTATTGTAGTCCCTGTTGGTTTCGGTAGCCATCGAAATCCGCGCTCCGTCGTACGCTGTATCTTCGTTGATAGTTGGAATATCTGGAGGTGGTGGCGCAATAGGTATCGAATACAGCGAGCTTCGATTTAGGCCTGGGGACTCCGTTGCAAAGTCCCTTGTTGTAGTTTGCTGTGCATACTCGAACGGGGGAGACGATATCGGGTCGGAACCGCTGTTTTGCTGGTATCTGGATGCGAAAGTCTCTTGATGAGCTGGTGGAGATACCGGTGACCATATATGGTTTCGACGTCCTGTTGGGTATGCGTTTTCGGGAGAGACAATCTCGTCGCGGTGGTACGCCGAGTCTTCAAACCGCACTCCCGATGGCCGCCCACCAGCTTGTGGCGGCTGGCGGGAAAACCCACCAGACGTTGACGGAACTGCAGGCGAGAATGGATAATTTGGGTCAAACCCAGTTGAAAGCGACGCTTGAGGTTCTTCATGTGGATGCTCTGGGATTCGGTGCGGCGGGGCATAGCTGGTTGGCGATTCTACTCGATCCCAGTCTTGATAAGCAAACTGGTTGGCGTCGTAGGGACCGTCATCTTCGAGTGTTGTGATCCGCGCCGTTGTAAAAGGCATCTGCAGGTGGTTGAGCAGCTTGTCGAGAACGGCTGCACAGTGAGAATGCCGAAGAAAGGATCAACAGCTCTAGGCCGTAAGCCTAAGGTACGGATCTCGCAGCGAGGGACAGTGGTGATAATTCGAGGGGCGGTGTGGTTGGGGTGAGTAGGGGAGAGGAGGGTGTGAACGCCGTAACGAGTGAAACAGGTGAGGGATGCGGAGTAGACAGCCGAAGGAAAGAAATCGAGCAAAGGCGTTCAGCCGCACAGGTGCAGAGAATGTGTCTGCCGAGTGTGGACAAGCGGGCAGATGTCCGCGGGGTCGGTGAGGGTGTTGGAGGTGCCTGGGGAGAGCTTGTGGAGGGGGATGCTTCAATGTAGATGCTGCAGCCCTCCGGCGCCTATGAGAGCTTGCGTAACCTCTATCTTTTTCCCTAACATTAGCTCAAGCACCAATGCTGGCTGTGCCGCTCGCAATTGTGGTTGTACTAAAAATGTAGTTTTGGTAAGCTGACATGATACATATAGCACTCAACAATCCCTCCACGTTAGCTGTGTATGCTCAGAATTTCTGTTATGCAAACTTCATGAACACTCCGTATTCCGGGGGATCCCATCCAGAGTCGATTCAATAGCTCAATTCCGTAGTCAGCGCGGGCGTCAAGCCTGGTTTCGCATAATATTCCGGTAACTTCGTGACCGCGGCTCCTTCATCGCGATTTTGGTCAGACAAAGGCCTGAGAACTATGGTTAGAAACTGTTCACCTGAAGGGGCAGCCAGTTGGAGATACTAAGTACCGAAACCAATCCTTACGTCTTTATTCCCCGCTGTTTGTTCGTTATGTCGGCGTCGCCATAGTACGCGCACATTGCTGCTGGTATAGTGATGGTGGGGAGAGTGGAGCCCAGTGTGCTCGTCAATGACTCGTCGTGGAGAGAGCCCAAGTCAAAAGGACGTTGAAGCCGGTGAAGCGCTCAAGGAAAGAATGTTGGGCCTTGAACTAGAGTTGGTCAACGTCACGTTAAAGTCGAAGTGGGGGCGTGTGCCTCAGTGACAACCCGTTGGCCGGGAGGGCGCTGGAACCGAGGAGATGGGGCTAAATATTATATATTTACTACTCAAAATAAAATTGTTTATAATTTATACAGTGTAAAAGGGGCCTATTCCAAAGTAAGGATAGAGTTTTAACTTAGGAGTTTATACACCCCGCCAGCACCTGGAGGTGCGGGCATGTCTTCTCACTCGCCCATCGATTGCGGCCCGCTCACGGCGTCTCCAAAACCAGGCCAATTTCCTCCGACTCTCTTCTTCTTCTTCTTCTTCTTCTTCTTCTTCCTCATCCCCATCTTCTTGCTCCCACTCTCTAGAACATCTTCGTCTCCCCTTCTTTTCATCTTTGCCAGTCTCTTGCTTCATCTTGCAGCACATCCTCTGACACTATCTACTCCACCCTTGCCGTCGTTTCTTCTCCACCATGTTGGCTCGCTACTTACTTGCCGCATTCACACTCGCCATACTTTCCTCATGCTCGGCTGAATCGGCTTTTGCTTCGGATTTTGGTTCGATCATCGCTAAAACACCGGGGTTGAGCATGCTATCCAGATTGTTTGAGACCGATCCTACACTCTTCGCTGCAGTTCAGGATCCGGTGGATGTCACGTTTCTGGCACCAAGCGATGAGGCAATGGCCGAGTTTTTGCGCATTACACGTACGTCACTCTGGCTGTTTCTCTTTGTGTTTGATTCACACGCTGACTTTTATTTAGGTGGCACCAGTGACTATCTCAGCAACAAGGCTACGCGGTATCGGGTCTTCAAAGACCTCTTCAACTACATGTATGTGGGCTATGTTTTACATGGATCTTCAATGAGCTCCATCATGGGTTGATGTTGACTGTGAGTTTCTTCTAGGACCATCAAGGGCATGTTTCGGGAACGGGAATTCTTCGATTCACCTAAAGTCCTTCCAACTTGGCTCGAGAATCCCGTGTACCACAACAACAAGGACACCCCAACGCAGTTTGCTATAAGCTTTGAAAAGAATGGAGGGCGAAAA
Source organism: Ascodesmis nigricans (assembly GCA_004786065.1). Classification (NCBI taxonomy): domain Eukaryota; kingdom Fungi; phylum Ascomycota; class Pezizomycetes; order Pezizales; family Ascodesmidaceae; genus Ascodesmis; species Ascodesmis nigricans. Next base: position 477,295 of record ML220115.1, read on the forward strand.
ATCTACGGAGGACAGGCATACGGACTCAACATTGTCAAAGCGGTGAGTTGCTACTTGTCCACAGTCATCTCAATGAAGTTGCTCACGTAACTAGGATATCCCCATCAACAATGGATTCATTCAAATCGTTGATGGCTTCTTCAAGATGCCTCTTTCATTCTCAAAAACGGCAGATATCCTCGGCTTCGATGATTGGCTCGATTACGTCGACGCAGTCGGTCTTCGCGACACCATCGATCAGACACCGACAACTACTATATTCATTCCTGCCGTTGATGCAAAGAAGGTGCCACCTACCAACAGCTCCGAACTTCGGGAACTTATCGAGTATGTGTTGGCTCCTTTTCCATGGGTTTTCTGACTCTTATGGGCAGATACCACATCATCCAAGGTCGCGCATTTTTCTCCACCGAGCTCACAAAAGCAACCACACGTGTCGAAACTGTCAATGGGGAGCGAATCTACTTGACCATCAAAGGGAAAGACTTTTTTGTGAATGATGCCAAAGTTATCAAGTCTGATATCATCACGTCGGCTGGAGCACTGCACATTCTTGACCGGTAAGTTTTAACACCATTAAGAAAAACGAATATAGCTCATGCCATCTTCTGTAGTCCCCTCAATCCTCAGAAGACCACCACGACAGATTCCAGGGGAAAGCGTTGCAACTGCTTGGGGCAGTATTGCGTTGACAGCGACGGTCTACCCTGCAAACTCGATGCTTCGATGAGGCCAATCGGTAGCAGTTCTGCAGTTGGATCATCTGATGAATACTTTGGCGTTGAGACAGATGGTGCCACGACGACCGCCGTCAACGGCGGCGCTATCGCAGCCTTGACAGCAGTCTTTTTTTGTCTATTGTATTAGCCGATTACAACCCAGGTATCGATATGAGGTGATGTTAAGGTGGGTTATTATTCGGATGGAACGTATGATGGAACGGTTGAGTTAGCATAGTCTATGTTGGCTGTTGGACTTGTTTCTTTTCAAATCTTGTTGCTGTCTTCTCTTGACTATTTTTATCTGTACTATACCCCTGGCTACTAGAATAAATGGCAATACCGCGTATCACGACGACCCATTCCAGTTGTGATATTATTCTTGGTTTTACGATGATTGTCCAGTAGAGTACAGTCTCCCACTCCTCCCGTTTTGTTGAGCTCCAGCTTTGAAAAATACAACTATTTTGTTGGTTCATAATATGTGGTATAGCTAATCCTAAGTCCAATAGATACGAGCCTTGTGGGTGCATGACCTCAACCTGAATGAAAATTCGACCACCAAATGCCAAAGAAACAGGCAAAAGAACATAAATACAATCCGAAATGGCAAAAAAAAGCGTAAAATGTACAGAATATAAAGCTCCTAACAGTCCACCTCAAAGAACACCTCCGAGAAAAAAACATCACACTAGGAGGATGTATCACATAATTAATAGCCGGCGAATCGCACAAAATTCCAACTTATTCCTTTGTAACCTCACGAACCTACGGTCACCGAACGTCAGCATCCAAGCCTAATAATAACTAACACACGGAGTACTAGTAGATCCCATCACCACCGCCAGACGATTGAGTTCAGGCAGCAGTAACATAACACACGCCCTTCACCCCCCTCCTTTCTCAAGAAAGAGAGAAAAAAAAGCGCACGCGTACGGGGACCCCAAAAATCATCCGCATGGTTCTCTTATTAGAGCTTCGACGCCCGTCCAACGTGGCCACTACGTACCCAAGTACCCTCGTCGCCGTTTGCGGTCGCCTTCCAGGTCAATAACGTGCCGTCGCCGGCGCCAAGTTGTTCGATTTCGTCGGGGACCAGGATGATGAGACGGAAATCACGGGGGACGGGTTCTTCTTCAGTCTGTGGGCACAATCGGGGGTGTTAGCATCCATCCACTCATTAAATTGTATCATGGCATCACAACAAAGGGATGATCGACAACATACCGGTGGCGGGAACTTGGCCTTAATCGTTGTCGGATTCTGCTTCTCCCAGATCTTCAACAACTCCTTATCCCAATCAAATGTTTCGCCCTCCGGAATACCCATGTGCAGTTCCGCGGCTTTGCGGCCCCGACTTTCGAGCTCGCCGTGTTGTGCGCCTGGGGAAATGGGGTAGTAGTTTCCGCGGACGCGGAATTGCGTCCACAGGGCGGGGAGGAAGAAGACACCTTCGGCTTTGGTGGAGATGTTAAGGTCGTGCGAGATTTTCTTGGAGCGAGCGTCGGAGGCGGCGAGGATGACGGCAGAGGTGATGTCGGTGGGGTTGCGGGAGGTCGCAGGGATTGTGGAGTCAGGAGAGTAGCTGAATTAAGCATATTAGTTAGTTTAAGTTGATTGATATTCCCACCAAGGGTTCAATGTAATCCTTGAGAGTAGAAAGGAAAAGGCTGCTTACGGTGCTTCACCCAAAAAACCGGCAAAGGTCAATGTCCGACATTTCGGCACCAAGGGTTCCGACACAGTCGCAAGCTGGAAAAACGTCACGGGTTGCTGTGATACAGCTTGAGTGAAAATCGGCTTCCAGTCGGGGTTGCTGGGGAACTTCATGATTGTACTGATGTCGGTCGTGGGATATGTCGGGAGCGGGTTGAAGATGTTTTGGACAGCGAGTGGGAGGAGGGATAAGACTTTCTGCATTGAAAGAAACGGAAGAGAGTAAAAGTTAGGGCGGGGGTGGTTCTTATAAAGATGTTTTTTTGAAGCAGATAGAGAGCGAGAGAGGCGGTGAGGAAGATGAAAGTTGAATGAGAATGATTCTGGTTGCTGACCTTGACCCCAAGCTACTCTTTTATAGCTCCACCAATTTCACGAGCTCAAGAGGCGATTCTATCGATGGTATGATTTTTGAAGACGAAACCGGTACTTGGTAAATTGCGAAGCTCAGAAACACCGTAGAGGACAACGTGGCTGTTGCTGCCCTTTATCTCATGAGGGGCATTGTCCGTTTCTCTCTGGCTCTCGCTCATCCCTACCTGCTCCGCCCGCTCACAACGGCACTCCGGATATCACGTCGTGTCGTGGGTTGGCGATCAGCCAAGGTTCTGAAATGTTGTGGCGTGACGAAACAATGTATGCCCCCACTACCTCCGAGTTTCACGACCTCACCACACACGACGCGGTAAGCCTGGGAAACAGCGGAGAAGACGCACCATCATCACGTTGAGAAACTGGCATATCGGCCGATGTCATGCGGGGGGCTGAAGAGACGGGACATTCGAATGTTTCGAGATTCGCGAAGGCTGGCGGAATGTTGTTTCGTTTATCAGTTCAGTAGGGATCTGTCGCGGAAAAATGGGGAGATGGACGGACATGGCATTGGACCGGGGATGTGATGATGATGCTGGTGGTGGAGTTCAAGAAGCTTCGGACGCAACTTCCCCGCATTCCGCGATGTGATCGACGCTTCCGCCCGTTCTGAACTCGCTTCACGGGAATTACTGATACAAACCCCACCGTCATGGAAACCTGGCCGCCACACTTTATTTTCATCACCCAGTTGACCAGCTCAGACGCCACTGCTCATGGCGAGACTTGGAGATGGAGATGGATGATGGTCATGTTGGAATGCTACACAAACACAACGGGCGAGCGGATGTCAAACAGGTTGGTAACTGGGGATGGCTATTAATGGGATAATGAGGAGACGGAACATGAGACCTGATCATGATCTTTTGAAGTTGAGGACAGCTTGCAAGTTTATTGACCGGATATTCGCAACACAGCTCCTTCGAGCTACCGTGGTAATGAGATACATCCCCGCCCAACCGAATCCACAGCCCTCCTGTCAGAGTCCACCAACCTCGATCATCTCGCCATGAAGAAAAGGGAATAGAAACATGTGGATATCTGCCGTTACAAAACATACTGTCAAAATTGTAGACGGCTCGTATCAAACAACAGAGTGCAGCAAACCTGGAAGACATAGACCAATCAAACCATAAGCCGAAGGGAAAAAAAGAAGTTCAACAACAGCACTTACCTACCCACTCTTCCATCCAACTCCCAATATCATATCGTCTCCCAAAAGCCATACAAAGAGCTTCTACCACAAGAACTTGCATCACAACGAAAATAAGGGAGAAGGAGATGGAAAGCTCGGAAAGGGAGGAGAAAGGAAATTTTACAACGACATGCAAAGAGTAGTTGAAACAAAGTCGGTTCCATAACCAGCTCACATCGGATATGTAACCACGTCTTCCTCCGTCTCATATGGGGCATCTTGGAAGCTATAATCACCCCGCACGTCGGTGTTCCACTGTTGAGGATGAAGCGTGTTGGTGTTTTGTGACATTTCCAGAAATGCAAACTCATCAATGGGGACAACTTGAAGCGATAGCTGATGGAGCTGATGGACAGAAGGCATTAACGACTCGGGTATCCCCTGTAGAGAGGATTGTGGAGCCGTTGGGACTTGCAATGGGCATAATCCACGTAAGAAGATGTCCTCAAGGAGTCGCTTGTGCTCCACTGGTTATCGGACTGTGCTGTTGCTGGGTCTGACCTTCCCATTTTTCTTGTCAATTCTCCTTTCCAAGTTGGCGTCAAATTTCGATGTGTATCCTTTTAACATGAGCGCGCAAGTCTCTTCGTCGATGGAAAAAATAATTGCGGCCTTTCGCTCTCTGGTTGTCCTCCTCCGAGCCGCGGCATATTGGACACCAGAGATGTTCGACCAAACCATGTGCCCTGTCGGAAGATAGTCCATGGTAGCTGAGGATATAGTTGTTGGTGGAAAGAGATTATCCACCTAGCGTCTGCCAACGAAGAAAACCCCAGTAACCGGCATGCACCCAAGTCGACCTGTGGCTTACTTTCAAGTTTAACATAGACTGAACATTTGAATGTCCGTCATATACCACTTGATGCGGAACTTGGAGGTTGGTCCCCGCCATTATTACCACCCGAGCTTCCATCTCGACGTCTACCCTGACTCCACTGTCCATCACCATTGCCGCCCCCTGAAGGCGATGACTGACCCCTACCAGCTGGATAAGGGCTGTAGCGCGAGTTACACGTCCCTTCCCGCCCGACCCAGGTGTAGGTCCTGGACGGGCAGGAAAACCTTTCCCGCTGTCGCCAAATCCGATGCCGGAATATGCTGGGAGTTCGCAAGAAAAGCGTATAGTACTAGTCGGGCGTATACGATGTACAGGACATAAGGCTTGAGGTAGTTCGGGTTCTCATAATCCTTCGGAGCTGTGGGAGCATAGTCCACCTGTAGTTGCTCAGTAGTCCTTACAAGGGATGTATGGGTATCGCAGGGGTCGATGGATTGTTGTATGGCCGTTGGTTGTGGGGTACAGGTACAAGTGGTAAAAGCGTCTTCCACATCGTTCGTGTTCTTGTTGATTGGACCGATGCGTGCCTGAAAGATGGCCAGACAGCCAACAAGGGAGCATGTAAAGAAAAGCAGGGCGAGTACATAGGCTGGAGGTGTTGTGGAATCGTCACCACGTGTTGCCCACGTGGTGGAGCTTGGAGGAGCCTGGGAAAAGAATAAATTCATTAGCCTTCTACCCGGTACAAAACCTCAAGTTCAACAGAGAGGAATTAAAGTCGAGAACGATGGAGTGAGGAGGATGAGGGATGGTTGAGCAGATGGAGCCTGTCAGTGCGTTCACGTCACATGACGAAGAACTCTACCATGCTATTGCATCCATCCATACCCGCGCAGAGCGTACTGGTAACTCATCGTTGGCTCTGAAGGGCAAAAAGAGTAGGGAACTTACCACGAAACCCTGCCCTCTGGTACCTCTGATGGCGTACTGTCCCGGAATACAGATAACAGTCTCAGTCACCAGTGATCCAATATCATGAAAACTAGACACATCGGTTGATAAAGTATAGTAGGTTGTTCTGGCGAGATGATGAAATAACTGGGAAAACACCTGGAGCAGGCTGCCATTATAAACCATCAGCCTCGATTCGAACTGTAATAATTTGGATGATCGGATCTGGTCTGTTGCGCTTTGCACGTTGTGGCGCTGCGGGGAAAGCGCTGATAGTCGAATAGAATTGGGATCTCCAGACCCGAATCATCTGTTCTCTGAGTTGGCACTTGTGGCCCACGAGGCTACAAGCACTGTTGGAATGATGGCTGTGCGTGGTAACTTTACTCAAGTTCCTACGCTCACCGCCATGCGCACCGTGTCGGACAAGCATGTTGATCTTTTTTTGTCAAGATCCAATGATCCAGTCTCAGAGTTTTATATTCTCCATCAATTTGCATAATTGAGACATGAATTTTTGGTCTCGACGAAGCATTATCAGACCAGCCATAGGGGATTAGATACAATCAATAACACTCGCCGCAACCCCTCCTTCTCGAAGTTCCGCGCCTCGCACTCCAGCGCACATGACACCACAACACACACCCATAATTGACTTGATCCTACATGGTGTAACCTGTCTCTTGCACTAGGAACACTGTATGACTGGATACGACGATTGAGTCGATTCTTAGGGATGGATAATCATGCAAGTTCATGAGAGTAATGAAGAGACTGCACACACACACGCATGTTGTATCTATCTGGAGAAAGTACTCTGCATTGCTGTAGAGCGCGGCTGAATCGGGTATAGAGCAAGACCGCGAGTTTCCAGGAACTTTCAATGCTCAACTTTGAACCTCGTCCATCGTTCCACAGATCATCACTCGGTGCGTTGCCATTGTAACCACCACCGACGTCACCCTGGATGGCACCTCCCCTCCCCCACCACCACCGAAGTTCACGCCCCCATCCACCCCTCAATCCGCCTCCCCTTCCACAGACGAGGCCACGTGAGCGATTGCACCCTCCACCCTCCTATCCCCCCAGCATGGCGAAACCAATCACCCAATACATACGGTCCAGTCCCTTCAAAACCCTCTGGTACACCTGGCGCTCCTACCGCTTCCCCTGGCGCAAACGCTACTTTATCGGCATGGACCTAAACCAAAACACATTCTGGGAGTTCCGCGACCGCATCAACGCGAGCCGCCCCAGAAGAACCGTCGTCTTCCGCGACAAGTCCCGCGACTGGGTTGATTACGCTTCAGACGTCAGCCGTTTGTCTCCCCCTCCCCCTCTCCCCTCTTTTCCCTGTCTCCCTTCTTCAGGGTATAGGAGCTGACTCACGCGCCAGCTCAATGGCATCAATGGCTTCGCGCCCTTCGTACCGCCGCCCCTACCATCGCCGAGCAAGAAAACGACCTCATCCGCCTCCAACAACTTAAGGCCGCCGCAAAACTCGCTGACGCACGCTGGAACTCGAAACCGTCCCTCCTCAATGTGGCTCCGCATCCACCTGTAGACTCGGTGTTAGAGAAGAATACAAGGTGGTCTAGTGACTCGGGGTTGCGAAGGGAGCAGGAGGTGGGGAGGGTGGTAGTAGGGGATGTGGGTAATGGGAAGGGGAGCGCGAGAGAGGTGTGGAAACCGGCCGGAGAAGGGAGTAGAAGGGTGGACGGAAGGGGGAGTGGGGTGACGAGAGAGGAGAGGGAGAGTAGGGTAATCGGGAGGTAGTTGTATGTGTGGATGGGGCGGTATCGACTTGTATATGATTTTATGATTATGTTTGAGGGGAGCGGGAAAAGAACGTTAATCTGAGGATGTGGTTTGTGAGGGGATGCGAGACACCCCGGGAGACAGCAACGGTTCTATATTCTATAATGGAGGAATTACCGTACGCACTTGAGCCTTTTGACGGTGTTCAGAGATTAAAACATCTCTCATGGGCCCTTATGCATAATGCTCATCAGACGACGTAGACGCTCCAAACCCCATTGATCCTACACAGGGAATATCTGAAGCAAAGAGTGTGGTTGTCTGCTTTCAGAGCTCCGAATCATAAGCTCTGACGACGACACTGACAGCCAATCCCCTGTTATTATTGCTCATCGACATCTATTTATCAATGGGGTACGTTATCAAAGCTATACTGAAGCTAACTAAGATGCCAAACTGACAATTGCCCGTACGATTGTCACTAGCATCCGAGTCAGTTCTCCCACAAACAGTTTCCTCAGATGAGCTGTCTACAGTTGCTGGGCATCATCATGGGTTCAGGCCCGTCTGGATGGGTGGATGGCCAACAACCCTTTTTGTCAGTGTCACAGTATTTACGCATGGCGTGCCAGGTACACGAACAAGACAGCCATTTTCATCCATACGACTTAGGAAGGTACGATCTTTACACAAATGATTGGCCCCGAGTTTCAATATCACCCATCAACTTATTGATATCTGGCCAGAGCTCAGATATAGCTCGAGCCCCATGTTTTCTGACGACGCAGTGGAGGTAAAAAGCTGATCCCTGGTTTCATGCCTATCTTTCTTGGGTTATCTTTCTTGGGTTATCCTCCGCGCCTATTGTACCACACTACAATACTCTAAATTAAGCCTTGTCGTATCAACCTGAGCTGAAGAAGACGCCTCGCCGGAAAGCCGAACGTTGGTGTTGAGAATGCCTTTCTGCACCTATGAAATGCACTCTGCTGATCAGCGGGAACATGATCACCGCAAGCAAGGGCCATAGGTTTTCTGGATCATGGCACGGGAGCAATATACCTATTTTCATGTTTTATCCACATAATCTGTATGATAATGTAGAAAATATAAGTTTGTGGTTCGATACATCGCGTGATAGACCATGGACCCGTCTAATCTTACCCGGCTATCATGATACAGCTCCCCTTTCCAGATCCGCGGACAGGCAAACCAAAATCCCAACCGCAATGTCCAGTTGACGAATCCGGAACACCCCACCCCGACCCTACCTCCCTCCACCTTCCTCCCCCAATATTCGATAATAATAATAATGCTATTCCTCGATCCGCTCTTTCGGAGATTACCTCTTCTCACCCTCCTCGCCAGCTCCGCCCTCGCCGCAAGCTCAAGCTCTCACCACATCTGGAAGTTCAACGACCCTGTACCGATCGAATGCCTCAATCGCACTATGTAACCCCCCTTATATCCCCCCAATACCCGAGCCCCCGCTAACCATCTTTTCTCTCTCTCCAGCGACACAGGCGAACACATAACCTCCCCCCTCACCGGCCGACTCCAATACATCCCCTTCTTCAGCTGCCAGGAAACCAAGCGCCCACTCACAATCCCCTTCGGTCAATCCACCACCATCAATTGCACGCTCCCCGACATCGCCGATGAGACTTTCCATCTTCTCGAGCTCTACCTCCATAACGACGCCCCGCTGACGTGTCGACTCCCCGTGCGTCCGTTTGGCGGTGAAGGTGCGATTGATGACGCCCAAGAGCGGGATGGAGATCATGTTCCGCTTACGATTGCGATTGCGGGGAAGTTGGAGGTAAGCCATCTGCATGTTGGGACTGTTATGAACATGGCGGTGCATTGGAGTGGGGATGAGGGGGATTCGACGGGAGGCAGGAAAGGAGGTGTGGTGAAAGCTGGTGTGGCATATTCTGTTCCTGATGTGGGTGTGGATGGAGAGAGTCGGGAAATGAGGAGGTTGATTATTGGGGAGCCGCTGCCGCTGCAGTTTCGGGTGCAGTGGTATTATGATCGGCTTACCCTTCCGGCGGACGGTGAGTCTGCGGAGGGGGTTGTTGGGGTGCTGGGTTTGATGTTCTGGTGTGTGGTTGCGGTGTTAGTCGGAGGTGTTGCTGGTGTGGTAATGGCGGGTGGGAATGTCGGTGGTATATTGAGGAGAGCTAGAAGGGTCATAGGCGCGAAAGGGGTGGGAAGAGGAGCTCCTGTTGGGCAGGGGATTATTGGGACATATCATGACAAGGGGAGTGGCGGGCGATCGACTCCAGGCGGGGGATATGGCTACGGATACGGAGGTGCTAATGCCGGTGCTTCTGGAGGTTATGGTTTACCGCTCTCGGGAATCGGTGCAAAGAGGGCGGACTGAATCCGAATGATGATGCTACGATTGATGTATAAATACCTCACGTGTATATGGGTAGATATGGCTTGCGTTTGATCTTAATCTTAATTCTTGGTTTACAATGAATGATTGTACGAAGCATAGCAGGTATCGGGGCGGCATGATAGTTGATTTATGAGGAGGATTATAAGGAACATTGCACGCAACCTATTCCTTGTCTTCTAGTTGGCCTGAAAGATAATTGAGGACTAGTAAATGAATAATACTTCATTCGGAGAGGAAAGTAGCGAGATTAATGCATAGAAATAATTTATTAGGCAAACCCGTATTTATTCAAAGTAGCGCCATTGTAAATGCTGGATCTTGCGCTTGTCCTCTTACTTCCTTAGCATCATCATAACGTAAAGCAAGTATACCAAATCTCTAGCTTCCAACAAGCCCTGATATTATTTCCGTTAAACCATAGCTCAGATGTGGTATCCCATTACGACTCGTGTTGTCCAAGACCCCTTCCTGTACTCCTGCATTCCCTCCACCCTTGCAAATGGCGCCCCCAAAGTACCGCGTTGGGTCTATCCACGTTGTTCCGGTTCGAAATGTAGTTGAAGGAAACATTCTTTCGTTTCGCGGCGCTGAACTCATCATTTTGAGGGAGATCATACCACTCGAAGAGTTCGCCCCATGTAGCATTTGCGGGGGGTTCTCTCGTTTTATCTTCGTTATTATTGCTTTTTGAGACGGCTTTAGGGGGCTTCTTTCGACGACTTGCCCTGGGTTTTATCTTTTCAACGTCCACCATGTTGTTTTGGCGTGAACGTTTGGACTTCTTTGGCTTTACGACTGGGGAAACGCTTGCGAGATCCTCTCCGTGATTTACTCCAGAAAGACTGAGATTGGTTTGTGGCTGGGATGAAGAAATTTCCGCTGTCATGTCCGGATGTTTGCGGCGCGATGGTTCTGCCCCTGATTTACGAACCAGAGGGTACTCAGATTCTGAGAGAGTATTGGAAGTTGGGATAGATCTCCGGTGCTTGGCTGACGGTTCAATTTCTGGGGAAGAGTCAGATGCTGGAATTGACTTCCGATGCTTAGTTGGTGATTCAAGCTGTGGGGGGTTTGGTTGGTTTTTCGAGACTATGGCCGGAGGTGGCGCAATTCGGAGTCTATGAGCATATTCGTTCATACTCATTGTACGGGGTTTCTTATTTTCGGTCGGTTGGGAGGCGCAAGGGTCATCGTGCGTTGAATCTACACCCCGCTGGGCCATGGCCATTGTGTCAACTTTACAATCTCTCTCACACAATTAGTATGAGAGTGTTGGCCTACCGAAATCATGCCTTTCGTCTTTCTCGTCCGTTGCAAGACTTTCTGGGGCTTCTCGAACAGGTGCGCGTGGCCCTTGTGGAGTTAAATCATAGTACCAGAACCTGGCCCTATTATCTTTTGGCCCCGTCTCTCCATGATTTTGAAGTTGAAAACTCTCGTCTGTAAGCTGCAATACTTTTCGGGATGCTCTCGTCCTTCCAAAGGGCGGGGAGAGCGGCGAAATGGGAGCGGGTGTTGATAGCGGGGTCAAAGTATCCGTTGTTCTTCCTCGTGGACGGGGACAATTCCTGTTTGTGGCAACATGATCCCGAGCTCCACACTTGTAGCAGCCTAAGCTGGGAGGATCTGGCATTGTTTATCCAAAAGGAGAATACTGCTGTGATGTGCAGTTGGGAGTGCGGGGAGGTGATAGGAGCCGTGAGTACTGGGATGAAAAACCGATAGAGTTTGCGTGGCAGGACGATGAAAAGGAAATTCGATGGGAGGGAAATAAGGTTTTGGCGGGGCTAGTGATGGAAAGGACAGAGTCAAAGTTTGAGAGAGACCATGGTGAGGCGGGGGAGTGAGAGTGAGCGTTGGTGGCAGACGCCCTCATATAGCAGCCAGCGAGAGAGGAAGTGAGGAAAGCAGCGGGCCAGCCAGGCAGCACTGGGAGAACAAGAAGAAGCTGGAACCTACCCATGCCTACAGCGAACAGACAGCCCCGTTGGTACATATGATACCTTCGCACTGTTTCCTTCCGCTTCACCGTCACCTCAACAACCACCACCACCAGCAACAACAACAACACTCACTTCCCCGTTCCCATCCCATCTACATCCCCCCCCCCCAACCCTCAACAACGCCAGCAATGTTTACATCGCCATGTCTCACCCCGTTCCATTCCTCCCTGTCCCAGAGCCCCTCGAGCTTTCCAAAACGCCTGCCCTTCACTTATGGTTCTTTCTCAACCTCTTTCACCTCTTCATCCTCACCCCGCCAACAACATCGTCTCCGAAACTCGCACAGCATAAGGTATGCTTTACTTGCTTTAGTTTTCGTAAGTATCCCCCTCCTAGCTATATCAAATGACTTGAACGCAATACGGTTTTGTTGCGTGTTTTTCGATAATGCTGACCATTCATAGCCCTCAGTAAATTGCTATTTCGGAGATGAACCGACACGAGTGGCATCGAGATGTCTCCCAGCGGGGTCCATCGCGGCAGCAACTCTACGATCCCCGTGTCACATCAACGGGCTTCGAAGATACGCTGCCATCATCAACCATAACACCTACTGAACATCATGACCGCATCCAGGAAGCATTACGATACCAATCCACGAACGACTCTACAAAGTCTCCGAACATGTCTCGTCAACAGTCCACTCAGGCAGAAAAGATTACGGACAGTGCCACAGGCACACCGATCAACTTGGCAGGATTAGATTCACTCGAAGTCTTCAAGGATCTCATCGGCGACAAATACCATGACGGCCCACCCTCCAATGCCAATGGGGCACAAGATGTCACCAGTTTCGATGGTTCGAACAACCAAACTCAGAATCATGACGAAACTGGGGGAACCACTCCCATCGGAACCCACCAAAATACGGCCGCCACAGTCGAACATCCACAGGATCGTGAAGGAGCTCATCAGGAGAGCGGCACCTTTGAGAACAGCTGCGCCGGATCTTCTGACCATCGACCTCTCCTTCATGTCCCATCGACCGAAACTTCGGAACTTCTACCCGGTGTCCAGCTTCCAGGCCAATTCTCCAACGATCCCGATGGCGCAGCTGCGCCTATTGTTCCCGATGAGACCAATCAGTCCAAAGTGAAGTCATCTGGTACGCCTCTTAACTCGACCAACGTACACATGCTGCTTGGGTTGAACTGTGGCATGTTGGACGTTGCTGATGATCCCGAAGATAGCCTGCTCCCCGCTTTGCTCCAGATCGGAAACAACTTGAAAAAATGGTGTCCCGGTTGCGGCCATCAGGGCCACAGTGGTTTGGAGTTCCATAGTTGCCCAACTGGCCGTCTCGTCCGTTACATCATGTCCACAGGCACCAAAGAGTATGCACTCATGCACAAAGCTGATGGGATCCTTCATTTTGTCAATGACCGACATCATCTCATTGATGGAATGACTTATCTGGCTTTTCGACTCCAAGAAGATAGCTCCACGGAAACAATCTATCGACTGAAGCAAACGGGAGCGAAACTTATGCGCGCGATCCTCAAGGTTCTCAATGACCCTCTTTACGGGCAGTTCATACGTCCAGCAGACCCTACCCAGAACCCAATGAGGCTGTCGGAGAAAGTGGCCATGCACCAGTTGACCGCCAGTTTCTTCAACCTTACTGGTTCAGGTCCGAGTGATGAACTCAAACATTTTGAAGATTGGACCAATTTCAATGTTCCTTTTGTTGTGAGTCAAATCGATTCATCTCCAACTCAATGATTACTTACATCTGATGTAGGGGTTTGAAGATGAAACTGGGTCCGAAATGATGGAAATCACCGAGGCTTATTCTCGGTTTCAAGAGGCTGTCCATGCGTCTCGCCTTCAGAGTGAAGATTTCAATCTCAGTCGTCCACTCAATCCCCATTTCCAGCTGGGCCTTGGGCAGAATACCAACCAGCTTGAAGCAAACCTTCCGGTTTATATCAATGATGAGTACCTGCCTGTCCAAGGGAATGACGAAAAAGACAAGAAGAAGCGCGTTACGACTTCAGATCCCCCAGAGTCCAACAGGACCAAGTACCGCCGTGGAATTGATACCTCAATCTACGATGGGGTCGAGACTGAAATCTTGGGTGGTAGAGCGAGCGTCCGTTGCTCTACGTGCCTCATGAGGGGTCATACGTTGACAGCCACCAAGACCTGTCCGATTGGAATGCTTGACCGAGCATTGAACTGTGCAAGCGCACGTACCAAAATTCAATGGACCAGCCTTAAGCCTAAAGCTGACAAGGCTTGTGGGCAATTGGAAGGAGTGATCGCTCTACTTGACAAGTTCCCCGAAGAGAAGGCGCGGCTCCGGAAGAAAATTGCTGAGTATCGTGAGCTCGATCCGGTCACTGGTCGTCCAAGATATGCTCGTAAGTTCTATACGTCTTGTACCAAAATAGCCAGCTAACCGGGATCAGCCATCAAAGGATATGCCTTGAAAGTTGCTCGGAAAGAAGCCCAAAAGGCTTTGGAGGAGAACTCCGACCCTCTTGCAAACATCCCGATTGTCAAGTATACACCTCAGCAAATTAGAGACTATACGTTTCCATACCTGCCAGGATTGGGTGTCAAGGCTGAATTCTTGCCGGTTCATTGGGATTCGTAAGTTCATTACCGCCACTCCAGAGGAGAACAAGCTAACACTTCATAAAGTTTGTGGCGCCCTGATATTCCGAGGGATATGGTCGTCCGGTCTGCCTGTCCTTTGGAGCGAATTGGTGACCGTCCTGATACGCACTGCCATTTGTGCCTTCATTACGGTCATGATTCGCGATACAACTCTTGCCCTGTGCAGATCGTCCGCCAGATCTTCCACAATCCCACAGCTCACGGGGTCGCCAAAGCTCGAGGGCTTTTAGATGAACAACTCCGAAAGGCCTTTTACTGGCAAGACGCTGTTCCACACGGCCTGAAGCACGATACCAGCAACATCGCGGACCTTTTCCAGATGTACCAAGATCATAAGAAAGCTCATGAGGATAAGCAAATGGACCTGGTCTCTGGACGCGATCAGAAGCGTCAAAAGATGCTTCATATTGTCCCCGAATCCCAGGCCGAGAAGCCTTACATGTGTAGCGACATATTCACTGGAGACGGCGGATGGGATTCTCAGGCTCATACCAGTTCTTTCGCTCATGGCCAAAATCATAAAGAACTGCATCCGTCTTATCATCCCCCGACTCCTCACTACGCCTCCTCCCCTCCCACGCAGTTTGGCTTTTCGTCAAGCGTTGGACCACAAACTCCCCAGATGCAGGCCACTCCCCCGGTTTCGGCTACACTTGCACCACAGCCCGTTGATGGCACCATCATTGACCACACCAAGCTTCGCGGTGATCAATTCGCACGTATCTTCCCGTATGTTGTGAATGATGGCAAGAACTACGGTGGACTGGTCGTCAACTTTTCGGCCATGCCGGTCCAGCTGGTGTTGGAGCTCATGCCATGCGTCATGAATTGTCCTGATATCGGGGCTTAGGGCTTCCCCGTCAAGGATCATGGCTCGAGATAACGGTGCCTGCAAACCCCCGCTTTTTCATCTATGATGATGGAGGCTTTTACAAGATTTGTTTTTTTCCTTTGTTGCTGTCGCTCTTTATGGCTTTTTCCTTTGTTCGAATACCCTGGTTTAGGTTGGAGGATTATATGGACGATACCTTGCTGCTTGTATGTGTTGGGATTCTAGCCTCTGTGATGGGCTTGATTTGTTGTACGATCCCATTCACGTTGAGCACGGAATGTGGGCCGGCATTGAAACCGAGTTGGTGAAAAAATTGAACGAGTTACTGGCCCGGGGGAATAGTAGGGAAAGTCGAGATAGCAGAAAAAAGTGGTTGCAGGATAACAGTTCATAGTACGGAGGATTCAATAGTTACTTGCTGATAATAAAACTACATTGTGAATGAAGATGGAGTTGTGAACAATAGTTGTGATACCGTGATCTTCGTCTACGATACACGCCTCTCGTTTGCGTTTTGTTTCGGCACTTACGCTTCACTGTGTATACGTAGCATGGAGAAACAGTTGTGCTTGACAGCACCGAGTACAGCAGTCCAGACGTCTGTCAACAAAGTACCGATATGTGCGTGGTATATCTCGCACAGGGGTCTAACATGAACTACTTCGGCACCATCCCCTTCGAGAACATTCCCGGTCGCGGGCGGATTGACAGTGTATGCAGCTAGCTGTAGTGGGGGATTGACCAAGATGCTAACTTTTAGCCCTATATTTGAATAGAATCCATGTCAAAGACAGGTACCGGTGCTTGCAGTGATATGCGGAGTGGATATCATATCGGATCTGAAGATACCGGTGTGTAGACAAATGTCGCGCGTGATCTCGGGCTTATCTATTGAGAGTCCGAGTTGGTTGAAGAACGGGCCAGAGTCCGAGGGAAACGAGCGGAGGTTTGGGATAGATGGATGGGTTGGGGAATTTGTGAGTGTGTCGTAGATCTCCCGCGGAATGAGATGCAGGTACGTACCGGGGGAGAGGCCAAAGGGATAGAATAT
The DNA here is from genome assembly GCA_004786065.1 of Ascodesmis nigricans. NCBI lineage: Eukaryota > Fungi > Ascomycota > Pezizomycetes > Pezizales > Ascodesmidaceae > Ascodesmis > Ascodesmis nigricans. The sequence continues at coordinate 493,699 of ML220115.1, forward strand.
GGTGAGTAGGAAATGGGATTGTGGATTCCTCAGGTAGAGTGAAATTATGGAGAATCTTAGGTGATCATGCCTGGCATGATCAGGTAGGACAAATGATGATATCAGCATCAGCATTTGAGTTTCCAGTTATTGAGGTGTCCATTGAGGATCAACGTTATATGGCATAGTACACGTAAACTCATGTCAGCCTTGTGAGTAGTTTTTTTATTTGTGAGCTTAATAAAGTCCACCTACTTTAGCTGTAGTTGAGCCCCCGCCCTCGCGTTTCGTATTTTGGGAAGGTTGTCAACCGCGAGAAAAAAAAATTATCTGTCATTTTTCAGCCCCGTGACACTTCCCGCAACCAAGTGTAAAGCTCTGAGTTGTGTGCATCACGGTTTCTCACGGATCGTTGCCCAGGCCCAGTTGCCATCCTCCAACACCACAATTCCTGCATCCTTCATTACCCAATTGATTGGCACGGTATGTCAAATACACCCCCCTCCTACCAATGTAATGCCGCTGATCCGGGGTACATAAGTATAGATCATGTACCTCGTACAGTACAGTTTAGGCGGGTACAAGCTTGCTCACCATCAGCGTTGGCAGCGACGTCAACTTCCAACTACAGTAATACGGTACAATGGTCACCATTGCACAGCATCACACTTCAGAGTTCAGACAACTTCCACAAGGTCCTACAATTTTTCTGCCTTTCAGCGATTGGGGGCCTCTGGAACGGCCATCTCTCCAGGGCACTCTCCAATGGCATTCAATTGACCTCCTTCCAATCCCTCCATCGTCTGGACAATCTAGAAGCTCTTCACATCATGCCGCAGCGCACGTGGACCATCTCCCATCTCTCCATCCAGCCCCATCGATGTTTCCCCCTCATGCATAGCAGCCTATAAATTCTGCCCTCCGTCAAACGTGCATTACTGCATGCAACCTTCCCGCAACAAAGTTTCGTCGTGTCATCATCATCATCTGCGTCACTTGGTCAAGTTTCTCTCGAGTCTCACAGCTCGGAATATTTGCTAGCCGTGTGGTTGCGGTTGCGCAGTGAAGGGCAAAGTGGCGCTTCTGCAACGAAGGCAATGGAAAGCCAGGTTTTGCAACTTTTGGAATCTCTGACACACAAGTGTGAAGAGTTTTCTCTGTGGCAGTTGCCAGAAACCACATAGCGTGCACAGTTGGTGGGCCTCTCTAGCCTGGGCGTCTGTCTGTCTGAACATCATCGCGGGACAGCTGCAGGTGTTCTACAAGCGGGAATTCCAATCAACATCCCTGGGCCATGCTGTCTAGACGTCCAATTCCTTCTTTCCCTTCCCAACACGCCCAATCTTTGGCGTCCCCTTCTTTCCAATATCCCAACCCCAGCTCCGCAACACTTTCACCACCTTGGGCGTCACGGCCGCTGTAATCGGCACGCGGATGAAAATCAACGACTTGTGAATTGCATAAGCAAGCGCAAGCTCCGTCCAAATACCTATTCCCCAGATCAGCTCCCCACCCCACCCTCCAATCCTCTCCAGCCCCAGTACGAGAAAAACTTACTCGCCCCCTTTCCCTCCATCCTCTCTGCGACCTCCCTCTCCCTTACCTCCTCCTGCTCCTTTAATTCCTCCCTCGTCAACTCTCTCACGGGTATCCCAACCTTCTCCCGCAACGCAATCCAATGAGGTTTCACGGCCTTCACAATCACCTCCTCGTATTCACCAATCTTTTCAGTGCCCACTAATCGCACGCCGAGGAAACAAATGGGAAAGTCAAGGGCTGATAAACCGAGATAAACCCCCAGAGCAGCGTAGCCGTATTCTTTCGAGAGGGCTTTCATGCGGGCCCCGAGGGTTTGGGGTGGTGGTGGAGGAGGAGTGGAGAGGAAGCGACGTTGGAGGGGAGAGCGGAGGGGCCTGAGGGGGAGGCTGGTTGAACGGGGGAGGACGCGAGGGTAGAGGACTCGTGACATGGTTGGCAGGGCGGTGTGGGGAGGAGGAGGGTTGGTTGGAAAGAAAGGCTGGCTCGGTGAAGGCAATTTTTTTTTTTTTTTTTGTCGTTCGGGGGGGTGTGTGTGTGTGAACAAGGCCAGGCGTGTCTGGATCGCGATCTTGCGTGGTAGACCAGCCAGGTGACGGTGGGGGGCATCGGCTTACTCGATATGGTTCCACGAGTGCTGGGGTGTGGACTGCGAGTTGCAACATGCCTTATCGGGAGCCGCGTGATTTGAACGTCAAAAGGGTCGTCTTCCCCACTCCCGAGCTGCTGCTTGTTCTTTTCCAGCGCTACCCATCTGTACCCGCGCAACCATCGCCCGACACGCGGCAATCCCGAGACGTCCGAGAGAAGCCCGACCGACCGACTGATCGAGTGTCACTGCGAATCCCGAGCTGAAGCCAGAGAGCGAGCGTCGGAAACCCGAGCCTCCCGCGCCACCCCCCCCCCCCCCCCCCCCCCCCCCCCCCCCCCCCCCCCCCCCCGCCGCCGACTCCGACGCCGAATCGTCCCGAGCGAGCGAGAGTGTCCCACCGACGGCCTGGTTCGTCGGGCAAAAAAAAAGGCAAAATATATATATATAATTAAAAAAGAAAAGAAATTGGACATGACCACGTCGTCTGCCGTCAATTCCGCTGGGAGCCTTCCGACGCCACTTCCTCCTCCTCCTGGTGGTCAGCCTCCACTCTCTGGTCCGCCAGGCCTCGCTCAGCCCGGTGCTCCTGGAGGTGTGGTGTTGTCAGCCTCGCCGCCTGTTACTGGTGGCTCTGGCCAGGTGGTGACCAGTGGTGCTCCCGGTACAGTTCATTGTGAGCTCTCCTCCTTTGTCTCACCTCCCTATGGCCTCAGATCTTCCATCATTGTCCCTCCCCGCTGCATTGAACAACTGGGCTGATATGCCATTTGCTTGCTGAAGCTGCCCCTCTGAGGCCTCCACAACCTGTCCACAAACGCACCTACCAGGCGTATGTCCGTCCACGCGCCCCGCCGTCTACAATGGAGGACGTGTCCGGCTGACGAACGTACGGACGCATAGATGCATTCCGTGTAGGCAGAGAAAAGTTCGCTGTGATCTGGGCTCCGTAGAGGCTCCCCATGATCCGCCATGCGTGCGTTGTCGACGAGAGAGCAAGGTGAGTGATGACGGGGAGCCACTGGAACCGCTATGGGGTCATACGAGATGATGACGATGATGATGGAATTGGGATTGCGCTGACCTGTTGCGTTTGCTGCCCCCCTCACAGGACTGCTTCTTCTCTGCCACACGACGCAAGAAGACCCCCAACTCCGAGATCCCGCCGGGTCTCGGCCGCGGTCGATTACTCCGCAAGCGAGACGACGAGATAGAGCCCCTGTCCTTCAAGCGAGCGAGAACACAAGACGGATCCGAAGCCAGCGATGACGCCGATTCATCTTCCTTCCGCTCGCCACTCAAGCGCCACTTCGACCAACAGATTGACCCTTCACTCCAGGACTCCATGCCACCAACGTCCCAGGACCAGAAACAGAATAATGCAACATCTGCAGACACCATTCTGCAGAGCGAGCTATACAACAGTCATGAAGCACTCTTGACCTTGATTGAGGCTGCTGGGAAGGATACGCCAGGAATGCTGAAGAGCGAGAGCAGGGACTCGTCAGACGAAGAGGAGGAGGATTCCATTGTTTCAGGCCATGTTCGGACAAACTCTTCAGGGACGATGCACCGGTCTCCAATGGCAATACCAGGTGGAAGATACGACCGTGCAGTCAGGTTCTCATCAATGTCTGATGGAAAGACGAGCAGCACCGGAAGCCACCCGAGACCATTGCACAGAAGGAAGGCATCCACAGTTGTATCTCCGTTAGCACAAGGAGAACGACCAGGGACGGTTGATAGCGATGATGACGGAATAGGCCATGCCATCAATGCATGGAACAAGTTTCGTTTTGTCAAGGCGGGATGGTTCACGGCGCGAGAGGCAATCGGTTTTATGGAATATTTCTACCACAACATGCATCCACTATCGCCTACATTGACAAATCCATCACTTCTGCACGCCTCCAACCCGAGACACCACCATATGTTGTTGAGACATGAGCCATTTTTGGCAACTGTTATCTTGACTGTAGCATCACGGTACATGACTTTGCCTGGTCCTGGCGGAGCTTCGCGGTCGTTTGCGATCCACGACATGTTATGGAGGGAGGTGAGGAACGCATTTGAACGAATCATGTGGGGAGGAGGATGGGGTGGCTTGGGAATCATCAAACCAATAGGTGTTTCAGCGAATGTTCCTGTAGCTCCACCAAATGGCGCAACCACAGGGAGAGGGCTAAGGACATTGGGAACAGTGGAGGCGCTCATGGTTTTGACGGAGTGGCATGTTCGCGGAATTCACTTCCCCATGGATGTGGAAGAGAGTGATTGGGGCATTGAGATATCAGATGATGAGAGCGAGCCGGTGCCGAAGTTGGCTTCAATGGGGGGGATCGTTATGGAAGGATTAGGAGAACGGCTTGAGAATATTCTTGAACCAGGTATGTTCAAGCAAGTTTTTCATTTGGTTCGATGTGTTGACACATCATAGCGTATCGCTCGGACCGAATGTCGTGGATGCTTTTGGGAAATGCCCTCGCACTTGCCTATGAGCTCGGTGTATTCGACGAAACTGAGGGAACAGTATCGCCAGCGCCTACACCACCAGCAACCGGAAAATCTGGCGAGTCACAGGTTCCCTTCCGTGTACGATCACGGCGGATCCAGCGTCTGTTGGTTGTCTACATTATGCAACTCGCCTCTAGGATAGGATGGACCAGTATGATTCCCCGTGGAGTGCGAGAAACCGTACGAAACCAGCAGACCCCACTGCCCCCAAACCCGGATTGGTCGAATCCGAATGACCTCCAGGATGCCGTGTTCACCTTCTGGGTCGAACTCAGCATGTTCATGACCAGCTCTGCAGAGGTCTTGTTCCCCAACAAAATCGCCACAAGGGAGTTGATGCGTACTGGGCGATATGTTTCGCTGCTTGAACTCTATCAGCCCCAGCTCAGACAACATAAAGCCAACTTGGACGCCCTTAGGCTACCGCCAGCCATCCACCACATTCTTGTTTTAGAATACGAGCACGTCCGGTTTTACATCAATTCCCTCGCCCTCCAGGCCGTTATCGACCGTTGCTCCCTCGCGAGCCAAAACAATAACCCCGCCAATGGAGCTAATTCCGCGAATGGCAACTCCGGAAACACCAATTCTCCCTTCGCAGCTCTCCGCGAAATGAACTCCCAAGATGTTGAATACATCCGTGAAGTTGTTGACGCGTCCCGCTCCCTTCTTTCGACAGTTGCTCACCACATGCACCCAAGTGGTTACCTCCGTCATGCCCCGGTCCGCGTCTTCTTCCGTATCCTTTCTGCGGCGATGTTCTTACTTAAGACTTTTGTCCTCGGTGCGAAGGAAGTGGAGGTGAAGGAGTCGATGACACTCGTTGAAGCAACATGTGACTGCCTTCGTTCTTCAACAGTCGATGATCTCCATCTTGGTGTACGCTTCGCAGACATGCTGGGAGCTTTGGCACAACGTGTGCGACAGAGATTTGTGAAAGTCCAACGTAGCGGCAATGGGATTGAGAGCGCCGCTAGCCCAGCACCACCTGGCATGCTTCAGCAAGGTTGTGAGAGCGACAATGGTAACACTGCCACCGACCAGGCTAACAATGACAACAATAACAATCCATTTTTTGAATACCGCGATGGTCAAACTCCACATTCCGGTTTTACCCCAGGGCCATTCCCAGACCATCATCACCAGCATCATCATTTGGATTCCAATGGACACCATCATCCGCATCAGGATACGAATGGAAATGACGTGATGATGGGGAATTATGAGATGGGACATCAGCCAACAACACCGGGTGGTAGTGGAGCATGGGGCTGGGGCGCTGATGATTGGTTGGCATTGCCATTGGATCCGCTCATGGGATTTGAGAACAATATGGTGACCCAAGGTACAATGGGGCCGGATGTAGGAGGAATGGATTTGCTGGAAGTACTTTTGTCGGGAAACAATAATGGTACATGACGACAAGTGGGGATGCTAGTGGAAGGGGGGTTCTTCTGTCTTTGAAAAGAAGAAAAAGAAGAGTGGTTACGAACTGGTTGGGTGGTGGGTGGGGTTTTTGAATTGCGTTTATGAGGGGTTTCTCTCTTTTTTGTGTTTTTCTGATACGTTTTTGAGCCCTTTCATTGATTGATTCCATTGATTTTAACCATTACTTAAGGCGTTGCGGGTGGTGGGGATTTGCTGGAGTGGGCGGAAGGTCGGGAGGAGGGGCATTCTTTGTGAGAGGGTATGATAGTGTGCCAGTGTTCAAGTACATATTGGAAATGGCCGAGTTGGCATGAGAGGTTGAAAATGTCATGCGGATGTGGACCGGTGATTCATGGAGTGAGAACTTGACTTTCGTCATGCGATGCATTATACATGGTCTGTCCTAGCTTATACCGACGCTACATCGCTGTTTAAAGAGGGCCGTCCCTAATGACGTAGCAAAAAAATTCAGGCCTTACAACCTGTGTTGGGTTCGGACGAATTGGGTGCATGGATTGATACAGCCTTTCTCTTCAGTCCAGCATCAAGAACTGCTCAGCGCCGCCTCCTTCGCAAACTGATCCGCCTCATTCAACGCCCTTGGAATCTGCCAAAACTGCACATCCGTATGTTCCTCCTTCAAGTCGGTCACAGCACTCACCAACTCCTCCCACAAATCCTTGTTCTTCACTACCTTCCCTGCACTCGTCCTCCACCCCCTCCTGACCCACCCGGCCATCCATTCCGTCATACCCTTGACGACATACTCGCTATCACACGCCAATATGATAGTCCGCACCCCCTCATACGCCCAGTCTTTCAACTTCAGCCCCAGGATTACCGCCCGTAGTTCAGCCCGGTTGCTGGTGTGTGGATTACCATCGTCCGGGAGTGGAGATTTCAGCGGTGAACCTTTAGAGAGGCAGGTATACACGACTCCTGACCCACCACGAGAGATGGACTGAGTTTGGTTGTCCGGACACGCGCCGTCGACAAACATCAACATCTTAGTGGGGTTGCATTTCCGGAAAAAGCGCACTTCCGCGGGATCGAAAGTGCTGGGAGTGTTGTACTGTACTTCGAAGAGATCGAAGGGTGTTGCATGTGGTGGGTATGGTATAAAGCGTGTTGCTTTAACAGGTTCGGTGTGTTTGCTCGGTGGGATATATTCAGGAAGAAACCTGCGGTTTGGGGGCCTTGGGATGGGTTGGGACATCAAAGTCGGAGAGCTCTTGTTGCCCCTTGGGTTATTTTCCTGCACTCTGGCCGAGAGAGTGTGGATTTCGTGGTTGGCCTCAATAAACGCGGTCAAGAAAATATATGTGATATGCTGGCGGCAGAGAATCAACCAGCCAGCGTGCTCTCTCTGGATGAGTCCCTTCCCTTTCCGCAACACCTCAAGTAGAAGTTCTGGCGGCGCGGATGAAGTCACGTCCATGGATATCCCGTATTCGTCGAGATCAAGGAATTGACGGAAGGACATTGGTTTGGGTTCATTGTTCGGGAGAACGCCATCTTCGAGCCCGGCACGAACGAATTCTGCGTCGAAGGGGAATTGAGAGAGTGGGTCGCCTTGAATGCGGAAGGAGAGGACATTGAGGATCTGAGCGGGGTCTTCCTTGCACCATGCTGGAGTGAATTCCGCCGCAATATCGGACAGATTGCCCTTGTATGCGTATTGCCGACCCTGGAAGATGGTGAGCCGGGGTAGTCATGATGGAGGCATTGTGGTGGTGAAAACTACGGACCGGAGTATCCATGGCTCTCCAGAAAGCTTGCTCAGAGACAGTGTGGAGTTCATCTATGATAGCGGAACGGATGTCCTCTGGGATAGAATGCCATGTTGTCCCCACAATTGTTTGGTGCCGGCTGTAGAGGGTTTTGAGGGTTTTGTGTGCTTGGACAATGGTGTCGCCTATGTAGCTCATTTTTGGTTATTATCCTGGTGTAGTGTAGTGGTGCAGTGGGTTTACCATAATTCTCCATTTTGAAACCGGGAGTCGATGGGTTTGATGGGCTTGATAATGGCAGGGTGTTAAGTTGCGGCCCGCGTTGTGGGCGACGGTGCTGCAGAGGAAATACAGTTGTCTGTTTCAAACTGGCCCGCAAACAATGCACTGATGAGTCATCCGTTCAGTAATCATGGGTGAAGGTGCGTGTCAACGATTGTCCCTTTTTTGGGTGGTTTCATTCGGTTTGACCGGCGGAGTGATACATTGAGATCACGATGATAGCGCTATGGCCTGTTGAGAGTGCATCTGATATTTTACTTTTCCCTCATAAAGGGTGTAAACCGGTGCAGGCTCACTTTCTCCCCCATTCATGGTTAAGTGAGGTGATGAAGTCACATATTCCTTCCTCATCACATCGTATCACATCGTTGTCTCCAATCACACGTCTAAGCCATCAGACCTACTTGGTACTGTTACACTCACATCGGTAAAGAAGCAGCGGATTCCCAATGGCAGTATAAAGTATGTCGCCGCCCGAAACTCGTGTTCAAGCTGGTGACACGAAACGCTTTTACATTGAGATGTTCTGGGTAAAGCAACTGGAAAACAGATGACTGTACACTTTGTGGTACAGGTTGATAGTCTGGATGTAGCAACTTAAGAGGGTTACATTGGGTTAAAATAATAACGGAGGGTCCCGATTAGGACGTCCAAAATGGGTCATGGGATATGGCTATCGAAAGTTCATAGAATATATGGAGAGAGGCTACAACATAGAAGTCACTAATCTATAGTCTTCACCATCGTATTGATATTTCTGTATCACACATTTGCTCTCATGACCGAGGGAAACTTTAACACATCTCCACATCGTATTATGATGAAGAACGCACTCTTCGCCGTTTCTGACATGGTCTGATGATGCGGAAGCCATGGCGGTAGCGTGGGCAAACTTTGAAATAAGATTTTCGGGAGGTTTCGGAAACCCATATTGGTGATGAACGATGGGTCGGTCTGCAAGAAATAATACTGAATGCGTAGGAACCGAAACCATTGGGCCCGCACGATTGATCGCCGATGTTGTGCGACGATGGGTTGGTTGTTGTGAAGCCTCTCATCTTATCATCGGTAACCTCTATCCGGTGGCATGGGGGATCCAGTGATGAGCAAATCCCTCTCGTCGTGAGAGTAGATATCGGTACGTATGCTATCTATTATTTGAGTGCCCACTGACGCACGTGACACGATTGGAAGATGCCTTCGTCGTGGAGCTGAAAACTTCCTGATTCACAGGCCAGATCGAATGCTCACATTAACTGCCGGTACTTGCCGTGAATGCTTCATGCATATCATCTTCGGAGACTTTTGACGTTGTCGCGTTGCAGGCGCTGGATCAATCAACAATGGCTCTTCAAACAGAAGGAGTCATCTGGTGATCACCATCAAATGACTACCGGGAGTAAAGCATGGCTGCAATGAATGGGGTACATACATGAAAGGCTTGTTATCACTTCTAACCAGATGCTGGACACTCCACGAAAAGTTGCGGAGGTCGATTGACCGGGAATGAAGCGTAACCGAAATGTCATCATTTCCCTTTTTCAATCACTCCCAACGATCTGGATTGCGCAACGTTGCACAGCCGCCATGCAGTACATATCCCCATCCATGTCAAAAGGGGGCGAGCCACCAATATTGGGAGGTCTGAGCTTTTCGGGGTGAGAGATTGATTTTTCGTCATTCTTCCTATAAACTCGACTCCTGAAGCCGGGCGGTTGTGCTGTTGACTCGAGCCAACCAGACCGTCGCTAACGATATGAAGCCGTTCAGACACCGTCGCCAGGATGGTGGTAAGTGGCTTTTTTTCTGTTTTCGGGGTTTGAGAAGAGAAGATGATTTGGGGATTGTTGGCCTCATGGTGGGAACAGTTGGTCTTGAAGGTAATGGTGGTGACTTCCGATCGAAGCGTCTGTCTCCTTTCGGCTATCGGTGTCAATGAGGTAGGACTTGTGTAGGGCTCAGCGAGACTGTTGGCTCTGATTGTCTTTGCATTGCGCACAAGTGAGACATATTATTCACCGTTGAAAAGTAGGGGGAGGGCAACGTAAAGGATTCTTCTTCATCCACAATTTCCCCAGGCCATAAAACACGGTTGCGGAGGACAGAATGTACTGATCTGACAGGCTTCGTAGCAGCAACTTATCTCACCCCTCGAGATTCAGGATACTCCATATCGGGCTCATCCCTCAGTTCCGATTTGAAAAAGTCGTCAACAACCATTGCATCCCAGGCAGCGCCAGTGCCTCCGATTGAGGAGAGCACTGCACAGGCAGAATGGGGCAGTGAGCTGCGAGAAGCTACCACGGAGGATCCAGATTCGATACCATACCGAGATGATGTTCCCCCGCAACTTCCGTACTCACTCCATGAAAGAAAATGGTCCATATTGATTGTGTGGACGATATTGGTACTCGATTCTTGTGTACTCCCTGTAGGGTTATTTTTCATCTTGAAATATGCCGTGGGGTGGGACGATACCAAAAGTATTCCTCTCTTTCCATCCTCGCATTATTCGAAATCTCCTCCATACTGACCACCACGTATCCTAGATCTCGGTGCCTCCTCTGGCATATTCGGCTTCGTATCCCTCCTACAATATGCGCTTCGCTTCTATCGTCTTCTCATACGCTCACCCATATATCGCCCTCTCAACGCACCCCGCTGGTACTTCGATGTGTATCAATATCAGTTCACTTTCGGCTTCATTCTCATCACCGTCTTCGTCTCCGTCGGCGTCGGCCCACAAGATCTCCGTCTCATCGGTTTCACCCCCGTTCTCCTCCCTCTCCAATGCGCACCGCAATTGTTGTTTTCCTGCTGGGCGTATAAGCGGAAATGGAAGATCCCGTTTCGCTTCAGCAGTATGCCCAAGGGAAGTGAGGCTCCGCCGGCGGTGTTTACTATTGTTGAGGACGTGGTTGGGGTTGATGGGAGAGGCGGGTTAGACTTCAGGAGGGCCTGGCTGAAGCGATATAAAGAAAGTTGGTATTTTAGGGAGTTGCTGTGGAGATTGACGTTGTTTTGGGGTATTGGAGCTTTTATGTGTTTTGGTGTGACGGCGGCTGTGGTGTTGCCAAAGAGTGTGGGGAAGTATGTGGCGTTTGCGTTTGGTGAGTTCTCGTCTCAGTTCGTTTGGCTCAGGGCTTGAGAAATGGATACTGATGATTATGATGGCTGAAGGCTGGACTTTTCCGTTCATCTGGGCTGGTATGTGGGCTCTGTTGACCATATTTTATGTCAAAGGAGAGCTTAAGAAGGAACAGGAGGTATGGAGTGTCGAGATGACAGAGATAAGAGCTCGAGAGAGGCAGGGTGGAGCACCGGTGCCCAGTATAGAGGCTTCCAGGCAGACGTCGGATGGACCGCATCATCATAGGGCTGAATTAGGTAGGACAGGTCTTGAAAATCAACCCAATATGACAAGGGATGACTGTTGACTGTATTTTTGATTTTCTGTACATACATTAGGATTCAATTTAAATGAAGTGTTTTGTGCCGGTTATTGTCTTCGATATTCACAGGTCGCATGCATTACAGCCAAAAAAATCCGTTAAGGAGCGAAAAAGAACGTTGATAGCAATGCAAACACCCTGAGAGGGAGTTTCCCATATGATAACCCACTACAGCGTCAACAAGTCAGGGGACAAGCAACAAAATCAATAGGAATCAACGAACCTATTCGGAAAGGACCTTGAGGTTTAATCCTCAACGCCCTTCGATGCACTATCGGACAATATTCAAATCAGCCAACCAAAAAGCGTCAAGCGGGAATTCCTCCGAACACGCGCCTCCAAATATGTATCCTATAGCCATCTGCCAGTACCGCGCCCAGGCCCCGAGTCCCCTGCGTCGGATATTAAGGCACCTTTGCCATACGCGTAGGTGCATCGAAACTTCTCGGGGATTCCTTTGACGCCCATCTCCCAGGAACCCCCGGATCATGCCCGATGACGGGACACTCGTCCTGCCAATCATGTGTAACTTATCTTTCACATCGGAAAGATTTATGTCCGACGTATCAAGGTGCATCTTACCCATTTGATTCCCTCCTATTCGCTTGGTCTGCGTAATCTCAATCAAGGCGTAATCATACAGAATGCCCCCCATCAACAACTAGCTCCTTATACTGGGTCAATACTCCAAAACCCGTTTTTCTTTGTCCTAGAGAGTGCGCTTTACAGAATTCCACCCATCAATTTCGTTTTGGAGTGCGATGCATTCGTAACCAGGTGTTGCTTCAGGCACAGTTCGCCCTTCTCGTCTCTTTTTCTTGTCCATAGCTGATGAGAAGAACTCTTCAATCTGACGCAGACGAAATTGTCAATCGGGCTCGGCCGGCTGGACGACGTTGGTTCCGGTAGGAAGGAGCTCGCCTAGCTGCTCTGCTGTCAGATTGGGGGAAGTAATTCTGTGAACGCAAAAATTGTGTGCACATGTCATTCTGTAAATTCGGTTATTCTCATCAGTGAGGTAACGATCCTGACCACATCGCACCCTCAGGAGACAAGCTCGTAACAGTCGGCGTTCCGAGAATTTTGGCCGGTACGGAGTCCTACCTCCCCGTACAGAACCTCCAGTGATAGCTGGGACTTGAACAATATATCTTGAAGACGCTGTTCTAACTCTGGCTTTCCGGCTTCCATTGAATCGATAATGCAGATGAGTGATCGATGCGGTCCTGTCTTTTCAAGAGAGGTAACGTTTGCCTCGAAGCAAAAGAACGAGGTGCGATCCTCCTCAAGGAGATCAAGGACTTGTTCTCGAACAGCGTCATAATCTTCTGAAAGCGCAACGGGTTGAATAGTCTTCATGGGGTTTGTCGGCCCGCCTAGGGTTCGGAACATGGTGAGAGGAAGCCGATTCCTGTACAAGTCAGCAAACATAGTCTGGATGATCTAGTAAAACGGTACTTGTGCAGACAGGCGGGGTGGAACGTGGATGGCGAGTAGCCATACTGTAACTCTCAACGAAACGCGTAACGCGGTGCTCAAAGGCTTCCACTCCGTGGAGCGTAACGCAGTGTGCTTTCTGAATATACCTTAAAGGAGTCAACAGGATGAATGTGTAAATCATTTCAGTGGTAACGCTCAAGGCTTTGGTTGCAAGGTCGCCAGTCGATACAGTACAACCTTGGGAGAGAAGGAGAGGATGCGGAGCCGAGAGATTGATCAATGCTCTATCCCAGCTGAGTCAGCCTCTCGTCTCCCGCCCAGTGCTAGCAGTCCACTCACGGTCCATGCCGAGTGATGATGATGATGATAACTCTCATTTATTGTCGATATACCGGTTTGCACTTGAACTTTGTACTACAATAGTGATCTGTGATGAGTCGCAGGGCGGTATGCTGCATCACAACGCTTTGATACTGGTAAAACGATCATGGACTTCACAAAGGTACCATGCCCTGAGCACCGGTGTCCGTATCCGAATGGCGCTCTATCCAGGGATCGACTAGTGCTGATCAGTCAGGGCTGGAAAGCTTAAGTATCGGTGGCCAATAAGAGCCGAAAACCTCAAATCTATATACAGGACTTTCAGCCTCGAATTAGCGACTCCGATGATTCGGGAAAACGCTCCTGCATCCATAAGTCGAGAACACCCTAGTCTTTCTTTATCATGCCGTCACAACAAGGAGGTGTGTGTTCAACTACAAAAACAACACGCCTCAGACCTTGCCCTCTTTTCCATCACGGAGGGTGATCGATACTCTCCTGTTCCGCTCGTTTTTTTTTTCGATCGTCTTCCTCACACTCGTTAGCGATGTCGCGTCTCTTTTTCCGCCACTTCTTAGTGGTTTTATTGGGTTTGCTTGTGGTTTCCTCAACAGCTAAAAAACCACATAGAAAACATTGCAAACCGAAAAGACCGACCCATGGATTCCCGATGATACCACAGCCCGAGATCACTCAAACGCCCGAAAGCCCAAAGAAATACTGTTGTCGATCAGGTATGTAAGAAGAGTCTTGCAAATCCCGAGTCATGGAGTAATCTGGAGATGCGGGATGTCGGAGAACTGAACACTGAGGACTCAATGAACAGATCAGGTCAGAGGTCAATACTGTGAGTGGATTCCTCAGGAGCAAGAGTGCCATGGGTCAGGAAACACCCCGGCCACGAGTTCTGAAGATCCTCGGCCACCGGGACACACCACCCAATCTTCCGTCGTTTCACCCGGCTCGTCTTCTAGAAATGTTGAGATTGACTCCTCGAAAATCGTGGCCCCAACTTTTTCAAAGTCTATTTACCCATCCACTGGAGCGCCAGCAACCGCATCATGCACAGATTCCTCGTCACTGTCCTCACCCACCGCCAGTTCCGCGCTGAACTCGAGCAAACCAGATCAAGAATCATCAATAGGGACCTTTCCAACTGTACCAGCTTCGGAACCTGTTCGTCAGACACCATGTGCTTCGTCCGCTATCTCGACCTTCCCAATCCCCGGAGCGCCGTCAAGCGTTGATGAGTCTTCAGTGGTAGCGAGTTCCTCTGCTCTGGCCTCCGAATCTCCTGCCCCATCACCTTCTGAATATCCATCTTCTGCATCGGTTCCGTTGTCAAACCCGGTCAATTCATCTCCTGCGTCCTCATTTGCCGCGCCCTCTCCTGCTCCAATCTCCTCAACAAAGGTGGTAGAGAGCCCTTCGTCAAGACCGGATAATTCGGTCTCTGCATCTCCGTCTATCACTGAAGCTTCATCTTCAGCGGCCCCATCTGCAGAAATCCCGCCGTCTTCAGGGATCCTGTCTTCGGCAGTTCCATCCCCGGTGGCCCCATCATCGTCCCCATCAGCAGAGATCCCGTTATCTTCAGTTGCTCCGTCGTCAGCGGCCCCATCGGCAGAGATTCCGTCGTCTTCAGCAGTTCCATCAGCAGAGATCCAGTCATCTTCAGTTGCTCAGTCGTCAGCGGTCCCATCCTCTTCAGCTGCTCCCTCTCCAGTGGTCCCCTCCTCGTCTGTAGCTCCATCCCCAAGCCCTTCCCCGCTGTAAGTTAGCTCAAAAATCCCAATCTCCCAGAATTGATCGGCGCTGACCAAACACAGAGACTACGGATTCTTTGTTAATGGAGGCTTTGAAGATGGTTCCAGTCCTTGGTCAAATATTCCAGGCTCTTCTTCATCAATTGTCTCCGGCACGGCCGACCTCCCTGCACATGGGGGCTCCAAATACCTTGAAGTTCGTCTTCCTGTCACCAACTCAGCCAACGTCCGAGGTTCCAGCATCAACTACCCTGGCTTCCAATTGAACCAGGGTTCCACGTATAGGTTTTCCGTTTGGCTCATGAGCCCTAATGGTATCCTGTCGCCACAGTGTCTGATCACTCTTGTGGTCAATGGCGTCAATTATGCTGTTAGTTATGTCGATGGCGGACAAATATGGGAACAGCTCACAGCCGATATCAAGTACACTGGACAGTCAACGGCCAATGTGATAGCCCGTGTTGTGTGGAACTGTCCGGGCAACGTGGCTTATACCTTCGGTGTGGATGATGTGCAATTTTATGAGGTCTCCCCACCTTCAGAACCTCCAACTCTTCCACCCCCGTATAGGTAGGCATAATCAAAAGCTTCAACTGTATTTTTACTAACATAGTCAGTGCTCCTCCGCCCTCCGTCATTCCTCCTGTCGCTCCTGGATGCGGACAAGCTGTTGTCAACCCCAGTTTCGAAGGCAGCCCCGCAGTAACCGGAACTCAGAGCTACATGGCCGCGCCCTGGGAATTCGTCGCCTCGCAATACATGCCATATGGCTACGGGCAAGCTAACCTCGCTATCCGCACCGGCCTCCGTTCTCTCCGCCTTGATGCCTCTGGAACATACGCCAGCTACGCACCTGGATATCAGCGCCATTCCGAGATGAAACAAAACATTGTGGTCTGCCCGAATACGCTGTACCGCTATGAAACATGGCACACGATTACAGATGCCCCCCAGGGTGGAAGCTGCCAGATGACTTTGAAGATTAACGGCGTTGAGCTTGTCAGGAGCTCAGAGTCATCGTTGTTTCCTGGTGCTCCTTGGGTCCCCACTACTGCGTATTACTTGACCGGCCCAGAGGAGACGAGTGTCAAGCTTAGCTTCAAGTGGATGTGTGTGTCCTCGTCGTCTATGTTCACTTTCATTGATGACGTGACTTTTACACCGGTTGTCGGATAAGGTTTCAGTGGGTATGCATTAAAGAGAAGAGTACAGAGGATTATAGAAGGCGGAAGACCTCGGCACGTAGATAATATTCATGTTTCTATATTAATTATTGTAATCAATCAATGCAGTTTACTCTCAGCCACCATCTAAACATTGTGTAATGTAGAGCTAGATATCAAACGTCGCCGCCCGCTCCTGAAACTATCTTAAGCATCGCCGCTCCTCCTATAGCTTCGTTTGGACGGCCAATGGCGACTCCCAATTCAGAAACCATCCTGGGTATCATCTATAGTATGAACTCACTGATGCTCTGTGTCTATATCATGAGGTCATCACGAGCCCTTCGTGCCGGAATGCGACTGACTGAAATTATCCGTGGCATTTCTCTCAAAGAATTGGCGATAGTTGACTTTAATGTAGCGGTATGAGCACTTCGAGATGATGAGACGGTATCTGTTGGAAGTGAGGTGAAGACGCCCGCTACTCTGGACAGATGATTCGGAAGGTCCGAGGTGGGGATGAAGAGGGGAACCTATCCCAGATGAAGCCAAAGACAAAATCGTGATGCCTAACAAATTTTCAAGAGCGAGACCCTTCGTAGTGGTAAGGTTGTAGCACCCGGCGGGTGGTCGTGGCCCAGGGCCCAACTGGCTCGCGGAGACTAATACACCGGGAGCTGGATGATAGAGTGATGCCTCCTCGCTCTCACCTGAGTCTCCATTCATCCTCTCTCCGCTAGGATCATCGCGACTTACCAACATCACTATCTCTTATCTCATACCACACGCTCTCAGACCCACTCTCTCCATCAACCTTGCTCCAATGGTTACTCTCATCATCGCAGCCCATCTCCTCCCGTTCGGTCTCATCCTTGCACTCCACACTCGCTCCCTCATCATCGCCGTCTTACTCCATTGTTCGCGTTCAACATCGATCTCATCCTCATTCTTCATTCTCGCTGTACCTTCAACGAATCTCCATCTCTCCGACTCGCTCATGGGTGCAGTACTCTACATCGTCTCCTGGTTCTCCATTCTTGCCCCTTCTTGCTCAGATTGGCTGTCATATTCTCCCACTACGCAGGGTTGAACTTACGAATTGAACGCGTTACCCATCAATGTTGGATCCAATGTTCTTGATTGTTACTAAATTGGAAATATATTTCCTATTATAGGTATCGCTATTCTCAGTACTACGCGCTAAAAAGTACCATTCTCGTTCATCAACATCACCTCCATGACATTCAGCACAACAAGACATCAACCAACCCAAAAAAAACAACTCCCGGAATCTCGAAAAATCAAAAACACGAAAAAAACACCGATAAACCCCAAAACCAAAGAAGAAAACAAACCGGATAACCGTAACCCAACATTAAAAATCACATATCATCACTCATAACCCCTCCCTCATTCTAGCGATGTCTCTTCTCCCCGGTAGCTTGCGCCGCAGTCATCGAATCCAGATTGCCTTTCGGGGACATGGGGTCATCATAACTGCTCGTCTCCACCGACAATGCGGGGGTCTCGACTGCCTCATCTTCCTCAATATCCTCCTCGAGGATCAAGTTCAGCAGAATAGCGACGAAAGCCGCCAACGCGAATCCAGTCTCCATAACGAGTTCAATAGCATCTAAGAAACCACGAAGAGCTTGGTTGTCACCAGAGTATGTAAACACGTAGTTGAACCAATCCGGGACCATCGTGGCACCGAAACCAAGCGCGAGGGATGTGGTAAAGATGAAGCGATTGCGGCGAGTGAACTCGACGGTGGAAACGATGCGCAGGCCGGAGACTGTAACAGCGGTGAAGAGGAAGGTCGTCATACCGCCGAGAACAGATTCGGGGATGGAGAGAATCACGGCGGCGAATTTGGAGAAGATTCCGGCGATGATGAGGAAGAAACAGCAGGCGAAGCCGGCTTTCCGGTTGGCGCATCGTGTAAGGTTGATGACGCCGTTATTTTGTGCAAAGACGGACATGGGGGTTACTGTGAGGAGACCGGCAAGAACACCGGCGAGACCGTCAGAGAGGATACCCCCTTGAATGCGGGAGTCGAAGTAGCGGCCTTGGACGTCGAGACGGGAGACGTCGCAAGTTGCGGTGATGTCGCCGATGGCTTCACAGGCGAGGATAATATAAACGGCGAGCATTGGGAGAACCATAGGGCCGTAGACGGAAAGTTTGAAGGTCTTGACCCAGATGAAGGAAGCCACCGGGGCGTTGTTAATGTCCGTGGAGTCGAAATATCCAGTAGCGCCAGCTATGATGCAGCCGACCAAGAGACCACAGATAACAGATGTCGACTTCATGATTGGGCTGCCAAAGCGTTCGCAAATGATGATGGTGACGAAAACGGAGAAACCAAGACCGATGAGTTCAGCAGAACCCCACGGCAAGGGCTTAGGCGCAGCGATGTTTGGACACATGGTAAAGAATCCAGACTCCGGATGGCCGTAGCAAGCAGAGCCACCTCCCCAGTTCTTGAAACCACTCTCAATCAAGTGCAGTCCGATGAGCATGACGGTCGGTCCAGTAACGATAGGCGGAAAAAGTTTGCGGAGAGCCTTCGGCGGCAGGAAGGAAAGTCCGATTTCGAGAAGAGCGCAAACGCAGGCGGTTCCAAGAACGGCTCCGTATCCATCAGGGCAAGGAAGACGGGTGCCATCCTCTGCGACTGGACAGCGCCCATTCGAGTACCATTGGTTCAAAACACCTTGCGCAACGGGGATAATGGTGAAGGAAGTTCCGACGCTGAAGTCAACGTTAGCAAAGACAGCTCCAAAGATATCCGAAGAAAACAGAGTACATACACCGAGATCAACCCAGTTCCAATGTAGTAGGGCGTTTTCAAGATGTGGAATCTGCTGATCTGGATCATAGACAAGATACCGCAAACAATCAAACTTGTCGACACTGTCATCCATCGTCAGCCAAGCTCTGCGGGCCCCACATGCCATGCACAAAGCTCACCGAGATATTGTTGTTGGTCATTCGTCAAGTTCGCTCCGGCTGACCCTGAGAGGAGGATTGGCGGGGTAATGACACCTGCCAACATAGCCAGCGCATGCTGGAATCCCAGCAAGAGAGCCAAAAACACTGGCATGCGGTCATTGAGTCCAAAGAAAGGCGCCGCACGTGTCGGCTTCTTCATGAAAGGGAGGTTAGGCTATAACCACCGAAGTTAGTTCCATGTACCCCGCAAAGCATATCTGCCGTGCGTGTACGTACTCGAAAAAGAAACCCATAATCATAGTCGCCAATCAAGCCATCCCTAAGCATATCACAAATCAGTTATCTATCAGAAGTAGAATTTTCACCAGTGTTTCACTAGTCCCGCCCAGCACCAGATACAGGGACATGTTTGTGCCATGACCAATGGTGACAACGCCAACGGACGGCCACAACATCTCTTGGCGAAGGAAGTGACGCCTACTTACTTGGTTGTGAATGCGTGGACAACTCCTCGAACGCGATCTCCAAAGGACTTCTTGGGATGGTGGTCAGGGCCAATGACATCTGGTTCTTCGGAAGACATTTTCGATCGTATACTGTATCTGGTCGTCGGGGTGTCTGTCTAAGTAGGTGGCGGTAGAGTCGAGGAGGTGGTAAAAGACGAAGATGGGATTGAAGGTGGGTGCTTGGCTGGCCGCTGAAGGTTCCGCTAAAGTGCAAGCAGATACCTGTGATACCAGGGACGTGGAAGCTCGAAAGATCCAAAGTATCAGAGCGGGAATGCTTCATCTTATACAATCTCCAGATGCGAAGCCGCCGTATCGATATCAAGAAGTGCTGCAACATCTACCAGTATACATTGCGCTCCCAGTAGTGTATGCATCGATCATCGCTTCCAGCCCCACGGAACCAGGTATTCTCGTGTTCTAACCCCACAACCCCCAGATTTGCGTAATTGCTCAAAACAAAAGGTTGTAACCAGCCCCGTTATCGAGCGCGGCGGCAACGCAGATGGTGCATGGATGCGGAAGCTAGATGATCACTCCCCACCACCATGATAACTAGATCCACACTTCGGAATCCCCCACCAGAGAGCCCGATAACCAACCACCGGTCAATTCTCATATCTCACTGCACACGTGAGTTTTAGATCTCGCGTCCTGATTACCCGGAAGCCCTAACAGCTTTCAGACATTCTTTGATCGCCGACTCTGAGAAAGATGCGATGAGGCGTGATCTTCGACAGTCTCGGACCGACTTTATAGGAACTCGGCGGTGAGCGATGGGCCTCTCCGCTGTGGATGAGCATAGACCATATGGGGTTGGGAGTGACGGCGAATCTTTCAATTGACAATCGGCGTCCCTCTGTTCATGCCGAAGTCGCGCCATCTATAATCTGAGCCGAGAGGGGAGAATCGGAGCTTTGGATTAAGCATTTCGTCTTGGCTTTTCGCAAAGTTAACTTTCACAACTCCACCGTTTCGCAATTCACCATGTTGCTGCAGAACCGGGAGCTTAGTGTCGCGGAAGAGATCGGTTAAAGGAAAGCGGCTTTGTCCGTTCATCAGTGTATCGCGCCCTTCTTGCTAATAGCTGTTGGAAGCGGTAAAGAGAGATGATCTCAGAGAGTACAGTATATGTGTAAGACGAAGATGATGGCTGGCGGGGGCACAGAGGACTGCTCGAGGAACCAAGCGGGTTCGGACATGAGAGCCGCAGAGCCTCAACGACAACGCTCACGTGAGTCGAGTGATGTCGTTGTGCATAAATACCAGTCATTCTCAATATTAACAGACGTTACCTCAGAGAAACGTCATGTTTTGTGTAAATAGCTGGGGCATGAATGATTCAACCTTTGTGGAAGTCTTGTTCATGGTGTCCCCCCCAATCATGATCCCCCCCTGCTGACTGTCGCGCCCACGCCCCAACCATTCGCTCATCGCCATCGCGTCACCCTAACAACCCACCAACCACCCCCCCAATGAGCTCCATCAACTCCCCACACTCCTCCCCCCGCCTCCCCTCCCCTCCTCCCTTCACAGAAGTCCAACTCCCGCCTCTCTCCCCCTCCTCCGATCTCCCCCCCTCAATCCCCTCCAGCACGACCTCAACTAGGCGCATCATCCCCGGCACCAAGTCGCGCGACATTGCTCCCGGCCCACCTCTCGTCACACCTCTCGACAAGCTCGACAGCGCGTTCCAGCTCCAAGAGCATCTCTCCGCCTTAATCGCCTCTATTACACACCCCGATTCCTCACCCAACTCTTCCCACGCCCTCACCCGCGAAGATTGCGCACGAATTGCTACACCGCCCGATGGCATCGATGAGACGCTGTGGTGTTATGAGCTCACCCGGCGATTGACGCGGGATCTCAATGCGTTGATCGTATCACTCCTCGGAGATGATTGCACCGCAAAGTCGTGCCCAGAGATGAGGGCGTCAGAATGGCAGTTTTTGTGTGCGGTCCACGATTCACCACAGAGCTGCTGTGCTATTGATTATAGTACCCATACGCTCGACTATGCAGCGACTCAGTTGACGAGTACGAAGCATTTTCCGAGCCGATTGAGTGTGCAGCCAGGCACGACAAAGACGTTGGAGAGTATTTTTCGGAGGTTGTATCGGATCTTTGCGCATGCGTGGTTTCAGCATAGGTATTGTTTTTGGTCGGTGGAAGGGGAGAGTGGGTTGTATTTGGTGAGTTGCCATGGATGATGAGAACATGTAGGGAGTAGTGTGGTTGAATCTTGGGGAAACTGGCGGACTAATTTGTGTGCCCGCTGGGAGACAGTTATTCAAAACCGTCAGCGACCGATACCGTCTAATCCCACCCAGTAACCTGACTCTCCCCCCGGAGGCCGAAGGGTTGAAAGCCGATGGCACCGAGACAGTCGACGAAGAAGAAGAAGAAGACCACGCAGAGTGGGAACGGCGATACGAAGATGACTACAGTGATAGTGACTCTGATGAAGAAATGATTGATGAGGAGCCAGCCGCGAATATCGATGAAGGCTCAGAAGGAGGGTCTTCAGCGACAACGGCAGGAAGAAGCCTATCATTGCGAGATCATCAATCGTCACCACTACCTCCTGTTCAGGAGGAAGAAGAAGAGGAGGAAGAAAACTCTGTCGAGAAGCAGATGGAGAAGCTTGCGGTGGAAGATAATGCTGGTGGCTTCAAAGATGACGATCCAGGGGTAATGGAGGGACAGAAGCCAGATGAGGAGAAGCCAGCGCAAGACACTTGTATTGCTGAAAAGTAAGATACCAACTGTTAACAATGGTTTTTGTGGTTTGATTTGGGAATTCTGTTTGGTTTGCACATTATTTTTGTAATATCATGATACTAGCGTAGCACATGGCGAATATTAGGAAGTAATGGTGGCTCAGGAAGCACCATGATAATTTTTCTTGTTGAAGCTGTGGCCTGATTCCCTTCGTCTCCAGAAGCCCACAATCTCCTCTTAGTTCATTAAAACACTGGATCTCCAAAGTATAAACACAATCAGGTAGTCAATTATAAGAAAGGCATGTCAGCCATTATACCGCAAATCAAATGTAAAAGGAGGGTAGAGAGATATACAAAAAGTACAATGATCAAGCATCATAACGCCGTAGAAGCCCTTAGTCCAAGAACACCATAATCTCCAATCCCAAACCAACCACACAAATCCGATTGCCAACCGAAAACTCCAGTTCCATTAACACAGGAACAAAATAACCCCTTACCACAGTGATTAACCCTCCAGCCCAGCAGTTGCCCCGGTACTCCCACTCTGCCGATATTTCGAATAATTTGCTCCTCACACTTCCTTCGCATCATTTTAACTCCTCCAATATCGCGCCTTTGACCCAACCGCCCCACCCATCATCCTCTCTTGACCCGTCTTCAAATTCTCTTATTGCCTTCCTCTCCGCTTCAGCTCTTTCCTCGGCTTCATCAACCTCCCTAAATAACTCGCACTTCCCACACTTTCCACATGCTTCATTCCTGTCACCGCTGGCTCTAAAATGTCCACAAAAATGTTCATAACCTGTGCTTCCATCGCCTAACCCCTCCCGGCAAAGGTAGCACATTGCATACCCACACACACAAACCATCTTGTTGCAGCCAGAATCTTTGACGAATGCTGTGTGACATCGAGGACATACACGCTTGACGGCCGCTGACTGTGCTGACTCAATGTGATGTTGCAAGGGCCGAGCACATTGGTGGAATGGTGGGGCGGCAGCGGAACAAAGACGACAGGAAGGAATGTTGCATGCGCGACAGAGAATCGTGTTGGTGGTTGTTTGAGGTTGACACGTGGAGAGCTTAGAACGTATACGGGAGCCAGGTTTCGTCGTTGCGCCAACGATAGGAAGGACGAGAATAAGCCACCAAAAAGAGTAAATTAGAGATAGAGCAATTAGTAGCCCAAGGAGCTTCTGCGCTCGCCGCCGAAAGACAGGGGGAATAGGTGCTGTTGGAAGAACTTCTTGGTATCCACATAATGGACATACCCACGTGTCCAGGCCTGAACGGCGGATAGATTCGTTTGCAATCCACCGTTCGAAAGATTTCCGGGTACCAGGGTCAAGAATATGCTCCAACGCATCTGAGAGGATGACACTATCACAGCTTTCACCGTCTGCAGCAAAACATTTGATCCCATGCCTTTCCAAATCGATACTTTGAGAACCCTGCCCAAAAACAGCTTCTTTAACACAGCTGGAGACACAATCGCGGCAGAGAAGATGTTGTGCAGTTCCGCAGGAGATCATGTGTTCCAGGGCAGCATTCCCAAAGCAACAGCAACATTCTGGTAGCTCAATATATTCAGCCTCGTTGATAGACACCGCGACTTTTTCGTCTGCTTCTGCTAGCTCGGTTCGGGTGTGTGCTGTTAGGGCATGCAGTTCTTCTTCAAGCTCAGGGTCTTTGCTTGGGGTTGGTTTCTTTCTGGCCCAAAGCCTCGGAAACCGCCAGGTCCGCCGAGATAATTCCGCCAGAGTCTTCGCTGCCGGGGTGTAATGCGCATTGTTTTCAGCAAGAACAGCAGCGATCGTAGACTTCGGGAGGTTCGGAAACTGAGCTCGGAGGGTGGAGAAAGCAGCGAGTTGGTATGATGCGGAGCGGAACCGTTCTTCAGGCCGGAGTGGGGTGGCAAAGGCAGGAGGGTCGGGTTGTTGGGCGTGAATGAGACGTTCGGCGGCGAGAAAAAGGCGCGACTCGGGGGAGCAGGTAATGAGGAGCTGGCGGAGCTCGGAGGGCGGAGCGGCGGGAAAGACTTGGTGAAGATCTTCGAGGAATGGGTTGAACTGGGTGTGGTCAGGTGGAAGGAGCGTCGGTGTAGTGCTGCGCTTGGAGCTGAGGAGAGATAGCATCGGGCATTTCTGGTAAAGGAGAGAGGGAAGCAGGAGGAAGTGGTCGAGCCACGAGGGGTTGGTGAGGTGGTACAGGGTGGTGTGGTGTTGAAGATGAGGCAGCAAAGTGACGACAGACACCAGAGGTGAGTGACTCGCCCACGAAATGGAATGTTGGCTTCACTGAGTATGGTTCGCAGGACTATTACCCATAATGTCCAAGTATTCACAGCCCTCTACCTAGTCGTGCACTTTCCATCTATAGCTAATAAAAGTATGGAATCCTAGACCGGTTTTACTAATCTTGAATCCCGGTCATTGGCTAATGTAACAGTGTTCTCCGCGCTCGAGAACGGTCACCTTATCGCCCACCTTTATAATCCCCTGGGTATCAAATGGCACCATCTGAAGCCCCATGCAAGCTCCAGTCTTGTGCCCCGGATCAATTGTTCTGTACTTCCGCATGGTGACGTCTGGTTCGTTCGGATTCCTGATGCCCGTTTCGGGATCTACATTAGGAAGCTTACATCTAACGGTTCGGCAGGCTATTGATGGTCAGCGTCCCCGTCAACTACTAAGAGGTCTTGGATAACATACAGGCGTGATATTTGTGAGACCCAATCTCCAGAACCTTCCAATCGTCTTCGTTATAGGCATCAGGTCCTTCCACTATGTGGATGTTAGACACTGATCAATCTTGCAGTGGAAAGAGGCGGTCCATACCAATGATGTTTGCCCTGAACCGTCTAACACTCAGTTTTGGGATCGCGGTTGCAACACGTTCATTGAGCTCGCGAATAGACGCAATATTCAGGATATGTAGAGGATACTGTTAAACACCGTCAGTACTATGCTCGAATACCTGGTCCCTGTGTTGGAACCGGGGTGATTTGTGGTGTACCCACTGCATCGGCGAAGCCAACAACGGACTGATACCCTAGATCCTCCTTTCTCGGAGCACATCGGTACACTTCCCTCAAGTGTGTGTCCGAAGCCCTCATCATGGTCACGCAGCCCTTTGCCCCTAAAAATAGTCCCAGCTGTTCCAATTCCTTAGGAAAAAGTGATCCGAGATCATGAGACAGCGGTTTATCCTTCCATATGGTGGCTGAGACCAATGGGAGCGATTCAAATCCAGGAAATCTATGAAACTGTCAGCATTATTGATCCCTCCATTGACTGTATGATAGAAATTACGTAGTCGACAATGGAACATCAAAAGAGACTTTTCTCCATCGAGATGAAGGGAAGGACAGTCGGAGGCATCCTCCAGTAGGAGAGGCCGAATCAACAAGAAGCTCACAGCTGATCAGCGCCATCTTAGGATTCTTGCGTTGAGTGCAGAAAACCCAGCCAGATTCACCAGTTTTTGCATCTTGTTGCCATTCAGCTAACATCTAGACCGGTATGAGTCTTGATCCTGTATGAATGGTTGAGAGGAACATACAAATTGCCGATCATATTGGAACCTTTTCCATCGTTAAAATGACGATCTTGCAGCTGAGATGACGAGAGAAAACTAACCCAGTCTTTTGCACATCAATCTGATCAATTTCGATGCCGCGTGCGCTCTTGAGAGGATAGATCCACAGAGACTTTACTTTCCAGTCAGACTTGATTTCTTTAGGAGTGTACTCAAACTCGTCGGCCAAGTGACTTCTTTTCACGCCAATCACGTTGGACTGATTATTGCGCAGGGTATAGAGGTAGTAGGCGAGTCCGGCAAAGATGACGGCTGATGTTCCAAGAACCGGCGCGCTCAGGAGCTTGTTTGAAGCAGGTTTATCCATGAGTGTGCTTGTGATGCTGTGTCCGCTGCAATAATATGGGGATCGGTGGTAGTATGAGTCGAGACAGGTTTAAGGCGCTCTGATGGCTGGGAGCATGAAGTTTTTTTTAGAGCATGAGGGGGTGACTAGCATTTATGTTAACGTTTGTTCTTAACCAGACGGACTCAATTGGTCAGATGCTTGATAATCCAGCTCTATACCGACCTTGACGGGTGCAGAATCAACAACAATGCCCCAACCGATACACCCAGATTGGGGGTTCAAAGGACTTGAAGGAGCTTCAAGAAGAGGAGGCAGCCGGCGATTCTCTGTGTTGGCGGTTGCGTCTCGCACCTCTGGTCACAGTGGTTAGTGGTCACCACTCAGTGGGTGGCACTCACTGACCAGCCAGATGTGATTGCTCAACATCGCCGCCAACCACCCCCTCCCCCCTACCCCACCCCGTCCTCCGGATGTCCACCGCCAGTCCGTCAACTCTCCACCGTCCTCACCAGCAATCCAGCTAACTGTGTCAGACCACATCTCTGCCATTCCTGCCTCCCAAGCCCTCTCCGCCCAGTTTTCACCCGCTAATCACGTCTCGTCTGGATCTCGCGCTGTTGACGCCATCCTCGGTGGGCATGGATTCTCCAAGGGCGCCGTCACTGACATCTCTGGACCCCCAAACAGTGGAAAAACTGCCATAGCGTCTGTGAATCCTCTTCCGTCTTGCATGCAATCTTGACCGTGTCAATTACTGAGAGAGGTGATAACACAGAGTGCGAGCAGCCGCCCATGCTTCCTCCGCCGGTCTCAAAGTCATCTGGATCGATACCGCCTACGCCATCCCGCGCAATCGATTGATCCCACTTACGACACGGCCAGAGCTTATTACCTACCTGTATCTCCCGACTCTCGCCCACATTATTTCCTTCTTCCAGCGCCCGCCTCACGATCTCGACGTCTCACTACTCGTCCTTGATGAGCTCTCCTCGCCCTACCTGTTAGCTTTCCCGCCGGGATTGGACAATACTCCAGCGGGAAAGAAATTTTCCCAGCGGCGTTACCCTATCATGGTCTCATTGGCGCATTCAGTCAATTCTCTGGCAGCAAAACACAATGCAGCAGTAATGGTACTGCAAAAATCAGCCACACGAGTAGTGCGCGGTTTTGGAGGTGTGTTGGCTCCAACCATAGGCTTTCGAGGATGGATTGAAGCCGTGGGATGGAGGATTGTACTGTTTCGGAGAGAGGGAGGTAGACGCTGTGGGTCGCTGTTCAAGGCTCGAGGACGAGTTTACCTGGAGGGCGAAGGTCCAGAAATGGAAATTTTTGTCGGTCAAGATGGCGCAGTTGTGGACGAGGAGGATGATGAAAGTCAATACGGATACCGCGAAGATGAATTTCGAGATGAGATGGAGAGAGATGAGAACCATCGAACACAACCGGAGCGCGAGATCAATGCGATGGTTCAGGAAATGATACATCCGGAAATACTAGGCTCTCCACCAAGACCTACGCCATCACCTTTGACAATGTCACCTGCATCACCTCGCGCACCCCCGTCCCCCTCGCCACAATTATCATCACCCCTCAGAAGACGATCTCCTAGCTTGCCTAAACTGGAACCTCCCCAAGAAACCCCAAATCAAACTCAAGATTCAACTATTTCCAATGTTACCAATCAATCTAGGAAGAGGAAACGCGGCATCGAACTCGGCGTAATACCGGATAGCGAAGATGAAGATGATGATATCTTACTAGATGAATAAATAATGAAACACTTGTCTTTTAATTTGAGCTCGTCCTCAGTTCCTCAAGCAGACAACGATCAATTTGAATCCGCCCTCATATCTCTCTCCAGCCCACGGATATCTCCTTCGATTCAACTGCGATAGTTTGGTCATAGATCGGAACTACGAAGCGGATTATTTCATCAACTCCCCTCTGATTTTGGAACTGGAGAGAATCATCTATGAGTTCAACAATTACCCCGGCAATGGCAACAAGCTGGACCCAATTCGAAGCAAACATGCTTAACCACCGAAGACGCCTCAGCAGTCGAATCAAGTTCGTTCACCGAATAAGCCTGAACCTTGAGTACTCTAATGACTGGGGGAGAGTTGAAATATACGTTGCCACGGCTATAGTGGGCGCAGTACTCTTCCTGTCGTCAAGATGGAGAGTGTCGATACTTTGACCAGTTCACCATTCAACAATCGTGGAAAAAATCACGCGAGTGATTTCCGATGTGTATTTGCTATTACCTGCCGGAGTTGAAGATATCTGTAGCCATAAGGGATTTGATGTTGAAAGGGTTCTCGGAATTATCCTTCTGTTTCGGGACTCGGTGTTAAATCAGATATCTTAACATATTTTCCAAGAAAATCATATCCTGCGATACTGGTTTCATAACTTCACCATGACTTGGTAATAGTTTGATTCAGTCCCCAATCCGGAATTTATTTCGAATGTGACCTTGATCGGGGATGCTTTGTAACTTCAACTACCAGTGACCTTCATCCGGCGGCCCGGATGATACCCGAGATGCAGATATCTCAAACTTCATGTCGGACTAGTAAAACATAGCTATTCATGGAGTCTCGCCCCCTAATGGCTCGGGCTGGGGGATCATCGAAAATATTCCAGTATGGATATGCTGCACAAGAAAGACCATCCCATGGCTGGATGTAGAAACCCGGTAGTGCAGGTTCCAACCATACTGTTTCCGAGATGGCACGTACTGCTGTATTTTGAGCAATGGAATAGGTACTGTAAGGGATAGAAGCCATATCGCTACGTCCGCTGACTTCTACCTTGTCCTGTCGATCTTCGATACGGAAGCGGACTCAGGCGGGGTGGATATGTATGTATTCGTCATCCATCACTCGAGTATCAATTCCAAATTCAGTAACTTATGAATCTTTCCGTCAAATAGAACTCATAATCGGCATGTAAGGTCAACAACAAATCTTGGTCCCGAAAATTCCTCCTCTCCTCATCATCCTCACTTCCGGTTTCTCCCTGGTGTGGGGTCTGTTACCCACCCATCCGCACGTACCCTCCCTCTCTTGGGCCTCTTCCTCCTCCTCATCTGCTCCACGCAGAGCTCCACAAGCAAGTCCACATCATGTCGGAAAAATTCCCGATAGAATCACCTTATTTTTTTCCAATTTTTACGCGCGGGAGGATGGTGGGGTGGATCGATCATTCGGTTCCTGCATGAAGCAGCATGTCGCAAAAGCGTTCAAAGCGGCGGACAAGAAAAAGACGAGTTCAAATAGTACCGCGCCATGATGATGGAGGAATCATCCGACATGGGGTGTTTCCCGAAACATCATCCGTGGGTTGCGTCGCCCTACCCGCTGCCTCTTGTCATATGTTCTTTGTACACGTTGCCCAGTTGTTGGGGAAAACTCGGAGAGAGGAACTTGCGGTTGGAGGTGGATTCATGCCGAAGTACATAGGTGCGGGGAAACATACAGTATGTTGCATGTAGGTGCTGTGCTTTCCAGTGGAGTTGGGGCAGGACAAGAGGGGTGAGGTGAGGTGAGATGAGCTGAGCTTTTTAGTTTCCACGACAAGGCATTGATTTTTGAGTCCGAACGGCGCGCATTGAATGGAAATTGCAGAAGTCTTTGTTCCATGATGTTGGCTAGCGGTCATATCCACAACCAGAACTCTGACGTGGGGCGCAATTTGTAGTGCTTCTGACGTCCTCGACGCCTTCGGACGGGAGGAGCGAAACCGTTATATGACCGCGGCCTTGACTGGGTTAGTTTCAACTCCTTCTCCGGATTTCATGCCCCGGAACCCTACATATGTTTGAAGAGGTCGAGTCCTTGCTCATGATTTCCCGTATACATACTTTACTTCCAACGGTCCTCGGCCCACAGGCTCCACGAACGCATGCATCGTCCCAAGGTAATGATACTGTACGGGTATGCACGCCGGAACAAATGATCGAAGGTGCATACACGACCATCGGTACACAGAAGCTATATCCTCCGATATGTTCTATGCTGCCATCTATCGTGGGACCTGGATGCGCAGAGATGGACATGGATATGGTCATGTAACAGGTGGTGAGTATGGTGCCAGGCGCGGATCTGATAGTATGAGCAGGCAAAGGGTAGTATCGGGAGCAAGCAACATATGTAGAGCATGTAGCCGTGCGCGTCATTGTCACCAGCAGGCATGAGAGGAGCATCCGAAGCAGCAGAAGGAGGATGAGGGATGCCTCGTCTCATCGGAGGGAGGTGTCACGGCGTCCCAACAATCCTCTTTGTCGCCCACTCCAAACTCCGGCCGAGCCTGAAGCCCTCCATCATGAGCTCCACCCCCAAGGAAACCCACAAACTCGGACCCAGGTCGCCTTACGTCCCTTTCGGATCCCAGGTCTTGAGAAAAGCCAAGCAACAAAAAATTCATTGTGACCGAAGGCGAGCTGCTGGACGGGCGAGCGGATGGATCTGACTTGTGGAGCGGCGGACACTGGACGGCGCCACGGAAGATCGTGCATCCTACTCTTTCATCTATGATACCTCTCGCAGTAACACCGCCAGCTAGGAGCAACCCCGTTCTGTGGCGAGCCGTTGTTAAAAACGTCGTCATTTTCCCATCGTTCACACATATCCGAAGCTGCAAAAGCCAGAACCTTGAGAAAAACCCCACTTAAGTACCATGTGGAGAAACGTTCTTTCGCCACCAAGGTTCAGTTCATGGAAGACTTGTATACGCGGGGATCCATCCATATATATAAGCGGAAAGGGCTGGATTGGGGGTGGGCACGGTATCAGACTCCACTGCCTAGGAACCCACTACACTCCACTGAGTCCACTCAGAGGAAACGGTGCTGGTGTAGCTATCCGGATACTTCGGCATCGGCGGAGAAGGCGAAGTGAAGGGGGTCCGGACTCGGGATTGTATCTATCTCTTGTACTGTATGTCGGTAAGTCCAACGGTGAGACAGCATGTGGATTCCAATCAAACTTTTTTTTTCCATCGATCTGCTGCGTGTAAGTTTCTCAATCCACTCGCTCAAGGACCTCCTTCGTTGTCGCCGACAAGGCATGCGCTTCGGTCGGTTCATCGGTCGGTCGGTCGGCCGGTCGGCATCTGATTGGGAGAGGGTCCGCCCTAAAGCTCCGGGTCCGGCGCGCGAAGGTCCTCCACCTTGAACTCATCATCATCTACTGTAGGACAAAAGTCTGGAGAAAGGCAGCTCGGCGGACGCAGGGGCTAGTTTAGTTACACGTGGGTTGAAAAAGCGCTGTGACTCTCCAGCTCACCAGCTCTCCTCCTCCTCCACAAGATCCACCCACGCGCGCGGGGGGATGTGGGCCTCGGGTGGATTCGGAGCTTCATCAAGACATTTGCTCCGGAAGACCCCGCGATGAAAAAGATTATGCTCCCCCCACCCATTGGAGCATCTGGAAGCGTGATGGGCGTGGTGGGAAGTCGTACAATTGATTGCGTGTTTCGTACAGCGCGGGGTAAGGTTGTGGGACATAGATTCATATCTTGATAAATTGAAGATGAAGAGTGGGATGATTTCCCCCACGGGCGTGGTGGTGGCGAAACGTGGGCTGTTTCCTGATCGCCCGGAAAAACTCCTGAGGCGCCGGTGCGGAGGAGTTCCTGCGCATCCCAGGCACGCACGGAGATCATGACAGCGCCCCAGCTTTTCAGCTTCAGGAGCTCTCAACCTGCAAATCCAGGTGATGTGGAAACCTCCTTTTCCCTTGCTGATCCTCTTCTTCAGCATCCTAAAATAAAACAGCTGGAACATCAACAGGAAACAGTTTTATTCTCAATCGATGACGATCTCTTGTTATCAACATCCTCCTCCGACGCAGACCACCATAATCTGGGCAATCTTCACTTCCCCTTCCCAATCCCAGCCTCCTTTACCCAGCTCGATATTAACATCTCGCCTCAACACTCACTGCTCTCTGTCCATTCTCGACCTTGTTTGTTCGGGGCGCGGACGCATTCCGGTTGGCCGGCCGGCCGGGCGATCTTCCCAACCCGCCCGAAGGCTTGCGCTTGTGGGGGAGGTCGAAACCTGGGGAAAACGAGGCATCCATGGGTAATCTAATCGATCACTTCCATCTATCCATCCATGCATCCGGGGGGAGGATTAGGGCTACAAAAATGGAATCGTTCACCATGAACAATCGAATTGTATTATAGGTAGATACACATGACACCAATCTTTAAGAGGCAGTGTAAGCATCAGATCCACACCTGTAGGGAAAAGCCGAAGACGATGGAAAAATATGAACAGTCCCCACCATGCTACAACCGGACAATATCATAGCGGTGGCGGATTGACGCAGAAAAACTGTCATCCAGGCACCTGTACTCTACTTCCTTCCCATCTCCTCCACCGGCTCGCCATCCCCAAATCTCAATTTTACAAGTCCCCCACACAGCACGCAAGGTACCAGTTGGTGAGCTTGCACATCCCACACGCGCGGCGTGCACGCGCGTGGCGATTCCGCTCTGCCTCGGGATTTCGGCCCTGACATGACTTTTCTGACACGAAACGGCGACAACGCGAGCTTGGAACTAAGTTGGTTATGTCAGATAGGGAGCTCTGACCGGAGTTATGGTTCAAGTTAGTTTACCAGTGGAGTCCGAGTCCATCAAAGCTTGCTGGTGATTAGGATTGATAGCTTTCGCGGGACTCAGAGTAGTGAGCACGCAATTCCAGGTGGTGATTATGGTGGTCGTTACACCGTCTGATGGGTTTAAAGACAACGGTTGAGTTAGAGGGCGAACGTTACGGCCGTCTCGGAGAAAATGTGATGGTGAGATACTCTGCGGATGGTACGGAGCTCGCTGCTTGAACTTGAGATGGTGAATGAACTAACCTGTCAAATGGAATTGAGCTTTCTCTAGCTCTCACACAGGGACGGGATTATGATTCCGCCACGACGTTCATGATGATTGACACTGTAGTGAGGAATAGCTATACAGAGAACGTCACATCTGCTGCTCATAGCCAATATCAAAAAACAGAGCACATCACGACAGCCCCCCCAACCGGAACTCATTCCAGTGCGAGGAAACAGGTTACGGTAGATTCCGCAACACCATCTCGGCCGGAGCGGAGCAGATGGGCGGGTATGGTAGGTATACGCATTGCTGGCCTCAGTGGATTACTGGATTGCTGGATGGATGGAAAAGTGGCCCGCTATAGTAACATCAGCTGCGGAATCAGACGGCACCACAATGCGTCAACTCCCGCTCGAATTCGTGGAGAAATGGAGGTAAGGTACGTGGCATCCATCATCACCATCATCCCCCGTTCTTTAGCTACCCCCTCATCGAAATACCGCTCGCTCCATCCATCTGATCTTCACCTCGCCAGCTCAACTTCCATCTCGAGGCCAGTTCGCAATGCTATGCACCACTCCCGCAAGTTTGAGTTTCAAAACGAACGAACTTGCACTTGTCATAATAATAACAATAGTGATAATGATAATATGATGGGGACACAAATACTGGACTTGCCGTTTTCATAGCGCGGTACGGGTCATAGGGGGACCACGGTCACGTTTAGCCCAGATTGCAGGTTTGCTCTCTGGGAGGATAGTGGAGGTGGTTATCCACGAAAGTGAGGCGGGAGAATTTCTTGCAATGACGGCTACAGTCGCAGCAGGATCCTCTTACACTTCGATTCTGGTTCCTGGACAACCATCAATTCAACATTGCGGCCACACACCCCTCAAACTCACCAAACCCTCACTCGACCCGGAGCCAAAAATGATGAAATGACGAAACTTGGATCGACCAAGACTGTTTTTCCAGGCAGCTCCCCGTTGCTCTCGTCTACGAACCGGTACTAGTATCCGCAACGGCGCTCAATCCCGCATACAGATCCGATGGACGGTTGGGCCTGTGTTGACGATATCCATTGATCCGTGAACTGACATCCGATGTTGACCCGACACCACGGCGTTCATGGTGAGAGGGAGTGGTGGACTTGGGGTAGCTAGTAGGATACCGGAAAAGCTTTTCGGTACCCGCCGTAGAGAGAGACAGAGGTATAAGAGGTGGTATCGGATGTTGGGATGAACCGGTATCGGTGTCTATCTACGAACAAGATTATGGAGAGAGACGTCTCTCCTTGAGTTGTTGCACCACCTTCTCGACTATTGACGCTCGGAGCTTTAAAAGCGCGCTCCTAATGGAGTTCGTGAATCGTGAGCGAGTTAAGGTCAACTATCGACATGTCACAGACCCATCCCACTACACAGACTGCGGGACGATTAACGGACTCGGACGCTACTATGCAGGGACGGCTTCAACGTTGATCCTCCAACCCCGAAATGGCGCGGCGAGGATCACGCGAATCAACCCCCCATGAGCCATCAGTAGGCATGCTGGACATCAATATTCACCGTCAACATCATCACCATCATCACCAGTGAAACCCCCCACGTGTCAACGCTCCCGCTCACGAGCTACCCCACGAAGGAGATGCCCAGTGCTCGCGTCATTCAACCACTCACTGGCGGCGATGGTCGTGGGGTTCGGGGTCCGAGTCCGAGTCAACTGGATTCGGCGACTGGAGTTTCTCCTTGTAGACATTGCTGGATGGGTTGCTATCGAAGAGCGTTGTACAGTACACTCGAGTGTGGTGATACATACCGAGTCGGAGGAAGCTCGACGTTCGGGTTCATGTTCGCAATCACCGATACCGGAGATATAACCCCCCGCCCCCTCCAAATATACACGGCAAGTCTCATCCGCGGAAACGACCTGGTAGTGTGGGGAAGCCCGTCCGCCCGTACGACACCATTTTGTTCAGGTCCCAAGCATGTGATAACGAGAGAGAGCCAGATAGTATTGCGGTTGCGATAACGCAGAAACATGGTGGTGACGACGACATTGCAACGACGAACGACACGTTAACAGAAGAGTGTGTGAGTCGTCAACCAAGCAAGCAGGCAGATAGAGGACGTAGTGGCGGGTCAATCGCAGAAGATTGCGTGAGATGAGGTTGTTTGGCATTGCTGTCTGTGCAGATGGGGAGGTGGTGGATGATGAGGATGATGCATGTAAAACGGTCTTATCCCCAAGTATGAGCTTGCCAGAGAGCATAGCTCCCTTGCAGAACACGGCGGCGACGGCGGACGGAATCCGTGCGCTGCGCCTGCACTGCACAGAGATGCGATGAGGGAGTGCTTGCTGAGGAGGGTGATGGGTCGACATGAGGCCGTTGTTGTTAGTCGAACCCAGCCTTCATGACGATATGATACGTGTGCGTGAGTGTGCGCGTCGTCTCTTCTTTGACGACGACGAATCGAATCGAAGGTTTCTATGGCATCTCGATAGTCGGGCAGACATTTGGTAAGCCTTCGCCCGATATTTGGTCACTCAGCATGATGGTGATGTGTGTGATGTGATGTCTGCTTTTGCTGACCTGATGGCTCTCGCGTCCGTCTCTGCGAAAAGACCGATCAACAGCGAGATCGAGAGATGCGGAAGCGGATTCGATTTCGGGAGCGGATAACTATCATGGCAGAGTGGTGCATTTATTTATGTGGTATGTGCATTGGTTGGTGTTAACGCTCGTAAGGTACAGTTTTTATCTTTCCTTCTTCTTCTACCATGCCAGAAGGCACACAACATCTGCCGACTTTATGAGTGCGCGGGCGTAGAACTGGCATGAGCAAGCGAAAAAAAAAAAAGTTTCAATCTCCGTTGACCATTCACGGTCGGTTTCCTAGCCCACGGGTGCCGATACTTTTGTATGCGTTTCTGGATATGGATCCAAGTCAGGTTCAGATGGAGGTAGCTCTCAGGAACCCCACTTGGCCCTCCCGCTGCAATTGAACCTAGTGGGGCCACGGGTTTTCCGAACCAACTCAGTGCTCCGCTTTCCCGCGAAAAAAAAGGGTCGGGAACTCCGCAACTGGGGAAAAGAAAATATGGAGAACGAGGGGGTGGGAGGACAAATCTCTCAAGGTCGTGGAAGTGAAGCCGACTGCTCGGTGTGGATAACGAGGGCGTTGTAAGATAGATAAAGACCGGTAGTGTCTGTTGATAGCACTGTGCTTTTCTCGCTCTTCCCTCCACTTCGGGTTGCTTTGGGGCCGTTTGTTCGTCCCGATATCTTGAATCTGCAGTAGCAGCTCACCCGGCACATCACCCCCATCAACACCACCGTTGCGGCAACGACGATCCACCAGCAGAACGATCTCACATCAGCCACACGCCAGAACTAAAGTAACGGTGTGGCGAATTGAGGAACCAAGGTAAGCACCATGCCTTGTGCATCAAACTACATACAATTAAGCTCCGTGCCTGAGGGGAAAAGGCAGACATGGGGCAGTGGGGGATGGATGGCACGGAGAAAGAGAGGAGCGAAAATTGTGCCTCGGGATGAGAGAAGTTCGGTCGGTGGGAGGATGGGCAAGATGACAGCAGGAGCCAAAGGAGACGAGCGGCTACCGGTCCACGAGAGCCGACGGACGGCGCATGAGGCAGGAGCCGCACCGCCGCGCCCAGGAGGGCGGATTTCTGCTCTGTGTGCGAGTGAGTGTATGCACTTGCTCCTGCCATGAGACTGGTCCAGCTCCGGCTCCGGCACAGCGCCTGTGGTGAAGGGGGGCAGTAGCAGCCTCACAGAGGAGGAGAAAAGGCAGTGTTGCGGGGAGGATGCCGGGCCACCGGTGATGATGATGGTGATGATGATGATGATGGTGAGAGATGGAGGTCATGGTGAAGGAGAGCTGTTGCAATACCAATATGTGCGGGAGTGTGGGACTGTGTGGGTTTGTGGGAATTGTGGCCGTGTGTGTGTCTGTGTGTATACGAGTTGGTGGATTTTGACTAACACAAACCATGGTGGTGGTGTCTCTCTCTCCAGACAAGATCTTTGCGCTGAGCCTGTTCCCAAGGATTATTCATACGTTTCGCTCCCACGCACGACGTCCGCAAAATTTTCGGGGAGGGATCCATCTCCAGCCCGCACCCCACACTCCACCACTACTACGGGGCCCACTTTACATCATACCGACGACGAGACACGGGAAACGCTCGTGAAGCCGGCCGTTCTCTTTTCCCTACGGTTGGAAGGGTGTGCCCTGATACCGCGCCCGACCCTTCTCTCGCTGTGTCTCCCGCTGGACCAGCTCGCTATCTCGGGGATCCCATCGCTGCAGCCGCCTGGTTGTGACCCGACCCGAACTGTGTGTTCAGTAGTCTTCCTCCTCCTCTACGAACGGGCAGGGCGAAAGCACGAGATAACAGCGCCAGAGAAACCATAGAGGTCCGCCCGTGGCAGAGTCAGCCAGCAGCCAGCCAGCACAGCCAGCCAGCACAGCCAGCCGGCCCAGTAGAGGAGGAGCTTCTCTCCCCACCACTATCCATCCCACACAGTCGCGCACGCACTCTCTCACTCCAATCCCGCCGCGCCCTGTTCCTCTCTGGTCTCGCTTCTCTCCTCTCCTCTCCGCTCTTGCTCCTTCTATCATTTCCCTAATCTACCTCCTCCTCCAACAACACCAACCATCAACTCCATCGCTGTCCAACAATCACCTTCTCCTGCTGATCCGCTACTCCCCTGCTGGTCACCGCTGCTCCGCATCCTCTCCGCATCCGCGCCCCCCCTCCCTCCCCCCAGCTCACTCTCGGACCCAAAGTCGTCCCCAACTGTCTCTGTGCCGCCTCAAGCCTCAGACGTTTTTGCTGGTCACTGCCACTCCGCAGCCGAGTCACAAAGGTCACCCGCATTGGGTCCCTGACCTTTCCCCAGCCGAAACTCTCCTCCCCCCCACCCCCCTTAACAAGGCCCCCCCACACCCGTCAGCTCTGTACTTCCTATAAGATATCCGCGACCTCCACACTCTTCTCCACACTCCTCGTAACGACTCCCCGCCTCCCCACTCATCACCATCCAATGCAGTCTTCACCGTCCTCCATACCTACATACATCGACCACCGTCCACAACAATCCTTCCTCCCACCCACCACAATGTCATATCATCACGACCACGAGCGGAATCTCCCAATGCACCAGAACAGCCTCGGTGGTCTCCACCCGCTGGTTGCTGGCTCCCAGCAAGACATGCACGATCAACGAACAGAGCTCCCCCGGCCTTACAAGTGCCCTCTTTGCGAAAAGGCCTTTCACCGCCTTGAGCATCAGACACGACACATCCGCACGCACACTGGCGAGAAGCCTCATGTTTGCGGATATCCAGGATGCACAAAACGATTCAGCAGATCTGATGAGCTCACTCGTCACTCCCGCATCCACTCAAACCCCAACTCGAGGCGGAGTAACAAGAACCATGCTGCTGCACTAGCTTCTCAAATGGAGAGCTCTTCCGCAAGAATGATGCCCCCTCCGAAAATTATTTCGAAATCCGCCCCGCCTTCTCACGTTGGGTCTCCCAACGTGTCACCCCCACACTCTTACCATGCCATGCACAATCCAATGCAATCACATCATCTGTCACCATACTCGCGGGCAAATAGCAGTCCGGCGTTGGCGGCCAACTTGGATCTCAACTTCCTCGCCCACACTGCTTCCCAGCAGCTCCAGTTGGAGCAGGAGCGGACACGACCCTACAGCTTCCATGCGGGGCCTCGTTACCACCAACGGCTCCCGCCTCTCACACAGGGCCAGCCAATGTCGAGGACGCACTCGCATGAGGAAGAAGACCCTTACCTGTCCCATCGTAGCGCGAAAAAATCAAGACCCAGCTCACCAATCTCTACCGCCCCCTCTTCTCCCACATTCTCCCACGACTCCTGCTCGCCCACTCCGGAGAGCACCCCACTCGCAACACCCGCACACTCCCCTCGCCTGTTCCCCCGCGACCCCGAACACCACATTCAACTTCCGAGCATACGTCATCTTTCGCTCGGAAGGCCGCCACTTGTCCCGATGGAAATCTCCGATCCGTTTTTGTCAACCACCTCCTCGCCCCTGAGCCACCACCACCACTCCGCAGGCGCTAGGTTGGGCGACATTCTCAACAAACCAGATGGGATGCAGCGGAAGCTTCCAGTACTGCCGGTGCCCCGCGTCGCTGTTCACGATCTGTTGAATGGCCCCTTCTCGACGCCGTCTTCGACAAGTAATTCGGTAGCGGGTGGAGATTTGGCTGATCGGATATGAAAGAGTGGTTGTTGTGTAGAAGCGAAGGAGTAATGGTGACGTGGTTTCCCTCGTCACAGCCGTTTTCATCCTTTCTTTTGTCATCTGAGCGTGTTGGTTCCGGATCGGGTTTCCTTCGGCGAAAATATTGTCTTTTTCCTTTCTTTTCTTAATTCTATAGACGGTGTCTTGAAGGCGGATCTTGTTACGGCGTTTTTTTCTCTCTTCTGGATGATCTCTCCTCCTTGCTGTTTTTGTAACTCCTGTATTCTTCACTACAGTCTTCTCCCTCTCATTCCTACTTCACGCTTATCTCTCCTCCTCCGCCTCCTCCTTTTCTTATTTGTATGACTTGTGTTTTGTTTTATCTTGTGATATCATTCATTCTGTTATAGACTGGGCTGGTCGGTTTTTTCTTTGTATTCATTTTTGTTTGTCGGGATTTTTTTTTTTTCGGATATCGCTTTGGGTACTTTGGGATACACAAATAAGGCAGGGGGCACGGAGCAGGAGGCATGACCGGTAGTGGATAGTGGTAATTCAAAATATCTGATTCAATTCACATCACTTGATGTTTCGTTCTCTCTCTGATCCTAACTGTTCTGTTCTGTGGAAGAGCGAAACGGCAGTCTGTTCGTCACCTCCGCCCTCCCCCCACCGCAGAAATTTATGACTCACTCTTTTACTCACTCACAAGGCCGGACCGGACACCGAGACATGGCGAGGCTGCGACAAGGTGAGGAGGCGATGACATCGAATCCCTCGAACGGTACGTGAGGGGCAACCCCACTCTCTAACGATCACCTCAGATCAGATCGTTTTTCTAGTTGTTTTTTTTTTCTCTTCTCCTTTCCCCACGGATATAACTAAACCTTGTGCTATACTCTCCGATCCTCTGGCTAGAGAGCCGCGTGATAGTTATACGGCACATGACATTATTTCATAGTACAAGAAGCTCTTAGCTAGAGGGGGAGATACGTAGGTAGAGAGATGGAGAGATAGAACGATCCATAGGGTGATAGGATAGCTCTGACTCTGAGATGGAGCCAGCACGCGCGCGTGAGCTGTTGGGTTGGGGCTGTAAGCATTGATTTCGAACGTTGGAGTTGGGAGTTCCCCGCATTCAACTTGTGCGCGTGTGGTGGTGGTTGTGGTGGTGATGGCACCCCTCCCTCACCTTGCCTTACCTCTCCAAGCCATCAGGTTTCAAGTCCTCGCCGCGCAACGCTGATATGGGGACTCGCT
This sequence comes from Ascodesmis nigricans, assembly GCA_004786065.1. Lineage (NCBI taxonomy): Eukaryota > Fungi > Ascomycota > Pezizomycetes > Pezizales > Ascodesmidaceae > Ascodesmis > Ascodesmis nigricans. Next base: position 534,337 of record ML220115.1, read on the forward strand.
CGTGTGTAATAAGTAGATGGGGTGCTATATAGGGCTGTCGGACAGGAGCGGGGGGCGTGGGGAGCGGGGAGTGGGGAGGTGAAACCAGTGGATGTGGGGGTTTGTGGTGGGGAGATAAGGGTGTGACTGGATGGTTGGAGAAATGATGAACCAAGAGTAGAGGATGATATCAAGACGAGGCAATGATTAGGAAATAAAATCATGTACGACTCGACTGGGGATCAAAACAATCGATATTATATCTACTGTATGGTATTTTATAGTTAAGTTTCAACTCACAATTCCCCCATGAGCAGCTTCATCACTTTGCGGCATCTCGAGTCAATCCACTCCCTCAGACTCCCTCCGCATCAGCTTCCCCACCCAGAATGGCTGTGCTAGGCAAGTCACAGTACAGATAAGATGGGGGAATAAAGGAAGTCGATCCTCGATCCGTGCCGCGGTGGTGAGATTGAGGCTGTACAGCTGTTGGGGGACACAGTTACCCCTATGGACGAATAGGAGCTGCGGTACAGCGAGAATTTCGGACCCAGTAATAGTAGAAGTAATAGTAGTTTGAGCTGTAGGGGATCGTGGATATACGGTGTTGGGATCGGGCGCTACTATGTCATCGGGGATGGGGGATGGAAAAGAGTGGGATACTGGTTACTGAAAACGCCATGTTTCTTCGTGTACCGTAATGAAACGCTGGAAATGAGGATAGAATGCTGTAAAAACAGCATAAAAGTGCAATACCGCGACAAGATGAAGGGTATTCGACATCATTTCCCTGTTCTGGAAAGCATGAACACCATACTGACGGTAATTGAGTTCGATTGAACCTCCTTCCTACAGGTCAATACAACGATACCGCTGCAACACCATGAGGTACAGGGACGACTTCCCCCCAAACCAGCCCTGACGCCATGCGGGGGTTGATTGACGATACATTCTGAGTTGCACTGGAGTAAAACCGAGGGGGCGTGGAGGCAAGTATCCGCCAGCGGGATCCCACGTCACGTCGGAGATATAATTGGGGGTAACGAAGCGGGCCAGGGCTGGCCGGTTTCGGCGCCGTGGAGGTGGTGGAAGGTTCGGGAATTTGATGGATGGAACAGGAGGAGGGATCTATGGATGGATGATCGTGGTTGCGAAACGTAGGTCATAGTAAGGAGGAGGACAAACGCTCAGGGGGTGGAGTTCTTGAGTATCGAGACGGTGCCGAGGATTGTAGAAGACGCTTGCGGAAAGAGACTGGGATAGAGTCAGCAATGAGGAAATTGGAATGGAAGGGGTGGTGGGGTTGGTGAGTTAACGTGAGTTGCTCTTTCTGGGTTTAAAAATCGCCGTCCCAACAACGTTAACACTGATACACCCGAGAATGGTGACCTTTTGCATAAGAATCATTTCGAGTAAGATTCTCATGTAAGTGTTGGAAGTTTAAGGTTGAGGTCCACTGAAGCCCTCGATCACGTGATGTTCTGAACATGGAGAATAGAGACTCTGCTGCTTTGCTCCACCACATCATGTCCATCATCTCTCTGTGGCTGTGTGCCCTCTATTGATCTCCTTCTCCTCTCCTCCTCCATCTCCGCCTTCCTCCAGCGAGCATCGCCACTGCCTCACCGACCAGGCCACCAGTCACGCCGCTCCGACAAGTAGTCCTACACCTATCTCTTCAGGCTCCTGTTTGCACGATCAATCTGGCCGTCTCACTTTGGACCATCGCATCCCCAGACTCCGATCAAAGCGCACAGCCTTACGGATTCAAGGTTACACTGCCTGAAGTGTGATTGCGCACTGGACAAGGCTGCACAAGGGGTTCGTTCGATTTGCGTTGACAACGGAGAATTTTTCACCACAACGTCACGTCCAGAAATATTTCCATGCACACAACAGAGAAAACAAGATCATTCGTTTGCATATGATTGCGGGGCTCCGCATAAACGTCAAGCGCGGGGTAGCGCCCTACTAAAATGCGGGGCTAGTGGACGATACCCGTTGATTTAACAAGGCTGATCACCTTCAAGCAAGAGGAACATGATCGTCCTTGTGGGGAGAACGTGGTGGTGGTGACGAGAAAGTGATGCTGGATGCCAGATTCATCACCAGCACGGAGACGAGGACCGATGACTACAAAATGCGCCGCTGAGATGGATGGGCCCCGGCTTACTTAATACATTGGACGCTGGTATCGAAGGTACCGGCACCAGTACAGAACCCTCGCCTCCGATCACAGCAAGACTCAAGTCCTCCTCTTTTTTTTCGTGACCCGTCCGATACGATGATGCCATGTTGACGATTGTACTGGAAGACTTCTGTTCGGTTCAACTCGGAACGAAACTAACCACCATTGCCAGCAGTGGCGGAGATCGAAAGATGGTCACAGAGTTCGCTGGTAGAAGGAAGGAGCATGAGCATAAAATCTCATCTTGAGACATCCGGTGTACTAGTACTACATATAGGCGGGCACCATACGGAAACTGGTCTCTCAAAACACACTATTCAACAGTCCTATCCATCGAACGCATGTGCCAGGGATCGAACAAACCGGGGAAATGGATTACCGGGCGCCGCCGTATACCGTTCACTGCCGTCGCCTTGGCTGTACCTGAGCATTTTGTGAAACTACATGCGTTATATCTAATGTACTTTAATGGAAGAACATACATCGGGTCATATTCCGTTATACCGGACGCTTCATGCTTTACAACTCGGACGTCGTCCCATCGGGTTGTATCTGGAAGCTGCAGACTTACTTTCACTTGTCAAGCTCAGACCATAATCGTCGATCCACTCAAGCCATAAAAATACGTTGCTTACCGTCATCGTTCGTCGACTTTGAGTTTGGAAGCATTGCACACATGGCGGCGTCCCATTATGATCGGAGACACCGTTACCGGCCGATCGTGGACGGGTCATGGCTGGCATAATGTGCTACCAATTATTGATCAATGAATTTAAGCTATTGATGTCAGGGCAAGCGAGAGCTAGCTTACTGAAGTGATGGGGTACCAATTACGGGAGTCTCGTCGTAGCGATCGTGGCATGCCTGGCTTTAGTGGAACAGTGTTTTCAACAAGAAGCGGGCCAATATTAGTACTGTCACACACACTTATCGGCTGCAATTGCGTGCTTTCACCCGTCTCCTATGCCATTTATCTCATATCTCGCGAAGGTGGAACATATTAACACTCTCCGGAGGGTTCCATCTCGATGTCTCACGCCCTCCTCACTGCCGTTCTTCCACAGTTAAAAGCAGGTCACCGCAGCAGCTATAGCGATGAACACCCATCTTACATATTGCAATTCCATCGAACATATTCGTCATCGTCATCGGCGCGTTTGCGATCTTGTGTGTCATACTTTTACTGGTGAGCGGGGACTCCCGAGCGTGTCCGTCGGATATGTCAATATGTTTGATGTCGCATCTCGATCCATAGGTGATGGAAACCCCCGAATTTCCAGAATCGCGGGGAGCGGGAGAAAAGAAATGTGAAAGATGTGAGGATAGACCGGTGAGGAAGGAAGTGCGATCCGAAAGTTCCAGTCCACGCTGCAGGTGCGGGTCGTGATGTCCTTTCCTAGACTGTAGATGGATGGAGATGCCTTTATTGATGGGATGAACAGATGCAACAATGATGGTCACAGAATCATTCGTGACATAGTTGCGGAACATGTTCCCATTTCCCATGCGTACTATACCGGACGCACTGTTGCTAGGTTATTTTCTTGAACTTCCAGTACGATGATATTTGAATACAGTAGAATTTTCCCACCAATCACTATCGAACCAGAATTGTTAATCAGACCGCGGTCTCATCCAGCCTTTACACCGAGTGAAGGATCAATTCTTCACGCCACCCTACGGATACAGTGGTCACCGAGGAGTGTTGTGAGGATTCGGCAACTCCACAGTTATAAAGTGGACAGGTTGTCTCTACCACACCCGAAGCTCGAGTGTTCATCCATGTCTATTAATATGTAGAGTACCGTGTATGGCATTGAATAGGTTTCTAATTCGATCCTGTGCTTATCTCATGATGCTGAGGCTTATTTTTACAGTACTTAGGCCTTTTACCCTGCCCCCCGAGGTCCATCACTCCACAATCCTCTATCGTCAAATCCACGGCCGAAATACGGTCAATATCGTATTCCGCATCGACAGTCCATATCTAGAAACCCCCATGTTTACTCGACAAGTATCAGATATTACAACACCATTATAATATTCTGTTGCAACAGTTGATATCATCAACATTCCTGTTTCGGAATATAATTACACCACGACGTTTGAGTTACGTTACATCCAGAGTCCTAAGGTGTAACCGCGAGTCTTGATCTGCCAGATGCTCCGGTGAATAAACGAGGGTGTTTGAGATAGGCGAGTGGGATGGAGATCAGAGATAATGGGTTGTCGGTTAGAGCCTGTAGCATTGTAGTACCATAGTTCACTTCGGAATAATAGACGCGGGCATGTGTGAGTTCATTGGTGATGAATTGAGCCTACGAACCAAAGTACGGAAATTGGGCCACAATTCAATCCCGCATCGCGTTTTCAAGTCTTTTCTAGATTGGTGATGTTAAAGCCCCAAGTACTTGTAAACTCAGCCATTGTGATATGCTCATACCCGAGTATGATGGCGAAATCCACGGAGAAGTGTCCAACCATCCAACCTATCACTCCACCTTCTCTCGTCGTATCCTTTACCTCACAGTAATATTAAAAATTTCATAGCTCTTGAATCCAAGTGCAAACTGGTCTGTTGGGATTCCAACTTCATCACCGGCGTGATATTGTCCGGAACCTCCGTTCTCACTCATCCTCCACCCTCCACATGTGTCCCAAACTCTCCGGACAAAGCCCCAGATCCATCAATCCGTACTGCTAATTAGAGTGCCTGGAGATATTACAGCCCCATCGAAATCTTGCCATGTCCATGGTTCGCACGCAGCTAGCCGGAGTAGCGGTCGATCACCCGCAATATCTGTTGATGAACGTCTTGAGCGGTGCACATGAAATTCAAGTCCCCCAAATCACCAATCCTCAACCGACGCATCATCAACAAGACCTGTTTTTCCATCCTCCCTCCCATCCAAGTCCGTCGCGTCCTCCGGCTCCGGCCCTTTCGATCTCCCTCACCAACAACGATTCCCAACGTCCCCGAGCATCCACGCGAGCACTTTGCTATCTTGTGCCGAGTCAGAAGCTCCCAGAAGCAGCATATCACTGTCGACATTCGAGCGTGATCTTACTCCCAGGTTCCTACACTTTCTCACATGTTTTTCTTTTCCAGGGCGGACCTGGGGAAACAACGGACTTTGGGTCACTAGCAAGGGATTGGTGGTTCTTGGGTTTGGTCCCTAGAGGACAGAGCGAAGATGAGGCAGAAAGGGTCGGTCGAACCATCGCGGAGGGATCACGTGTGGTGGGAGGTTGCGTTTGACATGTGAAGGTCCGTGATGAGGGCGAGTGAGCTCGGAGTGGTGACCGACCGGGAGGGCGCGGGGAGATAGAGGGTTCAAATGGCGCCGGTGCTGGGTGAGAGGATGGGGGGACGGTGGGATGCTGGTGAAGGTGATGGTGGGTGACGATGGTGAGTCCGATGAGTTGGCGATTGGCATGCTGCTGGTGGTGGTGGGTGACAGCGAGGTTGACAATGAGTGGGTCAATGAAAGTTTCAACATTCAATGGAGCATCAAAGTAGAAGTACCTGAATTACCCCATACAATTCCCTATACCGTCTAAGCCAACTACATCACACCGAATCACTCTCCCCCTCCAATATCCACAAAGATTCTCCAGCTCCTTAACGACACTACTTCCCTCCATCAGCCTTCTTCCCCTTCACCATCTACACAATCTACTAGCCCAGCGAAATTTTTATCCCTACTCACCTGGGAATAATACTCTACACCCAACGTCAACGTCAGTACTCCATCCTCCTCCCATATGTCACAACACAGCGCACTCACCATCAACTTTCACACATTCCCACGGCCGTCTACACTTTATCGGGCCTTTATACGTAATGCTAGCACATTATGCCTCAGTATAGCTCAATCTTCTCTCAGGCCCCAGTTTCCAACTTCGCTACTGTCTCCATGATTATAGACATGTACTTGTTAGAGTTAGAGTTAGAGTTAGAGTGTACGCTACTCACCCGCCGCACTGAGCCCCCAGCTCTGCAATTGCTGGAGGGATTGGTTCCCGCACAAGGTGATCGGCTGGCACGGACCCCACGCCCGCTATTTCGGGTTCATCTCGGGCCTGGAGTAGATATTTCGGTGCTGCTGGTGCCGTGAGTGCGGTTTGAAGGAGAAGTACTGATGACAGTGTTACTGTGGTAGAAGGCGGGTAAGGATTATGCCATGAATCGACAACGGCGAGAAGAACATTGACATTGATGGATTAAGTGACTAGGTGATGTTCCATGACTCAGGACTTAAACGGTGCTGGATTGGTATAAAGTATGGATACCGTAGAGTACACGGCAAAAAATCTTGCCAATGAAGAACTCAAATGCTGGGGAAGAATGGGCCTGGGGATGATGGAAGAACTTACGGCAAAGGAGGTAATATGGGTTCATCATCTTCGAACTTCTGGACACAATGTTGATGAGACCACAAGAGGGGTTGGAAGCATTTTATATACCAAAAGGGAGGTGAGTTTAAGCTCCGCAATAGTAAGCTAATGACGGATTCGGATGCGCTGATACAAGTGAGTTTGTGGCCAGGTTCTACATGGTGGAACATGTATCAATCTAGTCACGCAATCGGCGGTGGTTAGTCGATCAAGTTAAGGGAGGTTTGGTTGATTTGAACTCTGTGTTAACGTTAAAATAGATAGACTTCGCGATGGATTAAACCGTTGAGGAGGATGGGCTCGGAGATTGATGGGCTGTGAGTCCATCTCCTGGATGCGGAATGACTCCGACTGGGTGGTATTCGGGAACTGGCAGTGCATTGGTTATAGCTAGGCAGGATACCGTGATTCGAGTCCCATGATAATCTCGGGCTCGTGTAGAAGTCATCCGGATGGCTTCCCCGGGGTGAAACTTAAGCCAACTCTGCTCGAAGCTCAACGGTCTTTGTCATTGTTTATCACTTATTTCGGATCTTGATAACATGTTCAGATGTTACTCAAGTAATCCACGGCTGTTTCATGAAAGAATCACTGGTAGGTACCCGCCATATTGCTAGTATTTCAAACTCACGATTCACCTGCACTGATATCTTTCCAGAATAGTCTGATTCAAGAGTTACCATCATATCACCACCTGTCTGCTCTGAGGATGTCACACGAATTCATGGCTTTACCACATAAATATGCAATCTTGGACTTATTGCCAACCCACGTTCACCCGCCACCCGTCCTGTTGCACCCAAATTTCATGCTCGATACCTCATGGAGTCGATTCGATCTCGTTGTTTTGAGTAATTGCATGATTTGCATCGCATGAGGTGGATTGGGGAGTACGCAAAGGATCTGTCTGAACGGTGAGCGTGAATTAGAAAGCGTGTAACGCGATCGGGTGCAGTTGTGCGGGGTAAATACATAGTTCGAGGGACGCTATGGAGGGTAAACGACGACGGGATGACCAGTGCATGAGTTTTGGGGGATGTTGTGCGTTACCGCGATACGTGAAGAAGAATAACAAGAAGAAAAAAACGTTAACACCGCCACGGAACAGCGATAACGATCAGATCAATCATTTCTCATTCTGTTCCACATTCCAGTTGTGCCTGCCCCCAGACCACATGGCAGCGCGTCATTCACGCGCCCACACCTCTCCATGGCCCCAACGCGTCCCCAACCTTCCTCCTCCTCCTCCAAGCTGCCTCCGTCCACCAAATCCAATCCAACAAACCCCTATGCCGACTATCTCCAGCAACGATCCTATCTGGGCTGTAGACGACTCTTCGTCTTCGGCCGGTAGCGAGGATGATGACGACGATGATGGATTCACCTATTGTCTAGCCGGGGAGATCGGTGACCTTGAAATTGGTGAAGAGTGGGTGGATACGGACGATTCTGACGACGATGACGATGATGGATCGAGCTCTTCCTCCTCCAACTATAGCAATAGCAACAGCAACAGCAGCTCCAGCGACTCCGATATCGCATCCCTGTCCCGATGCAAAGATATCAACTTATTCTACGAAGACGTCGCGGAAAGAGAACGGGATCTCATCCAATGTTGCAAATGCAAGACCCGATGGATGCCACCACAACTACATCTCGAGGGGAACGGCTCCAAATGCTTCCACGAGTATTGCACCATGTGCCGCGATGCTGAAGACACCTGCTGTGAATGTTTTGGGCCACGGCTGCCAGCGAAATGCACTGCTTGCCGTCATAAAAAGTGTGAAGCGTGCGAGTTTGTCCCACAGAGGCTCATGTTCAAGTGTTGGGCGTGTGATTGGGCGAGTGATGTGACGGATATTGAAAGGAATATGTGGAATTGTCCGGAGTGTGATTATAAGTTTGATGGGAGCTGGGTTGAAGAGTGGTTGGATGAGGAAGTTTGGGATGACGAAGACGAAAAAGATATGTCCGAATTTGCGGCCATGATGGTGGAGGCGTTGGCTGCAACTGGTCATGGTGCGGGTGCGATGTTCCAGGAGTATCTTGCCGGACTCGGATATGCTGGAGGGGGGCTTGAATACGGTGAATATTGGTTTTAGGGATTGACTTGTTGAGTATCTGGGTTTGCGGATTTGGAGTGATGGGTTTTTTTGAGTTCATTAGGATTCAGTGGGTCTTTTCATTTTCAGTTAGAGAAGCTTCAGACGTGGCTTCAAGTCCAAGAGGCATCAGCTCATCCAGGTTAATGACAATCAGTGAAGCAGGGAAGCTCTTGTTCACCGCCTTCCCAGCACAGCGCGGACAAGAGGATCGCCAGCACTCTCGTACAGGCTGGGCTGCATTCCGTCTCGCAGAGTGCAGCTTTTGTTCCCATTGACCGACAGGCTTTTTAGAACAAATGTTTCTTTTTTTTTTTCATGGAAGCAGTGGCCAATCAGCGTGGACGCATTCACTTTGTAACGCTGGCGGGGTGTGGTAGAAAGCTTTCAACAGCAAGCGACGTCAGAACCACAGCTATCGTTTCCTCTGCGGGCTTCTCACGGCACCACCACCTTCTCCAACCACCACACCCCCAGTCCACCGGAGCCCGACCATCCCTCCCTCACGCTCGATCCCACAGACCCTGCTCTCCGCCCTCCATCCATCCATCCATCCATCTCCATCTCCCCGTTCCTCAACTGTCGACAGCCTCCTCTCATCCAGCGACGCCTGTTCCTGCGCCAACCCAAGCACAGCTCCTCGACAGCCGGCATCTCGCAACATCCGATGACTCCCTGACCCGCGAAATCCCGAATCCGCGATCACCGACACCGTCTCTCCACCTCCGCCCCCAGCAAATCTCCCCAGCCCGCCAGTGCCCTGCCAGCCCTACCAAAGCTTTGGTACCGAGCTTCCCCCAACACAACGCTCCAGCTTCGTCACGTTCCTGCTGCTACATACACTGCACTCCTCCCGCTGTATCAACCAGCAACCAGTAATCACCCCACCACGACGACGACAACAAAGAACACCAGCAATGCCGTCAAACCGCCCCTTTCTCTCAAATCTCTTCCTCTCCTTCCGCACAAACAACACGCGTCCGCCAGCGCATTCACTGAGCTCCCCGAGCCCCGCCAGCTCACCCGGCAGCTCTTCCGCGGCTTCAAAGTCTACCTCAACATCGGCATCAACATCGACGGTAGCTGCGGCGGTAGCTCAGCAACAGCAACAACAGCAGCAACAGCAACAACCGAGCCAAACACAGCCGATATTCACACCCTCGCGAAATCGACGTAGCTCGAATAGTAGCACAGAGGGGTTTGTGGAGCCCCCGAGTGGGGAGAAGTGGTGGATTGGGGGGAGGAACTCGGATGGCCAGGAGAGGTTTTATCGGTTACAGCCTGTGTAGGTTTCCCTCTGTTTGGTAAACTCGGGGATGGAAGGGGAAGTGGAGAGTGAATGGCAGTGCGGATGTGCTGGTGTGGTCGTGCGTGAGAGGAGGTTATGATATTGTGGATGTGCTAATGAATATGATAGACGACGACACCGCTCCTATGATCGTCTCTCCATCGACAGAATGTCGTTATAATACCCACCCTCCGGTTGTCGGGCCGGCAGCAAACTCAGAAACTCAATATCCTATCTGAAAGCAAAAACATAATCAACCGTCAGAATTATAGGAAGCGCAACATCATCCTCATACCCGACGCTCCTAAAATCTTATCCTTTGCACGAACGGCAAAATTTACCATCACCGCCCAATACTACCCTCTCCTCATCCCCCGCTCTCTATCACCCGAAATATGCAGTCTCCCAGCTTTTACCCCACCACTGGGTTACACCACATATTACGAGTTGTCGCATTCTCGTCGATAACTCCGAATGTTTCGCATACAAAATCGACCTCTTCCTCTCTTACTGTCTCTTGCTTCTACTTCTACTGTATTATGTATTTCCTTTTTTTCGTTTTCCGTCCTTTCTTTGCACTATCAGTCTGATGCATTTGTCTGTTTTCTTCTATCTCCGCAGAGCCTCGCTATCATCTAAAAAACAAAACACTGCTTCATTCTGTGTGTGTATCTGCTGCGTGGGACCGTACCTGGGAAATTTTAATTTAGCACGTATCGGGATTGGGAATTGGGATTGGGATGGAATAGGAGTAAAACGGCGTCAAGTCTTTGTGTGTGTAGCCGTTTGGCTACCTGGGCGCTTGTACTTGTTTTTATTCGTGTTGTTTTTTTGTTTTGTTTTTGAGTGGAGTTATTTGTGTTACTTGTTACTTTTTACTTGTTTTTTTTTTTTGTTCTGGAATCTGGAGCTTTGAGGGTTTACTGCTTACTGTTTACTGTACTAGCGCTGTGAGTGTGCTAGGTAGGATATCGATATCGACTTGATGATGATGCTGATGATGATCAAACCATCGTTCGATGTTCTTTGTTGTTGTTCCTATTCTTATGGGTGGTCGGCTGTTGTACCGTACTTTACGTGCACGGCGGAAAAGAAAGGGTTTTGTTCCGTTTTGTTATATTTCTACCGGTTCAGCCGGTCTAAGGATGTGTGTGGAATCTGGGGACTGGATTATTTGACTGTGAGTTTAACCAGAAAAGTTTATCGCTCTTTTTTCGTTATGGAATAAATATCAGGTATCAAATATCAACGGATAGTGAGTGAGGTTTATGTGCTTGCTTGAGTGCTTGATTGTTTGGTAACTGTGACCGCCCCCTCACAAGGGTATTTTCATACACTATATTACAGGCCCAAGGTATCTATAATGCCCAATAGCCCCAGAAAAAACAACGCCGGCAACATACAGCCAGTAGCAACAGCAGCAACAATAGCAGTAACGGCCAAAGTAATAGTGGTTGTAGTAGCTATAGCAATAGCAATAGCAATAGTGGTAGCAGTAGCAGCAGCAGCAGCAGTAGTGGTGGTGGTGGTGGTGGTGGTGGTGGTGGTGGTGGTGGTGTAGTATCTTAATATCCCTCCGAGTCACCCTCTTTTACCATCCCCTAACTACCCTAGTAACCCAGCACCGCGACTCAAAAAAAAAAAAGAAAGAGCAAGCAAATGGTAACACAGTAGACAAAGTCCAATGCTATTTGCGACCCTAAACCCCTTATTGCGAAAAAGATTCCCATGACCTTTGTGTATGTAGAGTATGATATGAGCAAGAGTCCGTCCAAGAGAGCCTGCCTAGATGCTAAAATGGGCCCCACAAGCAACAAATGAAAACAGCAACAAACAAAGAAAAAAAGACTTCAGTAATAGCCCTGCACGCCTTATTGTCCCAACCCCATATAAAAAAAAGTAAAATGCACATGAAAAAAGAAAAACTCCTCCGTTAGAGCGACCTAGAGACCTTAGACCGAGACTGAACAAGATCCAACAGCAAGTAAAAAAGAATGAAAGGGAAATCACTCATGAACCAACATCATTATGGAGCTTTCAAAAAAAAAAAGCCTCAGACCCCTAGCACCGTACAAACACGCAAAAGAAAACCAAGAGAGGGATTAGGAACACGTAAAACAGTGTTTTGATCCTGTATAGTGGTGATATATTTTCAGTCAGTCAGTCAATCGCATGACGCCTTGCGCTGGTGCTAATATCCTACAAAGCCATGACGACGAAACACCGCGATACTCATTATCGTCGTACCACTGGCGGAGTATTGTAACTTCAGATTGATATTGGATATATTGCGATTGTGTATAACGTTTCTGCGTCTTCATGAGGCAGCGGTTGTCAGATTAGGGGTTGTGGAAGCATTGGGAGGTGCGGGTGCATCGTTTTCCCGCTGCTTCGACTTCTCTTCGACGCCTTCACCGCGGCACAGGGGACAGGAGTTGCGGCCGGTTGTCAACCACTGATAGTAATTAGAATGGGTACTATGATTCTCCAATGACGGAAAGCTCACCTGGTCAATGCATTCCTGGTGGAAAATGTGCTTGCAGACCTTGAGCTGCCGGCATGTCTCGCCGTCTTCATAGTCTGCAAGACATACCAGGCACCGCTCAACATTTCCGGGGCCATATTCCGCCGCACTGGTGCTCGCAAAGGTGAATGTACCACCGGCAGATTCGACATCCTCCTTGTTTGCTACTGGGGGTTTTGCGGGGCCGAGAAGTGAAGAAAGGAGGGTCATATCCTCGTATGTAGGCTCCTAGGCCGTCAATTAGTAGTGATTCTTGAATTGAATAAATTCCAGACTTACATCAGTGAACAGGCTAGGGGTAGTAAGAATAGGGTGATTTTCTGGATATGACCCCCCAAGGACATAGATAATCCAGCTTCTCGTTCCTTCCGTACTCCCTTGTCCACTCCTACGAGATCTACCCGTATTAGGCGGCCTGTCGGCTGACTGTGACCCTGTGCGGGGTCGCATAAATGGGCTAAGTGGTTCTGGAGAACTCAGTCGCCGGGATGACGCCCGACTGCGCAAAGACTCCCGACGAGCATTAAATTCTTCGTTGTCACCCATCAAACCGCCAGCTTGACGCAAAGAGGGTAACTGTGGTGGACTCGTCGGATTTCCAATAGGTGGAAGGACATTAAGTGGATTGTCTGTTTGCGTTGAAGAGCTGGAACTGTTCGCCCGCATCGCATCCAACCCGTGGGACGCAAGAGGTGAGGATGGAGGAATCACCGAAACACCGCTTGCAGACCCCCGACGCGCAGTATTCCGAAGCCTGGATCGTCGCTCAACGCCCGGCATAGTCATCGGTAAATTGGCGAGAGCATCAAAAAATGGTGTGGGCCGATCATCCCCCTCTCCATCACCAGAATCTCTCGGGTTGACAGACCTAATGCCGACGATGATGACCGGGACCATCCTAGCAGGAGCCTCTTCATTTTCGTTCGTATTCTGAGAATTTGATGTTATGCTTCCAAATCGGAACATCCGGAAGAAGTTGAGTGATGGCATTCCACCCTCAGTTGATTCCGCTGGTGTGCCGCCTCCAAGCTCATTCCCCCCATTTCTTAACGCTGCCTCAAGGCGCCCATTCCTAAGTGTATTCAAAAACGCCTCAAAGCTTCCATCCGTACCATTTCGGTCCCCGCCAACATCCCGTGCTTCACTAATCGCCTCCTGCTGACCACCCACAAGAGACGCAGCTGTCGTTGCGGCAGCCACTGACAGTAGTCGTGAAAGCATAGCAGCTTGGTCTTCTCCGGGTCGAGCTCGTGTATGGTTGTCCATTCCGTCTAAATCTCCAAAAAGCGGATGCCGGTGAGATCTATTACCAGCAGGGGGAGAATCCAGCGCAGAAGAGTCCGATGTTCGTGACGAAGCAGAAGGTAATGTGGTACTGCTGGGGCTGAGAGAAGTGACCGGTGTGTCGATATCCATGTGACTGGGATCACGCAAACCAAGTGGTTCAAATGTGTTGGGAGGATTGCTCGTAGAATGTGATTGCCGCCTTGAAGATGGACGCGAAATCATCGACCCCAGCTCCTGAGACAGCAGGCTAGGCCATGAAGTGATAGAATTCCTAGCTCTCGACATCCTAGATCGACGTGCAGTTTCCGATGGCCTACGCGGGGGAGGAACCAATGTCGATACTGGCGAGATATCCATCATTTCATCGTCTATGCTCATTGTACCCGGTCGAGGAGCTTGATCCAATGGGATGGGCCGTGAAATCGGTGGCAGTGTCCGCCGGCGGGTGGTCGTGACATTGTGTCGCGGGGGCGAAGGCGAACGAGACCTCTCTATCCTGCTCCTCCGCTGACGGAACCTCAACCCCGACAGGCGATTCCGCGTAGAAGTATCCGGCTGGCGGTGAGCAGAGGAGCCAGCCAACGTTGATGCCGACGAGGTGGATGATGAATGGGAGGGCCTCAGGCGATTCCCTATTCGCTGGAGATGCTCCATGTACTGTGTCCGCAGCCGGCGTCTCCTCAGTCGAGCAGCAACATCACTGTTTGTGTCCTCGGTTCCACTGGATCGAGCAGCCTCATTATTACCTGCTACATCCCGCTGCTCTGGCTGATGGGAAGCTGTACCAGCCTGCTGACCTGAGCTCCGTGACGTCCTCCTAGGTGCGATTCGGGGCATAGAAGCACCCTGACCCATTGGTGGCGGCTGCAGCGTGGAAGCTGTGGGAGCGGTATCGGAATAGCCTGATGGCTGAGTAGCGGGTGGTGATTCGGCTGAGATGGGGGTAGTTGGAGAAGGTGTTGATTCCGCGAGCGGCGAGGAGGTCAGTCGCGGCGATTGCTGCATGCGAGACCTCAAGACAGTCAGCGCGAGAGGTTACGACGTGGCAACCGACCGCGGTGATCTGATGTAAGCTGGTGGGTGCGAGCGGCTTGGGCGAGTTTGGCGGCGGGAGGGAAGGGAGGGAAGGGAGGAAGGAAGGAAGGAAGGAAGGAGGGAAGGGGGAGGGTTGCGGTGAGATGGACGGTCGGAGGGGCGGGAAGCGAGACTGGCTGAATGGTCGAGGAGGAATCGAAGGGAAGGGGACAGACGGATGGAGGGAGGAAGGGAGGGGTCACGAGCGGGCCGACTACGGTGATGTGATGGTGATTTCGGGGGTGTCGGTCGCAGTTTGGGAGCGAGCGAATGTTGAGAGGACGAACAGCTTCGTGCCTTGCAAGGTGATGGATGTACTATGCCTAGAGGATGTAAGGGAAGCACCGAGCACCGACCTGCACTGGCCTGGCGACGGAACAGTACAACTTGGAGACGGCCGCTACGGTATGACGGTGGGAGCGTCCCAGAGAAAGAGTGAAGCGAAGAGAGCTCGAGAAAGAATGTGGCGCAGCACGAAAAGCACGAAGAGGGATATCTCGATTACAAAGACGGAGACACTGCTACTGTAACGGTGAGCAATGGATGACGACCGGGAGGAGTAGGAGGAGTGGTTGGCTGTGGTGGGTGGGTGGTGGTGTCAGAGGAGATGGAGGAAGTGGGCATTGAAACACCCCGAAACCTATGCGGCAAACGGCTTGTTCGTCCTTTCTCCGTCTCTTCCTCTCTCTCCCTCCCTCTCTTCCTCTCTCTCCCTCCCTCTCTCTCTCTCTCTCAGAGCTCTCTCACTCCGACCGAGTCCTCTCTCTCCGCTGGCTGTCATCAGTTCGAGTCATCCGCCAGAATCATTGTTTGTTGAGTGGCTGGAAAACCATGCATGACCGGTGTTATTGGGCCTGGCGTCTGCGTCTGTTGCCTGACATCCTGTTCACCTGTCAGTCGAATGGATTCGGAAGAAAACGTTTCGACATACCAAGTTCTGAAAGCCGTGGCTATCAATCACATGATGTCACGTTGTTGAGAACAACTGCAATCTGGGTATAATTCTAATCATGTCAAGCTGATGCTTCTTCCCTAAGCGATCCTTCTCTGATGCGAGTATCCTTGCGTTCAACTGGCTGACATCCCATTCTGTCGTCCTCAACCCTCTCTACTGAAGGCGGGCGGTTAACTTATGCTTACCAGCACTCAAAGAAGACAGCATGAATGTGGCACGCCGGATGGCTACAGTATGAACATGGCAACCGTCATGCTGCGCGAGAGGTTAATTCTATGGTGAGCTCATTAACAATACAAACTTGACTTAGTTGGGATAAGCCTACATGTGCTTGGTTTCTACTCTGAACAATGCGGTCAGGTCCTACATGTTGGTACACCGGTACTTCACATCGATGACTGTGCCTTCAATGTTTCCAGGATCATTCACTTGTGTGTATGTACAGCAATGATAATCAATGATTTTTCCATCTATATGAACCACGCCCGTGTCTATAAACAGAGAGGAATATGAATACTGTATTTTGCATTTGTACACCATCACATCTCCAAACCCTCAGCACCAACCAACCCCACCAGAACAGAAGCTTTTTTGTTTGAGATCTAAACCACAATCATAGCCATGGTGCCCCTTACAATCCGACTCCGCTCCACCATTCATCCCACAGCCCCCATCCATACATCCCAACGAGATTGACGGAGTGCATTTAGAAAGGGTTGTCGGAAGCCGGGATCTTGCGGCGCTCGGGGTCCCAGTAGCTGCCGATCACGGGGATGTTCTGCAAATTGAATTGTTAGATTCCATATTATGATGAGGAAATGGAGTGAATGGATGTTTACCTGGAGAACATCGCGCTGGACACGGGGAATGCCCTCACCGATGAAGAGGACGGCAAGGAGAGCGACACCACCGAAAGCACCAGCAGCCACAGCGCTGAAATACCACCGAAGCTCAGCATCACAGTTCCTAACTGTTGATGGAACAAGAATTGAAGATGGGTGGGGAGGCTTACGGAGACCGGAGGGCGGTGAGGGGGATTCCAGCGACGTGAGGGCTAGGGCGCAACCTGAGTAAACGTCAGTATTCGTTCCAGTGTTATTGGAATACTCGGTTGATGTGTATCGGAGCGAGGTCGACGATGGAGGAGTTTTGTTCGGAGAAGAGGACATACTTCGGGCCGAATTGAGACTTGTAGCCAACCTGATTGTGGTGTCGTCAGCACTCATTCACATTCATCTGTCGTCATTGATTTCTCCGTGCTCTTTCACGCCCTTCATCACCATCCTCCTTGCCCCATTGACCATGACCCATCACCACGCCATCCTCGGTCTACCACCTCCAACCGCCAATCCCATAACCCCATACATCGTCCTCCTCATCCTCCAAGGAATCTCGATTCGGCTTCTTATGTCTTACCATGGTGATTGTGGGAGCGCAAAGAGCGGCGATACGACAGTGAGGGCGGGTGGTGGAGGTTGCGTGTGGTGGATGCGCTTGGAGGGGTTGAGATGGTGAGCCGAGATTTGAGGTTTCGGCGGATGACGGGAGTAGAGCAAAGCCACAATCATACCGTTACACTAGCCACATACTAGCGTGAGTGAAATATGGTGACTGTGATTGGTGCAGCAGGTGTGGAGAAGAATGAGGGATAAATGAATCAGAAACTCGAAAACGTCAATGATGAGATAGAAATAAGTAGCATGGTGTGTGTAGAGCGCAAAAAATCGATATGTAATGTATAATACAATATTTACCAGACCCCTATCAGTGTGCCAGTGTCAATGATCGTAGAAATCATCCATTCATCCCCATTTTCTAGTACTATTCTTGTTTCTCTTTCCCATGCCTGTTTTAAACAGCGAAGATTTGCACGGATAACCGAAACGAGATTCTGAAAAGTCGAGTGAGAGATACCCAGGTGGGCCAGTACTCTACGAACTGTTGGCCGTGATGCTGGGATGGAGAGTAAGCTCTTTCTTTGTAGGCCATGGGTAGTATGGCTCCTTAACTTGACCAACTGAGATGAGGTAAACCACGTTTAGAGAGTCCATCATACTCCAATACTCGTAGGTTAGGAGTGACTGTCAGTGGCCTGAATTTAATGAGAAACTCAAATCTAGTCGAAACACTCAGGCCATTTGTTAAAAGATAAAGCTCACAAAGAAACCCATGATCGAATACCACTGAAAATTCTTCAATCAACTATCGACTTCATGACATGAAATCTCACTTTCATCTCTTGCACACCTCGATTTTTCCGCTGCTTCATTATCCCAACACCAATACGCCATCCCACTCAACTGCTAAGATCAGTGCTTCAATGTTTTAACCAGCCTTCTGTCCTTCCCACCGCCTCCAAGCTTTTCGCTCACCACTTCTCCCGGCTGTCAAAACACCCACCATCCGACTGAGGATCTCGACGACCAATCCCCGAAGCCAACGCCACCGCTCACTTTATTCCACCTTCCTATCACGCTACCTTCTCAAACCTACGACCAATGCCGCGGGTGTGTTGATCGACGTTGTCAACTCCATTGAGTTCCTAACATGTGAATTTGGGAAAATGGTACCGGGAATCGGGCCTGATGGTGTGCGTGGTACTGTACGATGAGTATGGATTAGGTGCAGGTGGGGACATGACAGGAGACACATGGATGCCACGGGGATTTGAGATGGTGGGCGGTTGTGATTGAGAATTAATTAACTGAACGGTATGATGACATCCAGGCTCGGTCGGGCATGGACAAAGCAAAGCGAAGGCTTGACATAGAAAGCAAGTGGGTCCAGATTCAGGGCAGAGTATCCTTGACCCGATGAGGTATATTGATGAGTATGAAATGGTAAGTTGAGGTCTGTCCGAGAACCTAGGCCTTTCCCCCAAACCACACTGATGTCTGAAAACTAGGACGAATGAATACCTTCAAACGACAATTACTCTTGCTCCATGCTCGCCGTCGGCAGAATCACTTATTGTCCGGCTTCATGTCCACTCTCGAAACTTCGACAACAGGTCACGCTACACAATAGGACTGCTTGTATCTGCTGACGCTATCGATCCCACCACACGTATATGTATCCATACAGTACATCGGCATTTCCGCTCCCCGGAGCGCCGTTGTCATAAATGCACAGCTGCATGGATATCACATACTTACAGTGTGCCTGGATCTATTCACCCTTCAAACCGTGAGTCATGATCTACACAATTTTGCGTCCTGCAGCAAGTAAAGGTCAGGTGTAGTACCGGGGAAGAGAAAGTAGAAGAAGGGTTTTATTGATGGGGTAGGCGCATCTTTTTCTTATCACTCGGGTTGAAGTTTGGGACATCATGCTAAACCTTTCAGTTTACGGGGCCGCGCAATTACTATACGAGGCACCACATTTTCATGATTTCACCCTGATTAGTTGTATGTCATTAGATAATACCAGCGTGTTGTATGGTCGGGATCATGATGCACATCTGCCAGAAATCGATGACCGCCTCTTTCTCCGACAGCTCCTTGCTTTACCGCTGAGAAACTCTCTGATTTCATCTTACTTCATAGCATTGGACTATTGCGATCATGAGATGCCTTAGGTTTGATCTCAACACCCGTCCCGCACACTTTGCTAGGCAAATCCGGTGAGTAGTGGATGCACCACGCACAAAACTTAGTTTATTTTCTTTATACCCTTTTGATAGCATCCTGACTATGGGTATCTGCTCACGGTCCCAGTCTTCTTTCCTACGATCATCACACCCGCACATCAAACTTTTTCCGGATCCACTCCCAGCCACGCGTCCGATCACTCCCGTCCAATAATTTAGAATCATCGGAAGAGGGTATAACTGAGGATTACTTGCGGACTGATTTGTCGCTGGTTAACCCACACCTCTGGCGCTAAATCATCAGTGGATTCGACTCGGACATATCGATAGTTATCATTGACACGGCAGTGATACAGCATAGGTTTTTTGATGTACATCGGGTGGTGTACTCATAGCATCGCTGGGAGATTTCATCTTGAACAGACACGCACCGCACCGACAAATAGAGATGTAGGGGTCATTATTTTTACCGCCAACCATACAGTCCTCCCAAGCAAGGTTGGAACCCCAGATTACAGGATTTCGCCCCCGTCGACCACATCTCGCGCGAGAGGCCAATCCCACACACAGCAAACTTCACATTCATCATATCTCACTCTCTTCAGTACTATACTTTCCTCACCTCCAGCAATAAAGTAGCACGCACGTGACTTAACGCTGAATTCGGTCTTCAGGCTATTCCCAACATGGTTGGCCACGGCCCAGATCGTCCTCACTATCACAATATTGGAGCAAGCGTTTGCATTTTATATTGCGGGGCCGCGACCGGTGTACTACAAAAGTTCTGGAGTAAAGAAATATCAAGAAGTGTCGATACACCCTATCTATGTATCGTATGACTGGTGTACCGTTATGGTAAAGTTACTCTCGTACTACACCTTGATTGTTGTACAAAATGGTTAACAACAGGATCTAAGGGCATACGAAACTCACCGCGGGACGGAATCGCCGATGTTGACCGTTGTGGATGTTGTCCCAACTATGGTGATCATGTCTGTTGCCCCACCCTTTTCCTATCCCCGTTTTCCTAGCCCGCTGCACAT
Organism: Ascodesmis nigricans; assembly: GCA_004786065.1. Lineage (NCBI taxonomy): Eukaryota > Fungi > Ascomycota > Pezizomycetes > Pezizales > Ascodesmidaceae > Ascodesmis > Ascodesmis nigricans. The sequence goes on from ML220115.1 coordinate 554,764, forward strand.
GTATGTACTCTACGAATACGGCCTCCGGGAGTGACGGGATGACGGGAATCCCGGGCGGGTTCAAGTTGAAACTTGTACGGTTGGGGATTTCGGCATGTGGTTCTTCCGGTGATGAACATATCTGCATGGAGTCAGCGATTTGCCCCGTTGTTTGCAGATGTATTCAGAGTTCCAGTTGTGCCGTGCTCCCAGCGCCCCTGGAAAACCCGATGTGCGAAACGTTTGATTCCTGGAAAGTCAGATGTTTGACATATCGGTACGTCGGAGGTGTACCGAGGAAGTTTCAAAGCAATCGGTGTGTTGGTGTAACAGTGTATTGTATATAGGCCGGACGTCAGGAAAGTTGGGGAACCTTGACATGACAGATGGGTCTAAGACCGCGATATTGGAAATAAAATTCCAAGACGTTGAGATTCCGAGTCGTTTCAGGTGTTCAGGTTTGAGAAAACGATGTCACGGGGACAACGGATAGAGTACCACTGAAGCAGGTGGATAAGGAGGATGTGAGAGGAGTCATGTTTCCGAGCTGATGAATGTCTCGGACGGGATGCCTAGTATTCGTGCTGGCGGTATGTACCCATATACCAGAGTTGTGTAGTGTAGGCTTGTGCGGACCACTACTGGCATCCGGCCGCCATTCGATTTGATCCTCCGAAACCGTGCCTTTGGGGTGTCTGATGTGTGTCTTCAACACCACCAGCGTGATGGGAACACAGGATTCCGCAATGCTTTCAACATGGGACCCCTCAGCCCCACCGACACCTTGAACTGGGAGCTGAAGTGTCACGAAGCACAGGACAACGGCAAGGATCCCGAACGGCTGATGGTGGCTGCGGGGTTACCGCGATGCTGCAGGTGCTCTGTTGGAAACGGGTGTGTACGGGGGGATAACCCGCTGTGCAGTACTTTATGGTCCTGTACAAGTTCTCCACGTTTTTCCGCCAACTACTTACGTACGTAAAGTATATCTATATGGTTCCGGCGTCGATACAGAGATGGAAAGACTGTCATTGATACCGGCGTCGGTGTGATACAAATACTGGTATAGACACATGTCATTGATAAAGAAGTCGGATTGGATGATGTTGATGTGCCGCATCGGTCTGTTTACCGGGACCGTGGATACAGTTCAGCAAGGTACAGAGCCTGAAGAGTAGCTCGTTGGTAAGCTGGAGTTGATGGTGTCAGCAAAATGAACGGTCTGTAGAGTGGTTGGTTTGCGTATTTGTGGGGATCGTTTATATTGTGCTTAACTATTTTGGACTGGTGTCCAGGATGATAATTATGGGTATGTGCCATGTGGCCTAGACAGCCAATTCCTGGCTTTAATTGAGGGTTTGGGAGTGATATTTGGTATTCTGATAGTCAACTTTTGACGCTGACGAGGATCCTGATGTTGGCCGTCTCTCCGCCGTCGACGTGTCTGAGACTCCAGGGTCCGGATTCAAAGTTCCCAGAGAAGACCACATTCGAGCCCTGAGGGTATCATGATGGCTGATCACCATCACCCACGTCAGTCATGACAACGATGACCTCTCTGTCTTCCAGTACTGTTGTACCCAGAGCATCTCATGGGGGCAACAGCTGGGGTTGTAACTGTATGCACCCGCCTTGGTAGGAATCGCAGTGCTCGGCGAGGATGGGGAGGGATACAGTGCCCAAGAAATGCCAGGGCTCGTGCTAGCGGCCTCCAGAGTGACGATCTGGGGGGCTTGATTGGGCCAGGGATTAGGTAGCAGGAGCTGTCTGCACTTAAGAATTGGGTGCCTCTCTCCAAACCCCATCCGTCCCATCTTCACAGGCACGATTGCCATCGCCACCCCTTCCCCTCCCCTCCCCCCTCCTAACGATCCGCACGCCGCTCCCCACCCGCTCCCCACCGGCCGACCCCCGCACCATACCTCCATCCTCACCATCCTCACCATCCTCACCATCCTCACCATCCTCACCATCCTCACCATCCTCTCCGCCGCCTCCCCGCCGCCTCCCCGCCGCCTCCCCGCTCACTTCCTGTCGTTCCTTCATCCAACGTTGCGATAACTAGCCCTGCTCGAAACCCGCTGCTGCTGAGCCTTGAACAACGACGACCACCTCTGAAATCCTTCCGGACACCGCCGACCCACGGATAATCTGCGGAGCCTTCTCAAAGAACAACGACATCATCTGGCCATTTGGCTCCCTGGCTGCACGATTAGTCTTGACAGCAGTACCGGAGGAGCGCCCTCGACGTTGAGTTTGACTGGATCGGAGGCCGGAGAGCGAAAACGGGCGAGTGGGACTGTGGGGATCTCGTGGACCAGGACAAAGTGACGAATTGAGGAGACCACCCCTCCAGCTCTCGCGCCTACTTGCATCGCTACTGCACATCACGAGACGACCTTTTCCTCCTTCTTCTTCTCCATCTCAACATCGACAATCGCCTCTTTAATTCTGAATCGAGCCTCCTTACCACCATTGCTCTGCAAACGTCCCTGAAGCCCTCTCCCGCAACCATTATCGTACTCAGAGACTCTCTCCTGCGCCACTACCACCGCTGCCATGTACCACCACCAAGCGCCGAATATGCACCATAATGTTCCTCCTCATGGTTATCCCATTGTAGATCCGGAACAACAGTATATGCTTCAGCAGCAGCCTCTTCTCCTTCATCCACAGCAGTATACTCTCTCGCCTGTTGGTATCGACGGTTCCATGACGCCGCAGCTGGATTTCACCCAACCGCAAATCCCATTTTTTATGGTACAGGATGGTTCACACTCCCATGGGTCAAAAACTCCTCGAAGAAGAAGAAGCGGGGCCGGCGCAGAGCCTGTCAAGCACCGCCGGACACGTTCCGGGTGTTACACTTGCCGACAGCGACGTGTGAAGGTGCACATAACCCCGGCCCAGTGAGCTGCTTCACAGTGTGCTGACTAGGGACGTCTGCAGTGTGATGAGACGCACCCCATTTGCGAACGTAAGGATTATGTGCAAAATATGTTATATGTGAGGGTTTTACACTGACGCTTCTTTCAGGCTGTCAAAAAGGTGGAAGAGAGTGCACCTACCCCGAAATCGTTCCCAATCAGAAATCAACAGCAAAGAAACGAGAAAGAGAGCGGCAAGCGTCACGAGAAGGGAGTTCGTCATTGGAGGATGTGGAAGAGGAGGACGAGGAAGACAATGAAGGAAGTATCCTTTCTGAAGGGCTTCAGGTCAAACACCCGAAGAGCGGATCTGGATCGAACACCCAACGGCGACTATCGATGAACTCGAGTGTTGGAAGCAGCGGGCGCCACCGAATGCGGAAACAATCACCATTAGATCCAAGCCCATCCCCCCGCGACCGCGAAGCATCATTGCCTCGATCACCAAACTCTCAAAAGCTGGGGGCAATATTTCAGGCCTCATTACCCCCCGAATGGGATCATCTTCCGAAGGATGTGGCTTTCTATCTCAATTATCATCGCCATCGTATCACGTTTCACCATTATCTGATGAAGCAAGACGACCAGAATTTCTTCAACAGCACATTGTTCGACTATGCGTTGAAAGAGGACGCACTGCTTTACGCTGTAGCGGCTTTTGCGTCCTTCCATCATAGTGTGCACTTTCAGACCGGAGTTTTTCATACTTTCTTGGAATATTACAATAAGGCAGTGGTTGCTTTGCGAGCTTCACTGGACCCCGAAAAACCGCGGACTGTAACGACCCTCGTTACTATACTCCAACTGGCTAGTTTTGAGGTACGCCCCTATGGTGTTGATGATGCAATTCGTCCACACTGAACTCCTCCGATCAGTGATCTCCATCCACGAAGATGATGTGATTCATCATATGGAAATTTGGAGATCCAATCCCGGAGAAACAAGTGAGGGTAAATAGCAAGAAACCATACGCTGACATCTTCAACTAGGAATATCTCGGGGATTGGACGAGTTTAATGGAGCACAGGAACGCGGCTGCCAAAATTATAACTTCGATATGGACGCCGGAGGCCATGGCGTCTACGCTCGAGCTTCGCATGATCTACAATTGGTTCATTCACTTCGATGTCATCAGCTCGATGATGGCCGGACATAAAACCGCCCTTGGAATCGAATGGTCAACAGCGAATCTGGACGCTGTGATCAAGCACTTCGAATCCAACCGAGACGACCTGCCAGCAAAGCTCGAGTACACGCTATGTACATTCCGCGAAATGGCTGTGGGCGCATCTGTTCTAACCGCTAAACGATCCCAGAGCACCATGACAATGGAGGAGTTTGTCCGTAGCTCGGAAGAAACTCTCCAAAATGCCTTTGCTTGGTGGGAGAACGTGGATCAAAGCATACTCGATGGCGCCGAAATGTTCAAGTTCTCAACAGCTGCTTTAGACAACGATGACACTTGCCCTTTCGAACCGGCCCCAGTCCACACAGGCATACGATGGTGTGTGAATTTTATGATCCTGGATTACTATGCTCTTGTCCTACTCCTCAAGCATCAAATCGCGCTCGCCCACAAGAATATTTCTGTGGAGTCATTAACTGACTATGCCATCAAAATTTGCGAGATTGTAGCTGGATTTGAAGCATGTCCAGATGTCCCACCGGGTCATCTTCTATCTGCACAGGCAGCTCTTGGTCTCGCAGCCTTGTGGATACCGAATAAACCCAACTATTGGAACTGGGTTCGTAAACAGATGGCTAAGATCGAACAAATGGGGTGAGTGAATATATATCGTCAAACTCTTGCTTGATTTTTTCCTAATTTCCGCACGTAGTTTTATTTATCCACTAGCTTTCCGGAACCGTATGGCAGCCCTCTGGGGAGATGAGAGGATCAAGAACACTTGGGTTACCAATGACTCGGAGACACCTATCGGTCTTACCATCCGGAAGTTGGTAGATATGCGGGATGCCGAACGTCAGGATGACCCGAAGAGTTCTGATATCCGGGAAATGAGGTCGCTTATGAGCGAGCTCCGGCTGGAGTCAAAGGGATCTGGTATCTTCCCGAAGCATGCACACCTCGATCGGTTACGCTTTGCTGATGTGTTGGATCAGCCCAATCCGACCGGGACCCCGGAGGGTAGTGGAGGTGATGTGTAATCAACTGTACTATGTCCTTTCATGTCATTATGTGTTTGGTTTATTAATATTCTAATCTTTAGTTATGTATTTTTTTATTTGTTCTAGGTTTGGTGCAGAATAGGTGCTGTCACAGCCTTGCAGTTTTTTTTTCCGGGTGGGGTTAATGAGGACTGGTATGTGGGGTGCATTTATGTTGCGATTGGGGCTATGCTTGGAAGGTTTCTGCTTTCTGGGGTGTACTGGATCACCAATGTTTTCTTCTGTCTATACCATGTGTTGTAATTGTGGCGTTTGCATACCCTTAGTCGTGGAGTGTATGGAGTTTTTGATGGGTTGGTTGCAATGATGAACGCGCAAACATATACGAATTGGGGCGCCGGAGGATGCGATTGGGTTAGTAAAGGAATTGAAAGCCATCGTTTCAAGATCTTTTTAGTCTAGTGGACCCCCCGCTGGTTTAATTATACAATACGGATGAATATGTGAAATAGCCAATTGGAGTTACAATTTACATTCATTGTGATTCGATAATGGAGAAGATGATGTAATCGCAAGTAGGTGCCGCTTGCGGGTTGCAGATTCTGCTGGAGCACGATAAAGATTCCGCTCCCTCACTACATTCACTCCCTTACGCTCGTTTTTCACTTGCCATATCGTGTTTGTGCTCATCTACTCGCTGCAGCAAGCCATTCTTCTCTTATTTCCCACTGAAATTTTTGATAGATTCAATTCTGCTCATTCGAGAGTACGTCCTCTTCGCTGTCACTCGGATTTTACATCGCACCATATCGGTAATACCTAAGAGATCGATCTTGTTCCGCTAAAATGGCCATGACTTCCAAGGAAACGTGCTCCCAGGAGCCGCCAGTTTTGCCATCACGAGCTCCACCACAGGGACCAGCAGACCGCCAGGTCCGCAGCTCACGCCTTGACCCGTTCGCAATATTCGGCTGCGACATACTCCTCCTTATTGCTGAGCTCCTACCCCCGATCGACATCATACGTTGTCAACTCGTCTCACGATTATGGCATGAAGTACTGGATTCACCGGCGGTGTCAAAAGCATGCTTGCTGAAATCGTTCCCATGCTCGACTAGTGTGAGGGAGCTTCTGAAATCCCACCACTGGACAACGTCGGCTGAGCGCACAAAGAATCCAGTATTCCAATCCGACGCTTTTCCGCACTCCCAAAAGTATCCAGTATTCTAATTTGACGCTTATCCGCACTTTCAAAAGGATCCGTTCATGAACCAACCGGAGATAGCCCTGGATACAAGGATATGGTTCAGGAGATCGGACTACACCATGCGTGCCGTGAAGTCGGGTCTTCCAACTTCGGTGCATTTTGAAACCTATCAGGGCAACCAGGAGGGTGGACTGACGGGATGGGGCTTTTCAGGAGGTTAGTGGGCTCGAGACACATGTTCGCAGAATTTCCGATCGGCCTGGGGCGACGGGGTTTCGACGAAGAGTGAAGTATGTGATCGCGGAGATTGGCTGAGATGCTAACATTGGTTACATTGTCATATTCTGGAGTACTTGATGAGGGTCGTCTCAGTTTAAGTGACATACGGGACTACCGCGCCCAGGCTCCCATAGTCCAGCAAATCAACTATGCTGATATGATGACAAAGAATGGGATACAGCCCCCAGAAGAGTCCGTGTATGTGAATGTTAAGATTGGAGATGGAGTGGTGTATGTCTCCTTTGGGGGCATCATTCGTCAGGGAATAGGTTGTAGGTCTCACCACCGGCATCCTTAGAACTAAAGAAGAAGAACACTGATAAAGATGTACATAATTTAGGCTTATGGTATTTTCTATACCGTCTCTCGAGCTTCTGTGGTACCATTATCCTGGAAATAACCAACCGCTGCAATGGAATGGGCGTCAAAAAGTATATGGTGAGGTTGAAGTCGTCCCTGGGCGCATTGCCTATCTTTTGGGACAGTATGACCCTAATGAAGAGATGCGATCGCCGGATATACAGGAAGATGAATATCCGTGGACTGTTTATTATGTCATCCATGACCCGAAGACCGGCGATATTTTAAGATCAACGTGCATTGAAGACGGCTCCGATATTTTTAGGCGCACTCGAAACTTCTACTGCGCGATGGATACAGACAAAGCATTACACCACTTAGTGGTTTACTTTTTGACTCGTGAGATTCACGATGTTCCACCTGAGCAGCGCCCAAATAAGTACATCTGCGCTCGCATCTACAAGATTGACCCAGAAGCCGACGTGGCCACCGTTCAGAATAGAAAGATTTCAACCCGAGCCAAGAATCGCTGAACTGATATTACCGAGACGATGAGAATGGTAAATCGGCTCCAACAAAACTACCCATTGCGCGGGGACCGGATCTTTGAAACCTGCATGACAGAATCCATCTTTGCTTGGGCACGACGGCCAGTCCGAATCCGGGAAAGGGGTTTCATTAACGAACAGCCCATCTATCCAATAACCGATCAATATAATCCATTTCAAAAGTTCACCCCCAGTGTTCACACAGTCTCGCTACCTTTCTGAGTTCGACATGGGCCATGATTTCTACTTCGATGCAATCGACCAAGGCAACCGCACCGCTGATAATGCTAACGTCGAACCTATGATCCATACTTGCCGGAGATATCAGCAACATATCTCTTTCCCCGAGGTATCCTTCATGTTCACTAATTCCTCCTCAGCCTGGGTTAAGTTCGAAATCGGCATCTATGAGGAGACTTCTAAAGAGATAGCAGAATACTGGGAGGGCCACTTTAAAACTTTCCGTCAATCCTTGCCCGAAAGCAAGGACTATGCACTCGACCTTAACGCAAATTCCACCATCATTAAGGAGGTTAACTTTAACTTATTTATGGCTGGTCTCAGTCCTTCGAGTGTTACTATTCCTGTTACAGAAACATATGCTCAGACTGCGCGGAAACCGGTACGAGCTCCAAAAACGATAAAGGGTTACTCTAGAGACCCTGAGCGCCCCTATATAATAGACTCGGGCGGAAATATTATTTTAAAGGGATGGGGCATCCCTCATACCCGGCCTGCTATCAAGTGGTGTGGTGATAAGTTGCTTGTGAGCAATGAGTGGACTGATATCACGAAAAAGATGGGAAATGATCCATTTGAGGGATCGTCATCAGCACAGCATGGGTTTACAATTTTTGATTTTAGTGCGCCATGGTGAAATGGGGGATGTGATATGGAGTAAATTTCAAGAAGGAAGTTCGGGTTGCGAGTAGGATGATTATATCAGTGCTGGTTGTTATGGGGTTATACATTCTTTAAATCAACAATAACGTAATTGTTAGAGTAATCTGATGCATCTATAGCAATAGAAGAAACTTCAAGTTTCTCGGGATTCGGGTGATACGAGTAGTTAGCAATACACTTTATTCTTCCTCTTCAGCTCCCCCAACGCCAACGCAAACTCGACGATATCCTCTGCAAACTCCTCCGGAACTTCCATCATGGGCCAATGACCCCCCTACGAACACACTTTGTCAGCATCGTCCAGTTGAGTGAGTGTATCGCTCCCCAATAACCATGAACGACGTAAAATGACAACATATCATGCCTCCTCATTCTTTTCACATCGACAGGCAAACAACCAAACGCATTCGTCACATATTACGTACCCGTTTGTGATACTTGAAGTAGACGAGCTCGCCATACTTTGCCGTCCACGCTTTTGGATACGGGAGTCTACGTGAACGTTAGTATACTGTTCAAGCTCTCTTGCTCGTTGCGCCCGCTATGGTGGATGCCAACACCGACGGCAAGGACGAGAAAGAGAAACGAAGAAGGGAATATTACAGATCATACGGAAACCAGCTAACGCCGAAAGGTTTCTTGATTTTATTCTGCGCTGTGAGATCACCGTGGTCGGTGGCTGTGAAAATCTAATCCCGGATGTCAGTGAGGGAGAAATAGAGAAGTATGTTGAGGGATGGAGGTAAAAAAAGGGAGGGACATGGAGGGAGATGGACACACCTGGCGGTAGGCATATATGCTTGTGGGATACGTTTCTGTGAACCAGTACAAGCTTACGAGCTCTAGGATGCTTTCGATGGGTGGATCGAGTTCTGTCCAGTCGAGGTATTTTTCACCAACCCTTCACCATATCCCAAATCTGTCAGCCTCAACGTGATCCACGGGCTCAATGAACACCTAGATATGACGAGAACTCACCAAGCCAACAACGCCAGCGGACTAGCAGCCAAAACATGTCCAATCGTACTCGGCCTCGTCGCATGCATTAGCGCATACGCGCTTCCCGTGGTTCCAAACATCTCTGCTCTCATCAACGCCGCCCGTTCCTCCGGCGTTACGTCCGCCCAGTCATGGGTTGGGAGTGGTTCCGAGAGCATTCCCGGGACAAACATGTTCACTATTTGAATCACCCTCGTCATCAGCACCCAATCCACCTCAGTTGACATTGATGGAGAGAGAGAGAGAGCAGGGGAGGTGTCACAGTACATAGAATCCCATCGCAACCCTCATTGTGTGTCATCATCACTGATAACCAACTCCCCAAATCACCACCTTGGACGATGTAGCCACCACCGAATCCAAGGCCTTGCATAAGGTTATCCATCAACCCCGCGACATCCCACATGGTGAAATCGTGGTCCACGGGAGGCCGTGAGGAGAATGCGTAGCCCGGGAGAGAGGGGATGATGATATGGAATGGCGGATTGGTGGATTTCTTGAGGATTTCGACGAGGGGGAGGAATTCCGTGAATGCGCCTGTGATGGGTGTTTAGCAATCCATCAACGCCATTCCCATCATCCCATCACGATATCAAGTTATAAGAGGATAAACCTACCTGGCCAACCATGTAACAACAACAACGGCACCGCCTCCCTCTCCTTCGACCAAACACCCGCAAAATGAATCTTATAACTCTCGTCCCCGTTCTTACTCTCCACCTCGGCGATATACTGCGGCATCACCTCATTCACCCGCGCCTCCCATTTTGGCCAATCAAACTCCTGTTCCCAGATGCGTTTGGCTTCTTTCATCCATGCGCCCTCGATACCCAGGGTGCGGTTGGTGGACTCGTAGGTTGGTGGTGGGAGAGGGCTGAGGTGGAGGAGTTGCTGGAGGGAGTTGAGCTGGGGTTGGGGTATTGAGAGGCGGAAGGTGTCAAGGGGGATGGTGGGAGTGAAGGGGAGGCCTGGAGGGGTGGGGGAATCGGTGTGGGTTGCGGCGGTGAAGGTGATGGGCGTGAGGAGGAGGAAGAGGAGGAGGAAGGAGAGGGAGAAAAGGTGGAGTTGGTGGGGGAGGGAGTGGAAATACATCCTGGAGTTGAATGTTGAACGCAGGGGCGGGGAAAGTTGGAGTTCATTGTGTGGTTTGGTGGGGAGTTGAAATATATACACCGATACTGCATTGTATGCAGATATAAACTGGTGCAATATCATACCGGTACCTCCACACCCTGCCAAGGACCCAGCTGCTCCTCTGAACCCTCGGATGTCATCTTGATCGACCACATAGACGATAGAAGAGGACTGACACTCAACGACCCGCACAGGTAGATCCAGTCAAATCTAGCCAAATCACATCACCCCCACACGCGCAGGGCGTTCTCAAAACAGTGAAACATATGAGAAACATGCTGGACTACCGGGCAGATTCAAAACTTTGATCATTTGTTTGCTGAGCCGGGCATCAACGCTCCTCAAGCAACCAATATCATCAGTTTCGCCTCCGATGCTCCTACTTGTGGTTCAACACCCACGAGAAGAGTATGCATCTGCTGTAGATATGTCTCTCAGCATGAGCGGAAAAGTAGGGAAGGCCGTAGGAGACTCCGAGCCGCCACAGCGTCGAGTTATGCATCTCGTCGAGACGAACTGCGGGGTCATTGAGAGTGATCAATACTCGCCAAGAAATGATTCTAAAATCAATTTAGATACAACAGAAAAGATGAGAGTCGCTTGCAATAATATACAATTTGATACACATCACACACGTCAATCATCCCCACACTCGATAGTTCAATCTCATCCACCGCTTTCCCCATCTCCACCAAACCGTATCCTCTTTACAAAAACACATTCTGTCCCTGCCCTCAACCTCCCATGCAGTAATATCAGCCCCTAATCCCCACCTATGCTTGAATACTTTACTTCCACGCCTCCGTTTACATTCTGGCCTGCACATCCTCGAGTTCAATCCTCGAAGCTTTATCCAACTTCTCCCAATCGTAATGATGCGAATGCGAACCTACGATAATCCCCCTACGTTAGTAACCGCACTCACACTCAACCCATACAGCAACGAGATCCTCACCTCTGCGGGCATCCTTCGGATTCTTCAACTCGAACCCCTGGCCCTCCCAGTAATCCATCATAGCTGTGACGAACTGAGTCGGCAGCTGTTTCGCGCCGGCGTATTTGAGATACTCGAGGCTCGCGGAAAGTGTTGGTCTGGTATAACATCAACAACCACCTTCTCCTCCTCCCACTCCACCAAAACTAAAAGGAATAAAGACACTCACATATGCGCATCCCACCTGACCGCCCTCTCAACCGTCCTCTTCAAGTGCGGATACACCCTCTGAATCTCCTTCGCCACCCTCTCATCCGCCATCACATTCGTCCCACCCCTATGCCCTCCCACCAACTCCGCCACATGCTCACTCCACGCCATCGTATCCCTCCAGCCCTCGACCAACTTCTCCTCCCCCGGTTTCATGGCCCCAATCGCCTGTATCCAGGCCGCCAAAAATGCGGCATACACAGCGAGCCTAAGATCCTCCATTACCTGCGCCCTCTCAATCTCCGTTATCCTTTGCGTCTTCGCACCAGCAACCGCGCCGCCGAGTTTCTCATATATCTCTAGGCGCTCGCGGCGGTCCTGGCTGGCGACGTGGAGGAAGTGGGCTGCGGCGAGGGTTGGGACCGCGATTTTGGTGTCGAGGGCAATGGCGACGGCGTGTGGGGAATTTTGGAAGATGCGGTCTTGCACCTCGTTGAGAGTGTGTGGAGCGGTGGTGGAGGCTGGGGTGAGGACTTTTTGGGAGGAGGTGAGAAGGGGGGTGCAGGCGAGTTCACAGGTGGCCGACCAGTGGTGGTAGAGGGAGGAGATTTCGTGGAGCGGCGTGTGCAGGCATTTGAAGAGGATTTCCCAGGATTCGGAGAGTGTGGTGAGGAGGCTGTCGGAGAGGGCTGCATGGACGGGTTTGGGAAGTGGACTGAGGGAGTGTTGATGGTGAGATGAAGACATTATTGGGATGCTATGTTGTTAGAATATACCGGTGTCTGAGTTGGTCTGTGCAGGATGGCGAAGAAAGGGGAGAAGTTGATTAAACAGAGGATTCGAGGCCAAAATAAAGGCGCAAGGACGCGGGAGGTTGAGAGGTGATCATGATGTATTGTCGGATGACAAGTGACGTTTACTGGTGTCGTTAGAGTTCCGAGGCCTCGATACCCGCCTGCCGTTAAGTAGTGGTCATTGCGCTCGTCCCGCTGTGACAGGTCGGATCTCGATCCGTCCCCACTTCGTCAGGTCACCAATGGAGGAATCTCGGTATGATGTCTATCGTCATGAATTGCAACTACCTACCCAAAACTCCACCTCTGTATCAGCCTCGAGTACAATGTCACTATCCTCATGGGTCCCTACTGATACATTTCTGGCGCCCTCCCAGCCGGATTTATGGCATGTACAACCGTATCCCTCAAGCAGCTATACCCCCAGCCCGACCAATGGCGGCGCGTAAAGTAAATACAGGAGAAAGAAAACAATATACAGATCAAAACTGCCAATATAAGAACGAGCTACGCTCATAAAAGAGAAGATCGAAAAAGGAGATCAAAAGGAGACAACCCCCAATCAACAATGAATGCCGATGGGCACGTTGTAGTATGTATCAAAAAGTTAGGATAAAAGAAAAGAAAAATCGCATTGGAAGGGAATCAAAACACCGGTTGCGCCTAGGATATAATGCTCCGCAAGATAAACCAAAAACCAGGACAGGACAAAGACACAATAGGAACTAGCCTCGTACTCCGCTTCATACAACCGAGTCGAGGTCCTCAGCAGTAGCGCCATTCCAACAGGCTCTCCGCTTTCCGTAATCCTCGAGTAACCTCCGTTGATCACCAACGTACAAAGTTTCTCCGTAACTACACTCCCCTCGGGCAGCCACATCGTTTGGACAGGATCCCCATTTTCTTTCACCAAGCTCCCACTCACGCTCCCATTCCACCGATACTGTCCCCACCCTTGCCCATACAGGTGGTGAATGAAGAGATATTCGTTGGTCTACTTCCTACGTTTTGACCAACATTTTCTTCCATTTGCGCCCAAGTTCAGCTGGAGAAGGCGCAGATCCGGGTATGTGTGCTCCAAATCTGGTTGATGGATTGAAGCCATGGTTGAAGCCACCAGTTACGGGACTGTTCAGCGCAAAATCGTCCTTGGAGGCACGGGGATCCCGCTTAGCCAGCGCGCGCTCAGCTGCAAACACTTGTCGCCTGATCCGTCGTCGGTCATCCACGGTTTCCTGGCTGAGATGTCCAAAGCCATTCCTTCTCTTGTAGCACGCCTCAATGAGAGCACCAGCATCGTGAAATTTCCGCGGAATTTGTTGAACGGTCGTGATAATCTCCATGGGATCCTGAATCGTCCGAATCTGATTTTCGCCGCTCTTGAAGATCGTCAATGCAATGCGGAAGAGCGTTTTGCTGCCCTCGTAGAAAAGACAGTCCCATACGCGAAGGACAGATTCGGTCGGAAGGCTGCCGATAAATCCTGACATGAACCATGGTGACGTGCAGAGAGTAACAGCAGGGAGTTTCGTAGACTCCAGCTCAATCTCAACACCGTCAAGGTTCGCGCCGATTTTATTCCATATAAAGGGAAGAGATTCTCGAACCGACATCATAAGAACCTGGAGAAAAGGTAAGCAATGGTCTTTATTCTCAAGAATTAGCAACTTACCCATTGATCGATGCTGCTGCCCTCCAGGTTCACTTGGTGTGTTCCTGGTAAATGGGTATGTGTCATGATGTACAACATCCAGAATGCCTTCTCCTCGGGCATGAAAAGAAGCAGCATTCCGGCCAGAAAGTTCAAGCTCTGACAATATCCAATTCGCGGCGCATAAATGGCGAAAGCTCGGAGGACACGCCGCAGGGCTTGAACTTTCTCGGTTTCCACTGGTTTTGATGTCCTCGAATCAGGGAGTGGATCAGCCTTGAAATGAATGTTGTCGGGAAACGTTCGGTGCAGGTCCCGCTCAATCAGCTCAGCGTCGGGAGCATGGGCACCTCGCTCAACCAGCTCTCGGTAAAGTCCAGTGTGCTTGTTCAGATATCGATAACCACCGGCATACCAGAACCAAGCCGCACCACGCCATTCCGGAGGAATTCCCTTCCGAATGTATCGCTTGACGACTCTCGATTTTGGTGGGAAACGGACGGGACCATCATCACCAGGAACAAGCCCAGAATCCCGAAGCAGTTTGTCCCACTTCTCCCTCCGTTTCACAAGCATGCGATCATACTCTCGCTCCCATTTTTCGAATTCCTGCACTGAAATGTACTGCGTGCCCTTTTTAAACCTATTTTAAGTTAGTTTTGTGACAAACAAAGCAATCATGGGGAAACATACCCATAACGATCCCTCGGCTCAATAGGCCTGGTCCCAGAAAAGGCCTTCCGAGAACCAGATGATGGCTGAGCAGGGATTGGAGGTTCGGGGGGCGGGGATACAGCGACAGCTGCCTCAAAATCTTGTGGGGGCGTTGGAGTAGCTGCGGTACTATCAAGCAACGGAGGTTCCGGCGGGACATATTCCTCCTGTGTGAAATCGAATTCCTCCCGCACTGGAGATATCGGAGATAAAACTCTCTCCCTCGTGGGTGAATCATCTCCTTCTACGTCGGCCTCATTGCCGCGTCCAACCGAATCTCCACTTATCCGCTTGTGGTTCATCTCGTCTTCCAGCATATCATCCTGCTCATCGCGTCTCGTCATCGACATGGGCGACCGTTCGCCCCCAAGCACTGAATCTCCCTTGCTCCGATAGCCGCTGTCCTCCATCGAACTGTCTCGCCTCATGGTTGCGCCACCAAGTACAGAATCACCATGGCTACGCCTGTTCTCCTGCTCGTCGTCGGTATCTGAAGCGTACATTCCGATAGCCTCGTCAACTGTCATGGCATTGCTACTCTCTGTGTAATAGGCTTCAGACTGGTATGCTTCTGAGCAATACGCCTCTGAATCAGTGGTGAACCCGCTTGAGCGGTTTACTTCTGAAATAGCCGATCGAAAGGAACCGCGTATCGCATCAAGGTCCGGCGGCGGAGCAAAAGAACTGTGCGGCGAAGTGTTTGCGCTACTGACGGCGGAGAAGGGCGGGTGTCGTGGGTAGGGGTAAGAGCGAGGTGGATCGTGGGGGAAACCGCGGTTGTTGTATGGACGGAGGTCGTAGTCGGCAGATAGGTCAGGTGCAGAGGTGGAAGCGTCATTGGGATGTGTTGCAGGGTGGGGGGGCGACGGGCGGTATGGAAGACGCACCATGTTGTGGGGAAGCGCCTGTTGAGGCGGTTGAGGCGATGATGGATGCGATCCAGTGAAACCTCTTGCAACACTGTGATTGAACGCCATGTACTCTGGTGTTGGTGATGAGCGAGCATTCCCTGAGGCGCCACGACCACTACTGCCGCTTAAGCTGCCAGGACGGCTCCGAGGAGTCATGATGCCCCCTCCACTGGATGACCGCTCGCTCCGAGGGGGTGGGGGCGTTCGACCTCTAACAATACCTCGCTCAATACTCTTTTGTCGCAAGAGGCGGTTTCCTCCATTCCTTCCATAAGGATCATAGGGGGCGAATTCATTGGATGCTCCATCATGATTTCCGCCCCACTGTCGCATGTTCGGGTTGCTCCTCTTGCGTCGATACCGCAAAGACTGTGTCGTGTATCCAGGTCCTCGACGGGGGTCGGATTGGCCTCGATTCGATTCCCTCAGCTCAGGGACAGATGACATTCTTCGCATTGCGCGCTGCGGATGAGAGTGCTGTGATCGAGCAGGGTGCTTCGGGCGAGTGCGTTCGTGTTTGGAGGGACCAAAATGCTTGTCCATTTCCGGTCGCGGGGAAGGATGTTGGAAGCCGACGGTGGAGCTATGGGGAGGTAGATGCGCATCATTGTGCTCGGGCATGTCCCTCGAACCTTCGTTGAGGGACAGACCATTCGGCCGGGCACCATCGTCAGAACCTGTGGTCATGGTGGCTCGAGGCCGCAGGGAACCAGTCTCGCCGGCTGCAGGGTGATGGTCCGCGGCCTGAAGGAATCCAGTCTGCCAGAGATGGAGGTTGTTAGCGGGGGGTGGTGTATTCCGAGCTGGCGGTGTTGTTGAAGAGATCTCCAAGGGTCGTCGTGTGGGTAAGGAACGAAAGGCGAGGGACCAGTGCGGGAGAAAGAGAAGCTGTCAGAATGCTGTGTCAAGGAAAAGTGGTAACGAATGGGGGTCCGTGAGTTACTGCTGAAGCAGTGACGCTAGGGCAGCTTTTGGCGGATGCGCTTTGGACAACGGGTGCGTATGGATTGCTCTGGGCCAGCGGATAGCAACCAACACTGATTTCTCTTTGCTCAATTGGCGGTAAGCATGTCGTCTTGCGAGAGGTAGAAGGGCGTTGAACGAGTATGACCGCAATGTGACGGTGGGGTGAGTCGAGAACGGAACGGAGCTGTGGAAATGAGTGGGTGGTATACTCTCGGCGCGGGTGTACAAGAGATGTCGATGCAGGAGGCAAGAGCGACAGTCGGCCGGGGAGACAGCCAAACCGAGCAGTGAGGGAGCGGACGAGTGGCAATAGGCTCGAGTGGTGCAGGGAGGGGGGATGGAAGCGAAAGGAGTGAAGTGAAAACCAGCGGGGGAAGACGACGGGGGGGTGTGGGATGGAAAGAGCGAAGGAGGAGGAGGATAGGGCGGATTGACCAGCAGGATCAGGAGGAGGAAGATGCCTAGGAGAAGAAGGGCTAGCGACGGGGATTAGGAGGATGATGATGATTATGGGGGGGGTGTGGGAGGAGCAGAGGGAGAGCGGATTGGTAGCGGGACAGGGAATAGCAGGCGGGCGAAGACTGGGGGGTGGTGATGAGAGACGGGGGTGGGTGTTGTGGGAGGGGGCGGAGGTTTCGGAGCTTCTCTCGTTGTTCTATGACTAGGCTGAGGGCAAGGCTGCGCTGGTGATGATGATGATGCTCTGTCCGCATGCAAGGCTGCCAGATCCCAAGTGCCAGGCAGGCTCCCCTCCCCCTCTGGTTCGCTGCCCCTTACCATTTCACACCAGACCAGAGACACCTCCCTGGCGCAGAAGCCCGTCGCTGCCTGATGAATCCGCAGTGCCACACCCTGTGCCGTCCAAAAGACCACCTCTACAGGCTCTGCTCCCTCTGCCTTCCCCCGCTCACGCTGAACCACCCGCCCAACAAACACCTCACCCGTCTTGTCTCCGTCTGTCTGGCGCCACCTCCTCAACCCCGCTCGCTCACCAGTTGACAAGCGCTGCATTGCAACATGGCGCACCACCACCACCCGTGGATGATACAGTAGACATTTTTTTTTCGTGTCGGGGAGTCTTAAAGAAAAAAAAAAAAAGAAAAAAAAGCAAGCCACCAGATCGAGCATCGGCGCAATGGCCCACTCCGGCGCTCCCATGCCGTGCCAAACCAGTGAGCAACGATGCGAAACACCATGGCTTGAAACCGCGAGATGGCTTTTAACCATGGGTCTCATCTCATCATCGATGCCATCACCATCACAACCACCATCATTATCGTCTCCCCATTAATTCCGGCTAACCCGACCTCAATCATCGACTCGACTCTGAGCCACCATCCCGGGCTCTGGCAGTGACGTCCCACACCACAAAACAAATTCGTACCTGCAGCTCATCTATTTTATCTGCACCCATAGCCCGGCTTGCAGCGATAAACATCATTTGGTGTGTGGTGTGTGGTGCGTCGTCGGAACCGGAACCACGATGCGGAATTGCCGTTCAATATCCTCTACACCGGAAGCAACAGCCTTCGCCTTTCGTGACAAATCCCGCCTCTCTCCTCACTCTATAGACTGTACTAAACGTTGATCTATATACCCCTCTTGAATTCACTATCGCCATTATCCTCCCCTCCACCCCGCCGCCGGCGCCGCGGGTGGTCATATATATAAAAAAACCCACTATACACACGCCTCCCTCCGCACACAGTAAGCAACGCCGAGGAAAAACTCGCCGCGCAATACTCGTACATACGCCTTCTGACCAGTTATCGTCAAAGAGGGGTGACAAACTGCAGAAGGGTGGGTGCCAATGGGCGGTTTGGCAATATGAGGCGTTTCGAGTGTGCTGGAAATGGGGCGGGTTCGAATTGATATTGAGATGGGAACGCGCACATGATGATGATGACGGCCTTTTTCTAGATACCTACACTGTAATGGCGACTGAGTGCGTAGGAATCGAGTCTCGAAGGCGTTTCATCCTTGAGAAGCGGAGGTCGAACGTTATCAACACATGCGTAGGTTCCATCACTCTACCTAACTTGCTACATCCCGTCCACATCTCCACTGATACCTCATTAACATCTAACTATGATGTTTCCCCAACCATCCCACTCAATAATATACTCACGGACATACGCCATCTGCGACATTCCCCCTCATCCGCATAGCCAAGCACACAACGAATCCTTCTGGAAGCCGTGGGTGCTCTATATGAAGGGACTACACGGGGTGCACCACATGGACACATCCACCACACGCATCCGGGGTCGTCTGCATTTGCGGGGCTTATGTGCTTGTTGGCACAGAGGTAGGTAGAGGAAATTATCGCCATGAGTTAACGTTAATCGCCATGACCATACACGACTCGACGGCATTGGGATTCGGGAGGGATTCCATGACTCTATCCGTCCAAGCCACCGGCACTGCATCTCGGGCTACCATCTAGTTATGATAAATTATCATAGATGCCGAAACTCGAAATCACCATTACGTCCGCCATGTTGTTTCGAAGTACATACGGTCGTATGATACACGCCTCTGTTCAGAGTTTCCACCGAGTCTGCTGTGTACCCCGAGGCCGTGAACTGAAGAAATGGCCGAGCTGTTGCAGCCGAAACACATTCTAGACCGGCTCTATCGCCATCCGCCATCACCGCAGTGGATAGATGTACATATGCAGGGAAGTGTATCGAATGATTCGAATCTTACAAGATTAATGCGGTAGATGCCGTGATGTTGATGTATGGATGGGATGACGTGAACAGCAGGCCCATGTTTGCAGACTCGGAGGCGTGAGATCGTCTGATTCATTCACCCCCGCTCATCACCGGAGTTGTTATGCCTCACAGCGGCGGTGATGATACCTAGGTACTTCTCTCTGCGTACCGACATTAAGATTCATGGGCGATGTAACTGGTAAATTCCGTGACCATTTAATCGAGAGGCTCCCGCAGAAATCACAGCAACCTAGCCTATTCAACTTCAACTTCAGCTTCCTCGCCCATAGACTCTTAATCCACCCGCCCGCATCATCACCACCATCACCGCCTCGACTCAGCAACTCATCCTTACCCCACCACCCAACCAGCGCATCACCAAATCCCACCCACCGCACCCACTACAGTCGACACCACAATCCCGGTGACCACGACCATGCCGCGTGTGCGTGTCCATGTGTGTGTACCGGTGTACTGGTGTAGCCCTACCTGTATTGTCATCGCCATTTCACCTACCATATCCATACACCCCATCTTCGTCCATCCTTCCTCCAAGTCAGGGTTGTGTTATTTCGCCCCTCAACTCCCATCGTTCGTTGTGTGATTACGATCATGGGAATGAATGAACGACAGCTACATGAACGCCAACACCAATCGCAACTCATCAATCGTGATCCGCCCGGGATCATCAATAACCCTAAATAACGTAACGAGCGTAACGGAGCTCAATTCCAACATCCAACACCAGTCTGCGCAACTGCGCGTGCGAGTGCGAGTGCGGCATGCTGCATATGCACTTCCTCGCTTCCTGAAGCTTCAGTCAGTGATCGCCCTCGTCTCGTCTCGTCTCGTCTCTTCCGCTCGCTCGTTTGTTTGTTTTCATGTGTCTCGTCCGGCGCCTCCGCTCGGATCGGTTGGGTCGGAAGTGAGTTCTGGTAAATAGGGTTTTCCGTTTGGGTCTCTGGCGGTGGCGGGAGGTGATTTCAAGTTCCTTCGGGCCGAACGGCACGCTCGGGGAAGAAAAATAACATAAGGAGTTGGCGCTATTGGGGGTGAGGGCGTGGAATTAAAGTTGGCGGCTGAAGCGGGATTGAGGGGTTGGATGCTGGGGACGTTTGTTTAACGTTTAACGTTGTTGGTGGGTTGTTACCTAGCCTGGGTGGTAGAGGTGTTTCAATATCACAATACTGTCCGGGTTCGACTTTGGATCTCCAAACATTTATCCATCCACTATGGTAGAGGAGCGTAGGGTACAGGCCCACAAAGCTTACCGCTCCCCAACCTTAGCTTCCAAAACAAGCTCGAGCACGTTGACCCGAAAACATGGTTGCGGGAGCTTCACCGGTGTGAGGGGCGATGTTGGGTCTTATCAATTTGAGAAATGTGATATGATGTGAATTCAGTTGAGGGTACAGTGAGGCATTAGGAAGTTAGGGTTTGGTTGGAAGAGAAATTTGGATTGAAGAGCTTGAACGCTAACTGCGTGTTGATAGAATAACTATGGATTTCAATGACTGCATGCTCCATCTGTGATTCAACTCAAATAGCCAAGCATCCATTATTGTCACGGATATCTCCGGCCAGTCTTTTCTCTCCCAGGCTGAATCTAAACATTCAAGATTCAATTCCTCTCCAGCCATACTCCTAACACAGCACACATGACATCACTCCTCCTCCTCCTCCTCCTCCCATGTGAACCTCCTCCTCCCTCCTCCCCCCCAATCCACTCTTCACCGTCAGCCCCCACCCGTAACCCTCCATAAAAACCCGAAACACCCGTCTCCCGCCCTCCCCCAACGCTAGTGCCGCAGACCGATAATCTTAATCTTAATTTGCACGATCAGCATCATCACCATCTTTTTTTTTTTTTCACGAAGCATAAATCACGGATGTTGCAGCCGTAGAGATTGGTGGATCGAGATTTGATCGTGATGGGGCCGGGGGGCTGGAGTGGTGTTTGTCTTCACCGACACCGAAGAAGGATGACGATGATGATGGGAGCTCTTGGTTGCGGAGACGTTGTAGAGGAGAGGAGAGGAGATCAGTGATCATTGATCGGTCGGATCTGGCCGAGATGTTGAGGTTCTGTAGATCCAGCGGGTTTAGCCTCCACGCCAAAAACACCTGTTTTAAATATCAATGGCACTGCTTTCTTCCCTCCAATACCTTAGATAGCACCTACTCCACACATTCAATATCGCAGTATGATGCATACATATATTCATAATACTACTACTAGATTTGACATTTCCATAAGCATACAATGCAAGTCTGGGATATTTGGCGCACATCATCATCATCTACTCCATTCTGAAAACCCATTACGCTGCCCTCTCTCTGTGCATTAGGTAACTGGTATTCTCATCATCATCCGCGAGCTGCGACCTCCTTTCTACACCTACTACACGGCATACGTCTTTGTCCACTCCTTTGCGCGTTGGACGTAGGCGTCGTGGTTTGATTTCATTTGCTCGACGATTGATGTTTCGACGGCGTCGTTTCTGTAGTGCATCCATCCATATTAACAGCAGTTCTCAAATCCCCTCCCCACCAGCAAACAATCCAACGGATTCAACCAAACTCACGTATCCGGCTCATTCAGCAGCTTCATCGCCAGCGTCAGCACCGTCCTCAGCTTACAACTCGGCTTCCAATCATCGGTCCGTAGCATGCCGAGACACATATTCCCCTTATCATCGTTCGATACGTTTGGGTGGTAGATTTTGGTTTTGAAGGCGATGGTGGGCGGCTTGAAGGGGTATTCGGTGGGGAGGGTTAGGCGTACTTTGAAGGTTCCGTTCTGCGGGTTGTTGATCAAACCGTCAGTTTTCATTCACTTTTCCAACATAAGGTGAAGATGAATATGGCAAAGGGAGGAGCTTGTAGAATGGGGAGAACTAACAGCATAGGGAGTACCAGCTGGTCCTGACATCTCAATGTCCCAGTTGTACATGTCCTGGTCGATCGGCTTGATGGTGACACCGGGGATGGGATCGTTCTCGAGCTCGCCGTACTCCTATTCTCGCGCGTCAGCTTGTTCCTCAACTCAAGGTATAGCCGCTCCGCGCGAGAGTGTTTTCGCTTACTTTCGTGATGCGTTTGGAGCTGGACATTGCAACGGGAGTTTGATGGGGGAGTTGGTGGTAATGCGGAGGAGGAGGAGGGTAGAGATGTGGTTAGAGGGACCTGGAGGGTCGACAGGATATGTAGGCGGGGCTGTGGTGGGTATTGGAGCTTGTTGTGGTGAGGGTGGAAGCTTCTGGGGTGGTGGATTGAAGCTTGGGGAAACGCATGGATGGGAGCCTGTGACGTTCTAGAAACGCGGGGCTGTGTAACGCAAACTGGGGCGTTTGGGGAGTCACGGAATATCACTAGATGGTGTTTGTCATTGGGATGGAGAACGATGAGTTTGATGCATTGAGCCGACGTTATCTGAACACGTCAGTGGGATTATAAGTCACTGGAAGGTAGTGTGGTGTGATGAATCGTTCTCTTCAAATATCTTACTAATATCTAGATTCATGAACCCGCACCGGGTCCCGTCCAGTCTCAGCACAAACACTTTTCCCCAGCTGTCATCCAATTTCACATCCTACCTAGGTATCAAGACAGTTTTACATGCCCAAATTCAAAAAGAAAAACGCCAAAGTTTCGTGATACCTCGCTATGCAATCATCCCAAAAAGAAAAACAAAAAAAAGAAATAAAAAGTATATGGACATGAAAGCATCAGATCATAAGGCATCATCTCTAACCGCACACTTCAGCTCTATTTTTTCCCCTTCTTCGACTTCTTAAAGCCTCCCACCAGCCTGCCCCATGTTGACTTCTCTTTCACCGGCATGTCGCCGAGGAAACCCGTAAACTTGCGGTCCATATTCGCCACGAACTGCGACGGCTCCGGCTTCTCCTCATTCACGGAATAGATGGAATCAGACCGTTGCGACAAAGCCGGCGATGCTGAAGAAGTACGAGACGAATAAGAGGCGGTAGAGTATGTTGATGAGCTAACAGCGCGCTGATGAACAGGCCGGGTTGGGCTGGGGGCGTTGGGATATGCTTGAGTCGGGGAGGCGACGGAGAAAGAGCTGCGGGGAGTGCTGCGGGGAGAAATTCGTGGTGTGATGCTGTCTGGACGATAGGGTTGGTAAACAAATGGGTGGTGTTTCTTTTGGGATGTGCCGTTGTTGGCGAGATCCGTGTTGATGGTGAAATCGGCTGGGGAGTAGGTTCGGGGGCGGAAGGATGGGATGTCGTTGGATTCTCGAGCAGGGGCGGGAAGGGAGTAGCGGCTGCTGGCGGAGAAGGCACGGTAGCTGTGGATTTGATGGGTCATAATGTTGGTTGGTGTTTTGTTTAGTTTGTTTGAAGAAGAAGGCGTTGCAAAATCGATTATTATAATGAAGAAGGAAGTTTGATGTTTCGTAATCGTATCTTTCGTGTAGTCTGGATTGTTGGTGATGCAAAATGCCTCCCCCAGTGGAGAGCATAGATATTATATAGCGAGAGATGTCATCGTGGGGTATCACCTCCAATGATGATGAGAAGGTTGTTGTTCGACAGGCATCCTGTCCGGCGAGCCTGATGCAAGTGATTCACGGTGTGGCGGAGCGTTGCTGAATCACAGCACTTCTATTTTGATGTCTCTTCATGAGCTGGCGCACCTTTACCGGGGAGATTAGCGGCCACGTTTTGCATCGTCTCCATGACTTCTAGCGTCGTTCAGGGGGGATATTAAGTCTGGTACCTAGCTTTTTTTCTTCAACCTCCTGAAGACGTCAACTAGAAGAAAAAAGATGATTCAGGTATCCAACCAAGCTAAGGCACTTTTTCCACTGAACAGGCGGCCCAAGTTTTTTTTATAGAGTGGCGGTGCGCGACAGCCAGCCCATCCCTTGCGGCTCGCTCACCACCTTTTCACAGGAGCCCCTTTATCAACGAGCTTCAGCCGCAGAAACGTCCATCACATCATGCTGGAGCCAGCAAATAATGTGCACTTTTGGAATTGTTTGGAGGGGGCACCGGAGGAGAAAGTGCGTTCTTTTGCTCTCCGGGATATGTAAAGCCACAAGGCTCATTCCCGATCTGATAGGCGAACTGTGTGGCCCAGTCTGTGGCAGTGAACTCGGTGACAGTCTAAATATTCACACATTCGCACTTCGCTACCGTACCAGTACCACGCAAGGGCTACACAACTTGCTTGGATGCTAGATGCCGGTCAAAGAAAATTGACACGAGCAGTGACGGAGAGCGACAGCCCCAGCCCAAGGCGGCCGCACTGTCTGCAAGCTGTGCGACGTACATAGAGAGTAGATGGTTGAGTAATAAACCTGATAAACACATGGCTGCATTCTATTTCCATTTCCTTAACAGCCCAATACCACAGCCGTACCCACGGTAATTTGGGTCCCGGCATCTTTGTTGGTCCGCAGATAGTATAAAGTCCTCCACCGGATCCCACGCTCGTGTGCACTTTCAACTGGTTCGAGTCACCTTCATTTTATCCTCACCCTCCAGCCTCCCCTCAACCCCGCCTTGCTACGTGGACACCCCATACACGCCGTCTCTTGTTTCCGACCCCCGCACTACCTTCGAGCTATCTACTACATACTATCTTTCCACGGCCCGAGCCTAAACCCCCGATACATACAATGGCGAACGAACACGTCCAAGTCGAGGCCACCCGCGCTCCGGTCGAAGAAACGGAGCAACGCAGCGGAGCGAAAGAAAGCCGCTTCAAGAAGAACCCGAAGCGCCGCTTCACCGACTTCATCGGACCGGCATCAAAGAAGGAGAAGGGCGGATTCTTTTCGAAGCTCTTCGGGCTCTCCTGAATCAACGAGCTGCCGCCGCGGAGAGTTGGATTTGAGTTCTCGGTCATGGAGTAAAAACTGCTGGAGGACAAACAGGACGAGTCGGCTACGAGTTTTTCCTTCTTTTTATGCACGTTGGAGTTTGGGGCTTTACTGTTTTTGATTATTTTTTTTGGTCTGCCTGGGTCATGATGGTTGATGATGTTGAAGAAGTTTGAAGGGGTGGATCTACAATTGCGGAAATGATGGACAAGGCAGGGTCTGTAATAAGCTTACCCATAGGGGGGTAGGCACCCATGCATGGGGGTGAGCGAGAAGAGAGTTGCATGGTGTTGGAGACAATAAAGACGACCTGTGTGTCAATCAAAATGGTGACGACGGCGCATTGCAGATGTGCATGCCGTCTCCTTACGCCTTGTCGAAGTGCGCGGTGCACGGGTGCAGAGAGACAAATTTCTTTGGTCAGGCCATGGCCGCGTTTGGTCGATGAGGTGGGAGTCACGGGGGATAGGGTTCCAATGGTTGTCGGACCATTGTTGGTGGGGCGGGAGGTGGATAATGATAAGCGCAGTGCGGGGTGTGGCTGGTACTACTTTAGCTACAGCGAGATGCTGAGAAACGGTGATGCTGAGATGCATTCGCATCAATTCCAAGGGCGCTGGGCAGCGAGTAACTGGCCCGGGCGTTCTGAAGAGTAATCAGCATCATGGGGTAGAGAGCAAAGCATGGTCCTAACTTGATGCTGAAGGAAATGCCGAGGTGGGTGATGGGATGATCGAGCAGCGGCAGTGGTTGAGCGAGCGATGGGTGAAGATTCCGAAAGAGATATTTAATGGAGGACACCCCGCCACACACAGGCGAGAAGAGTCAGTGCGGAAAAGGCACAATGTGATGTGAAGTGAAGTGAAGTGAGAGATGGTTTGGGTTATAATCCATAACATGGAGCAATGCATTGAAATGGAACTACGTCAACTGTGTTGGTTGTATCTGGGCTGAAGATCTATAAATTTGAATGATTATGTATCGTTTGTCTAATATCTATATTCTATACTAACTTTATCTTTTTATATACCCATCCACCAAATGAAATATCAAAAAAAAGAACGTCACAATATATCATCGCCCAGCGCCCACAGCATCACTCGCACTCGCTCTTCTACCGTATCCCCCTCTGCGCCATATCCTCCCACCCCAACCTTTCCACCTCCCCCAACTGCACAACCTTCTCACTCTCCATCCTCTTTCCTCTCCCACTCCTGTCCCACCACTTCCTCCTACCCTCTCCACAACTCTCCACATCATTCGAACCCATCGAACCCACCGAGCTCTGGTCCTCCCCCACCACCACCTCCTTCCACTTCCTCCCGCGTCTCCACATATCCACCAACTCAACTAACTCGACCTCCTTCTTCCTCACGAGCACTCTCACGGCGGGCATACACGCCGCAATTCCGGCGATAAACGCCTCCACATCCGTCAGCGTATCGAATGCAAGTCGAGTGTACAGCGTCTTCATCCTAGACAGCAAAACCCCGAAACGGATAATCGCGATCGTGAGGCTTGTGAAGAAGAGGATCATCATGAGGGATGCAGCGCGGAATTGTTTATTGCGCCCGGGGGAACTGTGGGAGAGTTGCTTGAAAATGATGGTGACGGTGATGAGGACTGGGGAGGGTTAGTTTGATGGGGATGTGGTTGGAGAGATGGGGGATGGGGGACGTACGGAGGATGTCGGTGGCGACGTTGAAGGTTGTGATTGTGACTTCCGTGACGAGAAGAGTCGAGATGTCGTTTCCGATCTGGGGACGGAAATTGGACCAGGTGGCGAGAGGCGTGAAAAGAGTGACTCCGGCTCCGGCGGTAGGTGAGTATCTTACTCATTTCAAGGCTGTGGTTAGTGACTGTGATTCAGACGAACGCGAATGGTAGAAAATTATGAGCTAGGTGATGATTGATGACTGACCTTTCCAGCTCCATGATTCCTGTCAGATCAACCGCCGTAACGACCCAAAGCAAAACATAGCTGATGCCCAGCGAGCCAGTGGTGAGGTATAGCCACAGCCGCGTTCTCATCTGTAGCGTAGCTCGGAATTCGTAGAAGATGAGGACGAATGAGAATCTAACAACACCAATTATCAGCAACATCCTATTATTGGCAATCCACTCAACGACTTTCAAAAGTAGGTTCCGCCGTGAGCATGAATTTGTATGTGAATAAATT
Organism: Ascodesmis nigricans; assembly: GCA_004786065.1. Taxonomy (NCBI): domain Eukaryota; kingdom Fungi; phylum Ascomycota; class Pezizomycetes; order Pezizales; family Ascodesmidaceae; genus Ascodesmis; species Ascodesmis nigricans. The sequence continues at coordinate 582,097 of ML220115.1, forward strand.
GGACGGATATAACTTACTTGACCAGCCACAACACGGTAACCAAGATCATTCTCAGCGCAAACGACGCCTATCACCCCTTCTATCAGCTTCAACTCTTCCTCGCCATACAATTTTAATCTCATACATACCGCTTTTCGATTCCCCTCCTGCGGCATCATCCCCCACACCGTCTCAACCATACCATCATCTCCATTCTTCCACGCCCTCTCATGCATCCCTCTCACTTTATACCAGACCGAATAATTCCACACAAACGCCGCCATGTACACTGTACACATCATAACGATGGCTCCAACACACCCTCCGGCGATCCCGCGAGGGGAGAAGGCCGGATAGTTGCTTCCCCGGAGAGCCTTGAAGCGGAGGGTTGCGAAGAAGCAGAGGGAGGTGAGGAGGGTAAGGATGAGTGCGAGACGGCCTTCCCAGCAGAAATCGGGTGTTGGAGTCGGCATTTTCGGGAGTGTTGATTGGTTGATCAAGGTAAGTTGAAGCTTTCGTTTGCAATAAGAAGAAGAGAATAAAAGAAGAATTCGAAAAACAAATAGAATAGACAAAAGCAGATACCAAGTATGTACTAGATCAATAGCACCAGGACCCGCCGAAACGAATCGAATACACACCACTCGCGAAATCAAAAAACCAACCCACAACTCAGCTTGCTATCCATCGGGACCAGTAGTTATATCACCCTACGCTCCTCACCGGGGCAACCGTTGCAAGTCATGTAAACATTCACATTGTTACACGGGAAACCACAGCTACGCCACTTTGCATGAGAATCGTAGTCCCACCGGTATCGACATGTTTCGCTACCCGGATTTTGGTTTCTATGCGACCAAGCGCGGTTAACGTTTTGTTGACTTTGTCGGCATCTCGATGGCGCGCTTGATGGCTGAGGATGGAGCGCTTCAGATTATGGCCTGCGAAAGGGAGCACGGTTGGGATACACAAGTTGCCTGGTGTATCATGCGCCGCAGGGCGGGAGATGGGGTTTACATAATGGAAGCGGATCAAGAACACGACTGTCAGTGGGAGAGTCATAGTTATGCTCATAAGATTTATCGTGAGCACTAAAGAATTCGACAGTGAGCAATCGTCTCAGCACTAGTAGACGTCCAAGTGTGTGGCGCAGCAGCGTGGCGCGCGAGTTATGGTCTGAGCTCTTCTTCGTTCCATGGACATCAGTTCTTTGATGCTTCCACCCGATCTTCGGTCTCCGTCTCAATCTTTCCATCAACCTTACATTCCACGTTACTTACGGATCCATGGAACCTCACCACCGACTACACACCCAACAACTGGGAATCCTTTGCTCACCCCGTTTCTCATCACATTGCAAGCTTTCTGCTCAATAAAGCCTGTTTTCAAACCCACCCAGGCCCGTCTTTCAGCAATAATCAGCGACTACAACCACCACACGATTCAGAAGGCCTTCTTCAAATTGAAGAGGGCGTTTTCCACCCTCACATCATCACGCATGCGTTTTGCTGGCGTGTGAGTAGAGCATGCCTCTTCACAAAGTGAGTTTCCTTTACCTGATACCATCTCTCCCACCTTCCGGTGTATCGATAGCTGAATTTCTCTCTACTCTACCTGGGATCAGGATCATACCAGTACGCGCACCAACGCCGTGGCTCGCGATCTCACTCGATTTCTTTATCCGTGTCCGATGAGGCCGTCTGGAAAGTTCTTAGAAGAGACGCTTCTGGGCTAACGGCATGTTTCTGCGTACAGAAAACAGAAACCTTCGTAATTGCAACGATCAACCACCCGTTTGATCAATTAACCACTACTCACTGCGGTTTCTTTCACCATCGCACTCCGTCAAGACGCATTTCGTGCGGCATTCCACAACCGCCTGTTCCAGAGCGCGTGCATGGTCAGGCTCCAACTCCGGAGCATTGATTTTTTTGTGGAAAAGCCAGGATGGGTGACAGAAATCCTTGGAGATGGAAACCGGGTTTGCGTCAAAATACCGCCATCTTTTTATTCTAGAGCAAGACGCTTAATCGAAGAACCGTATAACACTGGATTTCAAAGCTTCGCCAGCATAGGTGTTTGGTAGTAAGTTCCCAAGTTCCATCCTATCCTTTTTTCTAAACCTTCGGCCATGGGTTGGACCTAATTTTTATCCAGACGCTTCCATGGCAACCGGTGTCAAGTGAAGATCCACACTTTAGGTCTGCTGGACATTGACCAGTCCTCTGTCGACGGCAATCTCGCGATCCTGAAGCGCATCCGCGACCACAAACTGAAAAGGCCAGAGGAAAATGCTATATAAGATACGTCGGAGAATCACTGTGCATCTCGTTTTCGTTGGCGGCGAGATATTGACCAGCGAGATGTGCAGGAGAGTGCGAGCTCTGACACAGAGAGGTGTATGGAGAGCGTGTGTGGAGTGGGTGCTACACCAGATGGGCCCGTTGCACTTCTTTATGACCCTACCGAGGTTTTCGGAGCCAAACGAATGGGGTCTTGCCGCAAATGGGCCCCCTACACTTCTTCATGACTCTGTCGTGTTTGTATCAACGAAAACCCACACTGACTCAGCTAGAGAGGACCCAATCCTAGCAGTTTGGTGTGGATGAACACGTTTCTCCGGACACCCAACGTAGCCTACAACGCCGCCCGGGGAAGAAGGAGAAATTTTGGGACGTAACCTCGCTCGTCGAGGAACATATCAGCTCCCTCTTGCATCAGATGGGGCCTCTTCATTTCTTTATGACCCCGTTTTTGGGGGGTGCCACCGAATACTCCGGATCTTACCCCAAATGGGACCCCTCCATTTTTTTTGATCCTGTGCCGTTTGGCCTGGATCACCACATTTCTCCGAACCTCCAACCAATAGTATCCTCCAATACGGGCCGGGACAGTGAGGAGAGACTCTGGGGCCCAAACCCGCCGGTCCAGGACCCCGTGCTGTTCCTGCGCGTAACGAAGGTATACCATCCCACCATCCTGTCGCCCCACAGCCATCTGCTGACATGTATACCCAGGCTGGACTCACGCCGTTGGATGGATTCGCTTCGACAGTGTCTCGTGAACGGAAGGGGGTGGTGGTGTTGAAAAGGGCACTATCCACCCTCATGCGTTTTGCTGGCGTAGTAGTAGTGGTGGTGGAGCCTAGCTCTTCGACTCGGACAGGTGGGGAGAAAGTTGACCCGATCTATTTCCAACTTTGCATGATTTTTTGAGGGATTAAGAAAGGTTTAGCTTGTGTATTGGGTTGCATGTGTGTAGGCTGTAGAGTAGATCGGAGTACTAGTATGCAATGATGCAGACGTTTTCCTGTGTTGTGCACAGACTCTGATTGTCTACTTGCCCCTCGAGTCTTTCTCTGTATCATATCTTCACTGGCACCGTTGGAATCCCGTTATCGTATCTATCGCCCAACTTCCATACTTCCCGGACGAAACCAACTGGATGGTAGCGCTGTTCAGTATTTCTTTGAAAGCCACTAGTAGTAAGAGTAGTATCTATCTACACTACACAGACTACCGACAGTAGCTATGAGTAGATGAGTCGGGGTAAGCAAGGTTACAGTGATGATGTATCTTTACCGCTACGAAAACCGTATCATACACCTCCGTACCACCGCAGCCTCTCCTATCTACTGTGATACCAATCCCTCAATCATCATCTCCCAAAAATAATTCACTCACCCAACTTATATGCAACTTTAATCCTGCTCACGAACCCTCAAATCCGCCCTGGTCCAAATCCAAAACTACCACAGTCGCGACTATAAACAGTACCATAAAAAATTAGGTACAGGTCTTTGGAAAAAAAAAATACTCGAGAAAAGCAAAAGAAAAAAAAGTCTCCGACATACAGAGTAAAAACTGCCCATATAGTCGCAGCGAGAGAGAACAATCTCAGTCCTGATTCACCGCATGTTGCACCTGCGGATATACTCTCACCATATCATTATACAGTCTCGAATGATCCCTCAACAACACCTGTGGGTCATGCGCCATCGACACGAAAATGGTCGACACACCACTCTTAATCGGAACTAAAAACACATTCGCGACCTGGAGCCCAATCAAAAACGCAAACGCCATCACCACCGGCGTAAACCCTCCATCCTTATTATACTCGGGCTTCGTGAACTGCAGGTAGAGGTAACTCAGCAAGCAGCACAGATATCCGACAAACACCGCGCCAGCGGTCAACACGGGGTCGACTAAGCAGTCGGCGATCAGCGCGTCGAACCCGCGGTCTTTCATCATCCTCCAGGTTTGCTTCGCGGAGGGAATGTAGGCTTCGCCATAGAGCGCGATGTACGAGTAGGCGTAGTGATTGAAAAAGGTCACAAGCCATTCGATGAGGCCGATGAAGCATTCGAGGCAGCAGAATAGGATGGTGCCGACGATGTTGCCGTCCATGGCGGCGTCCTGGCGCGCGATGGAGACGGCTTGTTTAATGAGCTGGATGATGCTGACGACAAGGGAGCCGAAGCAGATGGAGCCGAAGGAGTAGGTCATGGCGCGTTTGAAGGCGCCGAGGGTGGCGTTTTTCGGGAAGTTGCTCTGGGAGCAAAAGTACCTGTTTTTCTAGGGTTAGCAATAGTTCTCAAGAAAGGGAAACGGAGGATGAAATACCAGGAGCCGTAAACACCGCTGACGCTGGTGTGCATCACATTTTTGATGACTTCGCTGAGCCAGTAAAAGCCGAAAACGGTGAAGACAAGTAAACCAATCAGCTTTCCTTTGCCGCAAGAACCGGTACCGCCAACATTACATGCTGGGTTATTGGGATCTGGAGTATATTTCGCATAGACCGCCACAAACGTAACGGCGAACCAAGCTCCAGCTGCCAAAGCTGCTGCACCGCCAATTGCAGAAACCATAAAAACGTGTCCAAAGTTTCGAGCCACATCGATCGAAGTTTCGAACAAGAGAACGGTGAATGGTATCCGTGAGCGCCAGGTCCAAAAGCAAAAGGCGTAGAAGAGTGCGAAGAGAAGGAAAACGATGGCGCCCGAGTAGTATTTCCGAGAAAAGTAGTAAATTGCTGTTCCAATTCCAACGACGACGTTTGCAATGGCGGTGATCCAGATGAGTTGCTTCGTAAATTTTCGGGCAATCAAGAGATATCCAAAACCGACTACTGCTGCCACCGCGAGGACAAATGCGAAGAGGATGATGGTATTGGTCGAGAGCTAGCAATGAAAGCTGTCAGTGATCAATTCTCATCAAACTATCCCCACTTCTCTCCTGCAATCCCCTACTACCCCAACAAGCAAAACAAAGCCACTTACCCCAAAGTCATTCTTGTTGTTGTAAATCCCATTGCCATTGGTCCCCTTTGTAGCCGAGTACCCTCGTATACTCAATCCACTGACAACAACCAACCCGCCAAACGTCACCAAAAACAAAATCGCCGCCCACAGATCATTCCATTTCGGGTTTGGAATAGCAAACTTTTCATCGAACGTGGAATACGGTGGAGGAGGCTCATTCGGAATCTGCTGCTGGTTCTGCATTTCATATTGCTGAGCATAGTACTTGTTTGCATCCCCAGTGCCATTGCCCTGCGGAGGGTAGAAAGGCGGCGCATTGGAGGGTTGGGGAGGATATGCGAATGGATTGTTCGGGGTGTAGTTTTGCTGTCCTTGTGGAGGCTGCGGAGGAGGGTAGCCGTTATTGTAGTTGCCATAACCTTGCTGGGGTGGCGGGCCCGGCGGAGGAGGGTAGTTATTGTATCCCGACATTCGGGGATGAAACAATCGAGGGTGTCGCGGTGTTGAGAAGGTACGAGTAACGAGCGGAGGCGGTGGAAGAGGATGAAGGGCGAAGACAACAGGTGATGGGAAAAAAAAAAGTCAAAGGTCTATCTCCGTGGCTGGAGGGAAGTCTTACCTAGGGTTGGTTGTGATCAAGCGGCCGAGGCGATGACGTACTCAGACACCGTGACGCGTACACAGGCCACATGGAGAAAGGGGGGGAGAAACAGCCATTTCAAGACGGATAGCCACTGATCTACTCCTTCTTTCTCTACGAACATGGACAGCTTCATGCCTGAGAGCTCGCGAATCGTGAGATGGGACAGAATAAGCTTTTGTCGGCAGCAGCTCCGAGATGCAAATCATCGCCGGTCCAGAGCACATGCATGAACCGCCTCCATTGACGACGCAAACTATCGGCGCCAAACGTGGAAGCTCCTCGGCTCCTCGAGCATTCGACAAAACCAACCCTTAAACTTCATATTATTACCATAGCTATCACTTCCAAAGACAATCATCGACAAAGATACAGGCATCAGATCAAACCTGATGACACGCAAAGAGAAAAGAACGAAGGGAATTCGCGCGTGCATCAACAACACCGACCAAAATATAGTCCACCATCACACAAGATACGGTATGTATTCTCCTGCGACAATATAATTACTGCTCCTCTGGTTGTTCCTTGCGCTCCTTGATAACCAGGTCCTTGCCTTCGACGCGCTTGTAGATGTCCTTGACGTCGTCTGTGCGTGAACATCAGTAAATGTCCCAGTAAATGAAGGTTTAATCAGAAGAAACATACCGGTAGTGCTCTCAAAGTGGGTGGCAGCGTCGTAGCTGCGAGAGATGAACACATTGTCGCGAGTGCCATCCTCAACAGGCTCGTAGATGTCAACGACCGAGATGAACCTAGCGTGATTGTCAGCATTGAATTGTAACGACGTCAAATTTAAGGATCGCATACTTCTCCTCCTTCTCACCCAACCTTCCAGACCCAAGACCAAGCCTCTCAAAGCCAGCCTCAAGTTCCTGATGCGGGTTGCCGCCCTCAGGGTCCTCAAGCACCGTCGAGACCGAGGCAAGGTAGAAGCCCTTGGGGCAAACATTGAACACCGAGGAGAGAACCGAGATGTAAATGTCGTGCTTGCGGCCCGTTTGGCTGGCAGGGATGATAATCTGGGCGCTCTCAACATTATCGGTACCCTCAACTGGATGGTCGAGGATGCAAATAGCGCGAACAAGCTTTCCAGTGGCCCGGATGCGCTTGCTATCGCCGAGGAAGTATGTGGGGTCGGCAATGACCTTCTTGGTCTTGATCACGGTCTCCTCCTTGGTGATGGGGTGGGGGAATTTGACACCAGAGACCCTGCCGGAATCGTCGTAAAGGATCTCCTGAAGGGGAGTGTTGAGGGCATAAGTACCGCCATAAACGGCAGACAAGAACGAGAAGCGCTCGGGGAGCTCTCCAAGACCGTAGATGGGGAAAATATACGGTGAGTTTCCAAAACGCGCCATAGACTTGACGTAGAGGATGATGCGCTCGATAGGCTCACGAGCGGGGCGGTCGAGGTAGCTGTCGTCACTGTACAAGGCCATGGCGTGGCCAATGAACTCTGAGGTCCAGGAATCGAGGCCAAAGATCTTGTAGGCCTCACGCATGGTATTCTTATCAAGGTTGAGGTCTATATCTAAGTCAATGGCTTGTGCGGGACGTTTCGTGGTAAGATAAAACCAACCTGACTTGTGAGTGGAAGCATCCTCCTCTTTGTAGTTGGCAATGAATTGCAAGAAGTTCTGCATGTAATATTTCTGCATCGTCGACACCAACGGAGACTTGACGGCCTCCATCCGAGTCGAGGGAACCCTCGAGGGGACACCCTTCTTGACGACAAAGCTCCCACCGACCGACAAGAGCTCAATGTAGTTGGTGACACCAGTCTGATGAAGGATCCGTGTGAGCTCTCCATCGGCCATCAAGAACTTTGGAATCAGTGAAATGTGCCACTGGTTCCAGGACCGCATGTCTTTGCCGTAGTGCTCTGGAGGGTTCGGTCCAGCCTGTGGCGGGCGTTCACCCTTCGGGAGGGGCTTGTAGCTGTCATCGCCGGCTTCTTTGGCAGCAGCCCGGCGCTTCTCCTCGGCCTCACGCTCCTCATTCTCCATCGTTTCAATATCCTTCTTGCGCTGGTCCTCCTGGCGGCGCTGGTCCTCAGACCACCGGAACTTCTTCCACATCTGTTTTGAGTGATGAGGTCAGAACCTGTGATCGGCATTACATCGAGCGGGGAAGACAAACGTCGAACATGTTCAAAGAGGCACTTTCACTAAAATCACCTTTCATGTTAGCATACGTTTAGCTCGACAAAAATCAAGCACAGTGCAAGAAGGAGCGGGAGACTTGCCCGCCATAGTAGGAGTTTGCGTCGATGTTGAGCACTTTCTTGCCCTCAGAGCCGAAGACACTGGACGGATGAATGTCAGCTCCCAAGCTCTAGCAATCTCCAAGAACCCAATTGATGGACGAACCCGGAAAGGATGCACTCGGTCAACCCTTTTCTCGATGGTTAGCTAGCTCCTCCCCATGATGCTGGGGCTCTGGGGAGCTCCTCACCAGTTCCGACAACAACGATGTCATACTCTTCGTTGAGGTCACCCATGATGTCGGTTGTAGCTGTAGTTCGATTCGAAGATGTTGTTGGTGATGAAAGTGAAGAGCAGGCGAAGAAGGGGGCCTTGGGGGGAGTTTGTGGGTCAGGAGAAGAGCTGGAGTGGATCAGAGCCAGCACAGCAGAAGCGGGCCAATGTCCCCCTCGTCCTGTCCCAGGCGGGGTTGGCGCGTGCTTGGCGTGCTGTCTAAGCAGACAGCTGAGGTCCAGGCACAAAAAGGACGCATGGGCAGGAGGAGAGCGGTTTCGGCCATGTCGATGGTAAATGAAGAAGAATTTCAAAGAGAGAAGAGCATTGTCACTATGAGGAAGGTTTGGGGAAGCGGCCGTAGTGTCTTCATGGTCTATCCCGTTCACCGGCTTTCTAAGATCAGCCAAACATTCGACTCGAGTGACATGCCGTGAAAAGGAAATGATTGTGCACAGAGCCCCTCTTCAGGAAAACCCGCACCACTCCAGGGCTTCAGGGTCTGAGGGCCAGGACGGTGGAAGGATCGAGAAACCTGGTGACTACAATGTGTCAGGATTTGAGGTTCTGTGAAACTGTGCGTTCTGCTGGTTGAAGATTCAAGGACGGCAACTCCGCAGACAGTTCCACAAAACGAATCATATGTTCAGGGCTACCATTTCCGCACACCTTCTGATACCTTCTAACCAATCCTTCCATAAGCGAGTCACGGTATTCTTTGGGTTTTTTTAAAAGGATGGTAATCAAAGCTGGTGGACACCTGGATGTTACCCGGCTCTGGGGTGATAAACTATGATGAACCACAAATGTGGTGGTTCAAGGAGTCCGCAACCTTATCTCCCAAATTATTAGCGATTCCATTATGACTGGAAACAAAACTCTGTGTTGTAGTACCTGTTCATAGTAAAGCCAGTCCCAGAGAGATCAAAGTACAATATCTTCGGGAGTGAAACCAGCCCAATATCCTTATGTAAGCCAGAATCTGTGTCACATCCACAACCGACAATCGCTATCACTCACCACCCACCCTCACTTCTCCACTTCTCCCCAACCGCCGCAACGTTCACCGTACCCGCCGCCGCCTTCAATCACACAACCTGGTCCTATTTCTGTTCCACTAACTCTCAGCTTAATCGAGAACGTCCATCCTTCTAGCTCCCCGCTCCCTCTCCCTACATTACAACATGGCCGCGCCACCTTGGAGGTCTTCAACAGGAGGTGTGTTGGTGACAGACGGTTCCTTACGACAACTAGCTGGCGCGGTTACTGAATGGCTTCCTCTAGGTAGTTCTTATACAGCAGTAGCTGCACGACGCACTCTTGGAGGACCAAAGCCTGGGAGCCATGCCCCCAACGTTCGTCAACCCTCCCAGAGTAGTATCACTAAGCTTCCTGCTCACAACTGTGAAAAGGGTACCTCGACTTCTAGCCCCGCGCCGGCAGGCTCCTCTCAGGGCCGAACCACATTTCCGGATAAGTTAAAACAGTATGTCGCCCGCACCTTCGAGGACTGCACGGACGCGGAGAAGCCTCAAGTGGAGGCGGAACTTAAACGGATTATCACGGATGCGTTCAATGAAAAGGTCGTCTGGACGGTCGACTGGGATAAAATGCCTCTCCCTCAACAGTTTATCGCAAACAGAGAGAATGAGGCTAGATCGTCTGGGGAAGCCCGTTTGTCGAAAGGCGACACGTCGCCCACGCGGAGATCCTTTGGGGCCTTCAGCCTGGGCGACAAAAAACGCAAAAGGTGAGATCCTCTATTCGACGCGGTTTGATTGCGCAAAATTAACGCCTCATAGTCCCGAACAATCCGAGGCCAAAAAACTCGAGAAACGGATTCGGAGTGATAACTCGTACTCCTCTCCAAGCGATGAACTAAGTCAAAGTGATAAGGAAAAACGCGCTCGCCGATTTGGATTGAATAACCCCACTCCTCCATCTCCCCAACCATCTTATGAGCCAGTCGATACTTCTAAGCCTCTTGTGGGACGGTGTATGAACCTTGAAAAGAGATACCTCAGATTGACGTCTGAGGCCGATCCTAATACCGTTCGACCACTTCATATTCTTAAGCAGACTCTGGAGTTGCTCAAACGGAAGTGGAGGACAGAACAAAACTATGCCTACATTTGCGATCAATTCAAATCACTCCGGCAAGATCTAACAGTACAGCATATCAAGAATGAATTTACAGTTTCAGTCTACGAGATCCATGCGAGGATTGCGCTTGAAAAGGTAGAATCAACCTGCTTGGTCAGTGAAAATTTGGCTGATATAATGTGCCAGGGCGATTTGGGTGAGTATAATCAATGTCAATCGCAGCTAGCCAACCTCTACGCCGAAGGGATCAAGGGACACAAATATGAATTTAAGGGATATCGTATTCTCTACCTGATCCACACATGCAACCGTGCCGACATGAACGATCTACTTGCAAGTCTAACACCAGCAGAAAAAGCCGATGACCATGTTAAGCATGCCCTGGATGTCCGGTCAGCCATGTCCGTGAACAATTATCACAGGCTATTCAAACTTTATCTCAATGCTCCGTCGATGGGAGCATACCTCATGGATGCTTTTGTCAACAGAGAGCGATTGGCTGCACTTTCCGCCATTTGCAAAGCGTAAGTCATTTGAATTAAGGTTCGGATTGCTCTTGACTAATCGTATATAGTTACCGACCCGACATCGATACCAGATTCGTTGCCGAAGAGCTTGGGTTCGAGGGTGACCATGACTGTATCACTTGGCTGATCGAGAATGGTGGGGAAGAATTTATCAAACAGACCACCGACGAAAAAGGTGCACCCACTGGTATCCGGTTCTTGACATCAAAAGCCGCTGCAACTGTTGAGGCGGCGAAGGGAAAGGCATTCCACAAAGTTGACATCAAGGGCCAAGTGTGAAACGGATGATACGAATAACCATATACCCGAATGACTTATCCATCCACCGTGTATACCTTCCCTCTCCGTCATATATCAGGTCGCCGGCAATGTTTTTATCATGACCCACCCGCAAACTTACTAACCCATCCGGCGCTATTTCTTCTTTCCCTTGGGTCTTTTTTCGAGCCCATTGTCTTACGGTTTCGCCGGGTTCTTCTCCTCTCGTCGCATCAATCCCATATCTTCATTCTGGATGCGAGACTTGCCCCGAGAAACCTTGTCAGTATTACAACTAACCGAAGATACCATCATCATCATCATCATCATCATCATCATCATACCTGTCGATATCTCCTCCCACGATGTACCACCAACTTTTATTCCCTCATTACCATCCATCCATCTATATACCCTCGAATTCGGCGCCTCTTACTGCGGGACCGATCTACGCGTATCTGGCTACAACTAGTGGTGTGGGTCGGTACATTTTTTTCGGTTTGACGGCGCTTGGAGTTTTTAGGTGTTTGTGATGTTTTTGGGGGGCGTTGGGTTTTGACCCCATGTGGTCAAGGTTGTTTTTTGTTTTGTTTTGTTTTTTTGGTGGTGTTTTTTCTCTGGGCGGGATGGTGGTGTTGGTGTGGTTTGATACCTCGTAGATTTTCGGGGGGGTGGGGCGAGATCTAGATGTATTTTATCCTCAAAAATCAAAGACTGCGTCGTGATTGAGCCGTGGGTGTTTAGTGGAGGAGCGGGGGATTGAGATGTTTGTAGATTTGAGGGTCTGGAGAAAGTCATGACTTCACTCCCTCCTAAATGGCGCTCGAGTGATCCGTTCCCAACTCTCTCTTCATCAGCACCCCTCCAGCTGTCGTTACATCTCCAACCACGTCCTTCATATTCTTCTCCTCTCTTTCGATCTCAACATCTCACGCCCATGTCACGACGGTGCCAAAGTCGATGATTGGGTGAAATCATAGAGCATCACTGCAATGTAGTGTTGGCTCGGATGTAGAAGTACTAGGAGCAAATAGATGTAATACAGCTCGCAACTTCAATCGCGTGCATTGTATTTAGCTCAACCCGAGTCGAGTCTGAGTCTCATGGTAGCACGAGTCCTACCTACGGTTGAGGAACAGGCGGAGCGCAGTGGCAGTAGAGCAGGATTCATGATATCGACATTGACGTAGGCTCGTGATCAGTCAGTCCTTAATCTGAACACCATCATATACCAACAGTGTGTTTACGCCTCTAGTGAGTAGTTACGCCAACCACAACTCCACCACTGGTGTCACTCGAGTCATCATTGGCACACAGAGGCGCAGTTTAGCGAGTGGAAACTGCAAACAACAATGCCATCATACTGGCGCCTATCAGAGTACAGTCTTCTCTTCTCCGTTCGAGTCGAGTCGAGTCGACTAGGTATCCGGTTAGTCGAATACTCTACAGTAGGCATGATGGAACCAAAGGAAATGCAGGGAACCAATCACCTCACTCCGCAACCGAGATATACGCGGATCGGACTATTTCTGAGCCCACATTTCCAGTTGCCTCGTATTATCGTGGGTGTACATACTGGAGAGTATGTAGAAACGAGAGCGGAGTACATACATACAGCAAGCAGCATATGCTGCAGTGCACACCATATTGAGGTGAGAGAATGGATGCAACATCAGAGCCTTGTGAACGTGGTCGAGGAGTTTGGGGGAGAACCGACAACGCTGTTCAGCTTTTCAGTGGTTTCAACAGGCCGGATATAAAGTGCCCATCCTGGTGGATGATGATCATGATAGGATAGGTACCCGCACGGCTGCCCCCAAACCCACCACTCCGGGACCACTTCCGAGTTCCCACCTGCAGGCAGCCCAGTATCGATTCACCTCTCTCGCCAAAATGTCGGTTCGACTGTGTGCGGTGTGGTGGTTTAGTGCCAGCCTGCCAGCACTGGACCAGACTGGATTGGATTGGATTGGCTATGGCCATGGCTACATGAAGGAGATCCTCTCCTGCACAGTCGCTTGAGCCCGCCCGCCGTCGGCCAACTGGTGCCAGCAAGAGATCTGGTGTCACCCCGGCTGGCATTCCGTGGGGAGTGCGAGTTTCAGGATGGAAAGATGGCACCGTGAGTGGTCGGCATGTTCGGGGGGCTCGGCTGATGGCCAATGGGCTAGGAGGGTTGGCGATGGGGTTGAGGGAGGGAGGGAGGGAGGGAGGGAGGGAGGGAGACAGACAACGAATGTTCGCTGTGGATAGCTGTGGATATGGTATCTATGGACAGACAGACCGGAGGGAGAGGAGGGCAAGTGGTGGGAATTTGGGGGTGTTGGTGGTGATATCATGTTGTGCTTGCCAATGAGGAGCCCAATGGGAGGTTGGAGGGAGATGAGGGTCACAAAAGTCGGAACTTGAGGCTCCGATCTTGTTCTTGATAACTTCGGCTCGCTCTTTGAAATGACGAATGCCCCAGCGCTGACTTCGCTTGAGGGCTCTCACAGGTGTAACGTATAACGCAGCCACTCACTGCAGCTCATCACCAAGCGCTTTGTAACGACGACACCAGAGGCTGGCGGCATGTTCATGACACAAAGAGCAAGTGAGAGGTGCGAGGTGCTGTGAGAAGAGAAAAAAACATGAGTTTGGGAGGGCTGTTGCACCGGAGGATAGGCAGCTCGTCAACCACCAGATGTGACATGTCGGGGGAAATCTCCCCTAGAAGCCTGAGAATCCTTCCATGGCACATGAAAGCTTCTCCCACCAACGCTACTCACCGCCCCATCCCCCCCCCCATCTCCCACACCCCATTCAACCCACCCCCCCACTATCGTCCGCGTCCCCGTTCATCGCTTCCTCGCCGCCGGCCCTTCCGCTCGCCAGGTCCCCTCGCTCCACAGTCTCCGCATGCGCTACCATACTGTACCTCCCTGGGGCCTCTCCGTCAATTGGGCGTCTAAGCGTGGATGCCCTGAAGCTCAGTCTCCATCATGCATTTCGCTTTGTGTAGCCTCTCCCAATATATTGCTGCCACACCCACCTCACACGCCCTTCCGTCCCCTCATAAACCGTCCAAGTCCCCCTCCGCATTCTAAAACGAGATACGAGCCTGGCCCTTTCCGTTGTGGATCATCGATATCGCTGTTAAGCCCCTCTCGCTGACGCCTTCCGCCTTCTTCACCCGCCGCCGAGAAAAAAAAAAAAAAAAAAGAGTCCCCTCCGCGAACACCGCCTCACGACGAGCTAGCCGATAAGACATCGCATTCCCTTCGCGTCCGTTGAGGATATCACTGCTCGAGTCTGTCGTCATCGTCCCCGTGGTTACAGTGCCCGTTGAGAAGGTCGCAGGGGGCAGCGGCCACCAACAACACCCAGCAAACACCATGGCGGATACTACCACTCACAACAAGAGCTCGACACTACTACCTCCGTCACCGCCGCCATCATCATCACCATGCTCGCCGCCAAGAACATGCTCATCGTCGGGACATGGAAGCAATGAATTTGCCGACCAAGAATGGAACCCTTGTCTAAAATCCGACATCCGCTTCAAGAACCTACCGACCGAGATCATTCTACGGATATTGTCGTACCTGAGTCCTCACGACTTGGTTCAGTGCGCATCGTGTTGTCGTCAGGTATACCGCTCGCATGTTTGCTCGACGTCTCGGTTGGGCCTGATGGGATGTGTTGACGTGATTCACTGACACTTGCCAGTGGTACTACATTGCGTCCGACCCTCACCTCTGGCGCGAACTCGACCTCTCTGCTCTACGAAGCTCCTCTGTCAATCTTATCACATCTGCTGCCCTCGCCTCCCGCATTCGTAGCTGTCGATCCTTCACCCTCCACAACCCTGAGAACATCAGTCAAAAACACACCACGGCACTTCTTCAATTTCTGCTCTACTCCAAGATGCTCACAACGCTACAACTCACCTCGCTCAAGCACCTCATCAATCCCCACTACCTCATCCACTTTGTCACCAACTGCCAAAGCCAATGTCTAACCCACGTCGACCTCAACAACACCCACGTCACTAGCCACGTCGTCGACGCGCTCCTGAAAAAATTCAACAACACCCTGGAGGTCCTAAACCTCTCCCATACCTCAGTCGGCGACGGAACCCTCCGCGCTATCGGCTCAGCAAAGAAACTCCACACCCTCGACATCTCCTTCTGCCCCAACATCACCGCCATCTCTGTCCGCAACTTCCTCAAAAAACGCTTCCCGCCGTGTATCCGCGTCCTCTCCCTGCGAGACCACAAGGGCGTCAAGATCACCTGGCTCTACGACCTGCTGCGACTCCCGGCGTCACAGAATCTAAAAGAATTGAATATCGAGGGATGTGCGAGGTTGACACAGCGTGAGATTCAGGGGCTTGTAGAGGCGTCCGAGGGGAGGGGGATTGTTGTCGCCCATGATGCGAAGCAGTTGCCTGCGGATGATATTTGGGGGTATAGAAGGTATATTGAGTTTCTGGGTGAGGAACCGAGTCTGCAGGAGCGGTTGGCGAAGAAGGAGAGAGAGGAGGCTGCCGCTGGGGAAGCAGTGGATTTCATGAAGGGAGCAAGAGCGAAGGGGTTGGTGGGGGAACCATTCAGTTCGATGGGATGCTTATTACCACCGCCATCTTCATCAGTGCCATCATCATCATCAAAGCAACTGCAACAACCCTTGCTACCACCACTACCAATGGCAAATCACAACGGCACTAGCATCTCGTTTGGATCTGCTCGAGACCGCGGCGGCGGTATCAGTAACACTGATTCTAGAAGCTAATGCTGAGATAATGCTGAGATAACCACCAACATGCATGGAACGATTCGGCCGCACCCGGAGCTAACATGGACGTGTATCCATCAAGCAAGGAAGTCAATCAATTTAACCACCACCGGCCGCTGTTGCCGCCGCTTTTGTCGCATCACACTGCGTTATATATCCGCATATATAAAATGTGTTCTTTCTTTTTGGTTTCGCGTTTCGTCGGGTTTGGGTGCTTTGGTTGAGGGTTCGCTTCTTGTTTCTTTGTTTCCTATACCAGGCGCGCGTGGGGCGTTATGTACTTTTTTTTTTTTTTTTTTTTGGTGGCTTTGTTGCCTTCTTTTTCTCATTTTTTTTCGAGTTCTTGGATATGTTTTTCGTAATGCTTGTGATTGACGGGCGTTAGACTTGGCGTTTTTGATGTAGTTTTTTCAGCTCTTTTTTGAGTTCTTTTCTGCTTGCGTTGAAATGGGATGGGGATTGGAATTCAGGGCTGGGGGATGTTGTCGGTTCATGAAAAATGATCATGATTGGTTTGATTGTATTGGTTCGGTATCATCATCATCATCATCTCCATTATCATGATCCTCGTCGTCATATTGGAAACAGTGACTCGAAGCGTGAAAACCCCCTGTTGCGTGTTTTATCCGAGTCCTTTAAGAATTCAGGGAGTTCAAGGAATTGCGGGTTGCGGGTGATATCATGCATTCATACGGCCGCGACCGGTGTGGAGGAAAGGAGAGGAGAAAGGAGAATATGTAGCAAGGCTGTTTGGCTTGGGTATATTGGGTGGATCGAGGATGAAATGAAATGAAGTGTGACGATGACGGATATACTCGGATATAGCGATGGGAAAGGGGGCGGGGAGAGGGAGAAGAAGCTGAACTCGGACATTGACTGGAGTTGGAGAAACAACGTGCAATGGTGCTTGAATTGAATTGTAATGATATCGCTTTCCAATGGAGAGTAGTTTTCCGGACTCGCCATCCTCCAAAAGTCCGAGACTCCGAGTGACGTTTCTAAGCTCCGACCATATCAGGCCTAGGCTTGCAGATCACGGTCGGTATCAAAAAGCTTATTTCTTTGGCTTCTAGAATCCCGCGATATTGAGTTCTCTTTTCACTTTCAACATCACGATGAAGAGAACGAGGACGAGGAGGTGGGTTACCATGTGGTGGATACACACACACAAACACGTGATATGAACGCTAATAGGGTCGATAGATAAGAGGAATTTGCCGGGTAGACCGGGTTCTGGAACGATAATGGGCCGCCAACCAGTGCGAGGGAGTGTGGGGAGGTGAGAGAGGAAGAGAGATGGAGAGAGGAAGGGTCTACGATAGTCTCTCTTCATTCTCTCTCTTCACCGCTGTGTCTCTCTCTCTGCCTCTCTCTCTCGTTCTCCCGAATCGAATCCACCACCACCCTCTCCGCCATCCGCACCCCTCTCGATACCCATGCCTGCCCTCCGTCCACCCCCCTTCGAAATCCGCCCCCTCCCCTCCAAAGGCCTCGGCGTCATCGCCACCGCCTTCATCCCCACCAACACTCTCCTCCTCGTCTCCTCCCCACTCCTCCTCCTCTTCTCACCCACGGGGACAACGCACACGAACCCCCTCTCCGCCGCGCGAATCCTCACTGCCTACGCCTCGCTCCCCCCACATCTGCGTGCAGCCTACGACGCGCTATCCGCGGCGCCGACGGAGGAGAATAGAGTGCTCGGTGTGTGGAAGAGTAATAACTTTTGTTTGGACGACCAGGGTACGGTGAATGCCGTGTTTGATTTGCCGAGTAGATTGAATCATTCTTGTTTGGGTGGGGAGAATGCGAGGTGGGAGTGGGATGCGGGGGTGGGCGTGATGCGGTTTTGGGCGGAGAGGGATATACAGGTGTGTGGAAACCCTCTTTTTTTGAATACTGGGGATGTGTCGGGGAGGGGAATCTCGTTGTTGAAGTCTCCTGTTAACACTGCCGGGAAAACATGGTGACTATTTAAACTCGCTGCTGCTTGGGAAGAAGGGGGGAAGGATGAAGAAGCTAACTCTCAATCTAACCGTGATCCAACCAACAGGAAGGAGAGGAAATCACACATTGTTATCACCCGGATTGGAGGATGGGGACGAAGAATCGCCGGATTGCGTTGCAGGAGGAGTATGATTTCTTCTGTGAGTGTGTTGTGTGCTTGGATCCCAGTGAGGATCCGTGAGTCTAGTAATAGGTGGTTTTTAATTCTTGATATGAGCACTGGTGATGAGGATTGCGGGGGTGGAGGTTGGAGGGGGAGATGAAGGATGGTGGTGATGCTGGTGAATGGGGAAGTAATGTAGGATGGTTTGAGTGCCGTGATGATGATGATGAGTAACCCACTGGCACTACACCATACCAGCACACGACTCGGACTCTCTTGCATCCATAAAACCCTACACTTTACATCATGCCCAACCGAGCAGACCGGAGCCACCACCCCCACAACTCGGAAGTTCTGCTACAAATCCATCGTCATCCTCACCGCCATGATCATCGTTGGGCATCCCCGTGCCGCCCCCTTCAACCCAAGCGCATTATTCGGTTCCATCACTGGTATAACCTAACCTCACCTTCGCGCCGCCGTGCCTGTGGTCAAGTTAGATCACCCCCCATCTGCAACAAACCTAACCGCCCAACCCCACCACGTTTCAACGCGCTCACAGCCGCCTTGCGATGCGATATGGCGCTGGTAGTTACAGTATTTCCACCGCGCCTTGGGCTTTGGGATTGGGGCATGAGGGGTTAGGGGTGAGGTTTGGGTTTAAGACCCCCCCACCCCACCCGCGATAAGTGCCGTTGAGAGGTGGTTCCAGGTTCTTGAGTTTGAAATCTTGATTACTTGTATCATCAGCGGCGGGGTGCTGGGGACACTTTGTTCGGTTTTTGGGATTCGGCGTTGCTGCTTAATTACCGAGCTAACTTACCTTGAGGGTTGATATTACTGCTACTGCTGCCGCTGGTCCGCAGGCAGGCAGTATTCTACTAGGTTCAGATATTGACAGCCTGGATTGGTAGTATCTTTTGATCTACTCGACTTCTCTTCGACGACAACGACCACGACGACAACGAAGATATAGGACTCTACTACTTCTCTCCCTCCAGCCAACCGTTTATCTCCTCCAACACCACCGTCGCCAATATCCCAATGCCCTCCTCCCGCCTCCTCACGCTCCTCGCGCTCCCCACCCGGCTCCTCTCCCTCCTCCTCTCAACCACCCTCACAACCCTCACGCTCCTCCTCATAACCCGTGCCTCTCCTCCACCACCCCAAATCATCACTGTACTTGCATTCGTAAGCTCCCTCCATTTCCCACTCAATCTCCATCAGCTAGATAGCTAACGCCACCACAGTCTCTCCTAACCCTCCTCCAAACACTCCTAACCCTTCTCCTCCACCACTCCACGTCAACCCCCCACCAACACCACCCACCATACCTGCTTCTCGGGGATGTACTAGGTGTGGTCGGGTACGCGGTGTCGGTGCTGCTGGTGAGGGGGGTAGGGGGGAGGTGGGGGTGTGTTCCTGCTTGGGGGTCCGTTTCTTCAGCGGAGTCGGGGTCGGGAGCAGAGAAGGGTGCAACAGATGGCAGTGGCAATGGTAGTGGTAGTGGTAGTGGTAGGGGCACGATCCTCCGCCTCCGTGTTCGCGGTCTCGCGCTCGAGAGTGATGACAGCAGTGACATATTCGACCACACGATAGCGGGAACAGGAAGCACCAACACCGACACCCTCAGCACTGAAATCGGCGGTGTAGGAGCCCCCGCAACCCTAGGCGGAACGTCAGCAACAATAACAACATCAACATCAACCTGCCATACCCTGGACGCAACCTTCATTCTCGCGATCCTCGCCTGCGGGGTGTGTATCCTCACACTCGCTCTCGGGGTTTTGATGCGGAAGGCGCAGGAGAGCGAGAGGAGAAGGGATGTGGAGAGGGCACGATGGGAGGTTGAGGAGGCTTCGGGATTTGGGAAGCGGGGGCAGGGGAAGCAGGGGGAGAGGGGGGTGGTGGAGGTGAGGAGGTTGGGGAGTAGGGGGAGCTGATAGATGGTGGAATTGGGGAGGGGGGGGCTGCTGAGGGGTGGATATGGAGGAGAGACATGAAAGGGAGATGGTTATATACAACGCTGGTGTTGTTTGTGAAGTGTATTTTTCTTGCCGAGTATTGTAGCCAATAAATGAAATATTATATCCAGTACTGCCCAGTGTTCTTTCCACCTACATCAGATCTACATCTACATCCCCCTCTCCGTTCGCCCCTCCTCCCTCCTACATACTTCCCACCCCCTTCCACCTCACCAAACTCACCCCATCCCACACGGGCACCACCACAACCTCCACATCCTCCCTCCCCCTAACCCACTCATTAAACCTCTGCACCTCCTTCCCCATCACCTCCCACTTCTTCCCTAGCTCCTCCCTCCCAGGTATCTCGACCCCACGGAACCCCTCCTCAGGCGGTGAATTCTCGAGAACAAACCCCTTGGAAAGCGTGTTGTCGACGACGAGTATGCCGTGTGGCGAGAGGAGCCGCTGGGAGAGGATGTAGGACGTGTACGGGATGTAGCCGTTTTTGTTGGCGTCGAGGAAGATTAGGTCGAAGGGGGGAGATGGGGGGAGGGTTTTGAGACTGGGGGGTAGTTAGTTGGGGGGTAACTCAAGTGGGACGGATAATGGGATAATGGGTATAACGAGAAGGGATAATGGGGAGATCAAACTTACGTCTCCATTGCATCCCCCTCCACCAACCTTACATTCCCGCACCCCCGCAAATTCTCCCTCGCCAACTCCGCTCCAACGGCATCCTGCAAATCCAGGGTCACGACTTCGGCATCTGGGACCGCATGCGCCATCGCCAGCGCCGAGTAGCCTGTAAACGTCCCAATCTCGAGCACTACATGTATACCACAACACATCATCATGTCAACACTTGTCTCAACAATAACCATCTCGACGTGATGCTCAGGCACAGGATATAGGATATGGGATAATACGACGTACCCCGTTTCGCTCCCATCATCCTCGCCAAAAACGCCAAAAACTGCGCCTCGGACGGGCTAATCATATAAACCGGATCGATCCCGCGCTGCTCACAGAACTCGAGCGTCCTCGCGTGCACCGCGGCGACGGAGTCTGGCAGCGGAGCAGAATAAGTGATGCTGTAGCTGTGGGTTGCTTTGGAGAGTGCTGGTGTGGAGGAGAGCGTTGTTTCTGTGTGCATTTTTGCGTTCGGGGAGGTGTGAAGTGGGTGTTGTGTTGGGGGGATATCCGGGAGAGATGGGGGGAAGGACAGAGAAGGGAGGAAGGGAGGAAGGGGTGCAAGATATCATACGTTTTCGCAGCGGGGTTATGGATGTAGTTAGAGTTACATATAGTTACCGTAGGAGCATGACATACTGATGTGATGTGATAGATGATGTAACTACGGGTCCCTTGTGGTTGAAACTGCCGGGGAAGGTTCCGAGTTGCCAGATGTGTAGGCACTCACTGTAGCATATCCTGGTACTGCAGTAAATAGAGTACTCGTTGATCGGGTCGGCGCTTAAGTACTACTTTTCTCAACTCGCAACTTTTCCCACCCCAATCCAATACCTCCCACCACCGTGATCACAACACAACTGGACAATTCAATTCCACTCACTAACTCAGATAATCCCATTAACTTAAGAGTACAATACAATTTTCTCCGTCCGCTCACCGTGACAATGATTGATAAAATGATAGTTACTAGCAACAGCTCCGGAGTACAACAAACGGATGGATGGATGGATGGATGGATGGATGGATGGATCCATAATCCATAATCCATGCTATACAGACTAATTGCTGCTTGCTACTTGCTACTTACTCATAATACCTATAGCCAGTACTAACCCCATGGCAATGATAGTGGAGTTGATAGCAATCCCGAATAACTCAATCCAATACCGTACGTAGCCCCCCAAAACGTCTCCTATGAACCCCAAAACCAGAATCCAAAAACAAGCCCGCAGAAACAATCCAAAAAAAAAACCCAATACTAGCCGTAACGTACTTGAACATGCATGCATGCAGCGAGCAAAACAAACCCACAAAGCAGAACCCAAAAAAGCACAACCAAAACGCATAACCAAAAAAAACACGAGCCGAGAAGAAAAAAAGAAAGAAAAAAACAAAAGAAAAAGACAGACAGACATCCAACATGCCCCAAAAATCTCGCAAGTCCAAAAGGTTCATGTGCAAAAGTTGACGAAGAAGACAAAGACGAAGAAGTAAAACGTGAAAGCTTCCGCTTCCGAAGCGGCCGAGTCGTTGTAGGCTGTCATAAACGATTGCCGTGACTCCAAGGAGTCGACAACCCAGCCCCCGGCGCAGTGGCAGAATCATCTCAGCTGAATGGACGGAAACATTTTCCTCGCCGTGACATCGACCTGATACTCCGCGATCCCCTGCATCGTGGCAACATACCTATCACCTCAGTCAGCCTCTACATTCTCCACACACCCACAAGCACAATAGGAATCATCACTTACAACTTCCTCCCATCCGGGCTCAACGTGCACCCCGTAATATCAACGCCATCAAACCCCGAGCTCCCACTATACCTCCATTCCCTCGTATCAAATAATCCCATTCTCGTATCCTCTCTCTCCCTCTCCCTCTCCCGCTCCCGTTCCCTGTCTCGGCGTTGCTGTTGTTGTAGCCGCCGCTGCTCAGCCAGTAATCCAGCAACCATGGCGTTATGGGCTCTCTCGCGTTCTGTGCGACGTTCGCTGGAACCTAATCCACTGCGTTCTCGCTCCCTGCTTTCCGGTTCAGTGGGGTTATCGCCGGAGCTCGGGGTGTCGTATGCTGGGTGGGTCGAGTTTCTCCGTCTCGGGAGATCGCGTTCTCGGTGCTGTTCACGGAGTTCTGCGTCGCGTTCGCGTTCGTTTCGGAGGAGGAGGCGCTGGCGGTCGCGTTCCTGCTGTTCGAGTTGTCGTTCTCGGAAGGTTCGTAACAGCGCGGGAGTTGAGATTGGGAGTGAGGATGTGGAGGGTGATGGGAAAGAGTCGAGAGAGCGGAGTTGTTGGGCATAGGGTGAGTTACTGACGGCATCAAATGGAGTTGTGCCATCCAAAGGGCTCGATAATTGGGAATGTAGAGACGATGCTAATGCCGCGCGCACTCTCGTGGCATAGATGTGAAGCCAGTCGTTAGGTGATTCCATGATCAAGGTGGCGAGGTCTCGGGTATCGTCGTTCTCGGGGCTTGCAGACAAAGGGCGGGATGTCAGTGAGCGGGCAAGCTCCCAAGCTGAGGCGCGGGGTTCGTCATCAACCTCAGCTTCAATAACCTTGTCCTTATCGCTGATGGCAATGTCAACAATCTCACGCTGGAGAAAGTTGCTGCGCGTGTCGGCGATGCAGATTCGACCACAGTGTTCGGCCCAGATTAGGAGGTCCCAGGGTGCCGGGGAGAATTGGACGCTTCTAACTGCACCTCCCTCGGTGCCAGAACGGCTGGATCGAAGGATTTTGTGTATAGGTGATCGTTTTTTGCCAGATAGATATTCGGTGTTGACTATCGTGATGAGACCGGACTGGGAGGCGACGGCGCAATGGCGGGATGAAGGAGAAAAGCTGGTGGACATGAGTGCGTCCTTTCCCTTGCCAGCGTTGAGAGGTGGATGAGACGAAAGGATCCATGAACCGCCGTTTGCGTCAATCTCCGGGGGGGATGTAGAAGTGGATGAGCCTGATCGAGAAGGATGGTAGAAATACACCTTTGGTGCATCACCCACAACAGCGAGATGCTGTCCGTCCGGCGAAATGGATGCATGATTTGTAGGAAAATCAACGTGAAGTGTAGTGAGGACGCGATTTTCGGCGAGGTGGTATATGCGGACAGTCTTGTCGTTGTTCCTGAAGCATCGTCAGTTCTGCGCCATACATAGCTCGGAGATTAGAAACGCCACTAACGTAAGGACAGCCAATACGTCATCGTCGCTTTTCGCGTTCGGTGGTCGGTGGAGTGTCACTGAATTTACAATCAGGCCTCCGAGCTGACGGACACTTACTGGCAGCGAGCTGGACCTCAGCGGTTCCTCCTCCTCGGGCGGCGCATCTCCTTCTTGTACGTTATCTAACAAGCTCATTGCCTCAACGACAGTGTTGACCGACTGCAGTCCATCATCCTCTTCTTCTACAGGCACTCTCAGGGACGCAATCTGGCCATCACTAAGGCCGCCCACGCACACCCAACCGTACCTGGCTCCGATACATCGTGGACTAAAGGGAAGCTCTGCAACCAGACGCCGTCGTTTTGTCGCAGTATTCAACGAATATATCCGGTCGCCGGACGGGTAGTAGAGGATGCCAGGACTTGGGGAGCAGAGGAGGGAGCGGAGCTGCCAGTGTCTAGGGAAGGACGCGCTGCTTAGCTTATGAAGGAGCAGAACGGGAAAATTGAAGTGACGCACTTGTAAGGGACTTTAGCGTTGTAGACGATGGGAGGCTTTGGCAGCAAGAAGTGTTCAGGCAAGCTGGACGGCAAGCAGCATCAGCGGTGGAACTGTCGAGTCTAGCAAAGGCGGGACAGGAGCGAGGGAGGCGCACACTGGGTCGTCGATAGTCATGGTTCAGCTTGTCGCAGTGACGCGGCGTGGGCAGGCGGGGGGGGGGGCTTGAGGCTTGATGGAGACGTGATCCTCCGGTGGTCTTGGAGTTGATGGGGGACGCAGGGCAACTGGCTGCTGGGAGACGATGGAAAAGGACAAGGACGGGGTGTGGTGCATGCAGACGCGCAAGAAGCAAGATTGAAGAAGAGCTCCCGCGGAGGGTGATGATGATGGCGACGAGCAAGAGGATGAGGATGAGGATGAGGAGGAGGAGGAGGAGGAGGAGGAGGAGGAGGAGGAGGAGAGGGCAATAGAAGAAGAGCTGGCAGATGTGGGAGAAGAAGAGCTGGCAGATGTGGGTGATGAAGGCTCTGTTTCGGACGCTGGGTTCAGCGCAGAGGGTGAGCTCACAGACAGCAGCAGCAGCAGCAGCATCATCACGGGCAGTCAGTCGCTCGCCACTTGGATGATATCGGTTTGGCGGAGAGTGTATGTGTGGCAATGGGCGAGCAGTGGGCCCGTGAGAGCGCGAGGGTGGTGACAGAGCACTCGAGGGCTGGGAACACTGGGACAACGTCTGGCTGAGGAGACCGGTGTTGAAGCTGGCTGTGTCAGGAAAAGTGACTCGTCCTCATGATCGTGATCCTCGCCGTGAGTGAGTGAGTGAGCATGTTGGTAATGGGCGAGCAGCAGGCCCGTGAGGGCTCGTAAGAGCGCGACAGCACTAGAGCACTGGGAGCACTGAGGATAACGACGTCTGGCTGAGGAGACCGGTGTTGAAGCTGGCTGCGTCAGGAAAAGTGACTCGGCCTCATGATCATGCCCACAGAGTTAGGCCGTTGCCGTTGCCTCTACCGTTGTGGTGCCGGATGCGTGAGTGTCGGTGTGTGACGCCGCCGTAAAGTGCATTTCGTTGAGCAGTGTCCCCCGCCACTGTGAGAAGAAAAGAAAAGAGAGAAAAGACGATGGAGGGCAAACAGAGACCACTTCGAACTCTCCAGAAGACACCACTCTCCTCTCCATCCCCACTCTCTCCCCCCCTTCTCTCTCTCTTGCCGCCTCCGCCCGGCTGAGCGGGCTCTTCGCGGGCGTCCTCTCGGGCCAGAGCCGGCTTTTCCATGCGCTTCGAAGGCGCTTCCGTAAGAGGCTAGGCGTGCAACAAGGAATTTTTCTCGTTCGCTCATAACCTCATCAGCCCGCCCCAGCTCCCCTCCATCTTCCTCCGCAACCTCCTCCACCCACTACCCCCTCCCCCTCCCACCGCGAACCCCTCTCCTCACGCCCGCATCCTCGAGCCAATCTTCCCCTCCTCCTCTATACCTTTACATCAGTCATCCACACACACTCCCTCACAATGATTGTCCCAAGAATGGCCCGGGCGGTAAGTGTTTGCGTTGCCCCGCATCCCACTTTTTCTCTTTCTGACAATCCTGCTCCAGCTCCCGCGCACCATCGCTCGCTCTCCCCTCTCCCTTCCCAGATACAATGTTGCCCGGTCAGCATTGCCGTCCTATGCGCGATTCAATTCGACGGACGGCAAGGTCAAGGGCCAGGTCATTGGTATCGATTTGGGTATGTAGACTGCAAACTCGCCACAACCAGATGATACTAACGATATTGCAGGAACAACCAACTCTGCTGTGTGTGTGATGGAGGGAAAGACCCCGCGTGTTATTGAGAACTCTGAGGGTATGTGGCAAACACTGAAAATCCTGCAAACAGCAAACTAACGGGTTGCAGGTGCCCGGACAACTCCTTCCGTTGTCGCTTTCACCCAGGACGGTGAGCGGTTAGTCGGTGTTGCTGCTAAGCGTCAGGCCGTCGTCAACCCCGAGAATACCCTTTTCGCCACCAAGCGTTTGATCGGACGCAAGTTCACCGACGCCGAGGTTCAGAAGGATATTGCCCAAGTTCCTTTCAAGATTGTCCAGCACACCAACGGTGATGCCTGGGTTGAGGCCCGTGGCGAGAAGTACTCTCCTTCTCAGGTCGGAGGTTTCGTTCTCCAGAAGATGAAGGAGACCGCCGAGGCCTACCTCAACAAGCAGATCAAGAACGCCGTCGTCACTGTCCCTGCTTACTTCAACGACTCTCAGCGCCAGGCCACCAAGGATGCTGGTCAGATTGCCGGCCTTAACGTTCTCCGTGTCGTCAACGAGCCCACTGCCGCCGCTCTTGCCTACGGCTTGGACAAGGATGCTGACCGTGTTGTCGCCGTCTTCGATCTTGGCGGTGGTACTTTCGATGTTTCCATCCTCGAGATCCACAAGGGCGTTTTCGAGGTCAAGTCCACCAACGGTGATACTCACCTTGGTGGTGAGGACTTTGATATCTCTCTCGTCCGCCACCTCGTTGCTCAGTTCAAGAAGGAGAGCGGCATCGACTTGTCCAACGACCGCATGGCCATCCAGCGTATCCGTGAGGCTGCCGAGAAGGCCAAGATGGAGCTTTCTTCCGCTCTCCAGACCGACATCAACTTGCCCTTCATCACTGCTGACGCCTCTGGCCCCAAGCACATCAACATGAAGATGACCCGTGCTCAGTTCGAGAACCTCGTTGAGCCGCTCATCACCAAGTGCGTTGAGCCCTGCCGCAAGGCCCTCAAGGATGCCCAGCTCCAGGCCAAGGACATCCAGGAGGTTATCCTCGTCGGTGGTATGACCCGTATGCCCAAGGTTGCTGAGACCGTCAAGTCCATCTTCGGCCGCGACCCCGCTAAGTCCGTCAATCCCGACGAGGCTGTCTCCATTGGTGCCGCTATTCAGGGTGCTGTCCTCGCTGGTGAGGTTATGGACGTCCTCCTTCTCGACGTTACCCCTCTTTCCCTCGGTATCGAGACCCTCGGTGGTGTCTTCACCCGCTTGATCAACCGCAACACCACCATCCCGACCAAGAAGAGCCAGATCTTCTCCACGGCCGCTGACTTCCAGACCGCCGTCGAGATCAAGGTCTACCAGGGTGAGCGTGAGCTCGTCCGTGACAACAAGCTCCTTGGCAACTTCCAGCTTGTTGGCATCCCCCCTGCCCACCGTGGTGTCCCCCAGATTGAGGTTACCTTCGACATTGACGCCGACTCCATTGTCCACGTCTCTGCCAAGGACAAGGCCACCAACAAGGACCAGTCCATCACCATCTCCTCCGGCTCTGGTCTCTCCGACTCCGAGATTGAGTCCATGATTAACGATGCCGAGAAGTACGGCGAGGCTGACAAGGCCCGCAAGGCTGCCATTGAGACCGCCAACCGCGCCGACTCTGTTGCCAACGATACCGAGAAGGCCATGCGCGAGTTTGAGGAGAAGCTTGACAAGGAGGAGGCCAAGGTCATCAAGGAGAAGATTGCTGCTCTCCGTGAGGTCGTTGCCAAGGCCCAGGGCGGTGACACTTCCGTCACCGCTGAGCAGCTCAAGGAGCAGACCGACGCTCTCCAGACCGCTTCGCTCACTCTCTTCGACAAGATGCACAAGGCCCGTGCTGAGGAGAACCAGCAGCCTAACCAGGAGGGTGAGAAGAAGGAGTAAGCGTAGTGTCGGTTGCCTCTTAACTCCTAATTTCCTTGTGCCTTTCGAGTTGGTGGGGTCGAAAAGCGATTGTGCATTCATGACTTAGATGTACTCGTATTTCTGGTTCCTTTTGGGAGGTTTCTGTTATGTATTTTTTAGCTAGCTCGATGATGAGCGATCAGGGGGGTAGTGTATGCTGTGTGTGTTATTTGGTCTGCTTCTTGCGGGTTTTGTCCTGTTTCGGTGTTTCTGGGATGATTGATGCTCGTGTCTTTTCCTTTTTCTTCTCTTTTTTTCTTCTTATTCTCTCTGCTTTGGTTACGCTTTATCTTACCTCTCTCTCTATCTCTCTTGTGTATACTTCATCTCCATTCTTGTGTGTCGTTTGTAGAAACTATTAGTAGAAGAGAATAAGATAGTACTTTTTGTACTGTGAAGAAGGTGCGCTTTTTGTGATGCTACTGCTCTTCTCTTGTTTAGGCTCGAAACGTCCTTTCCAACAACACGCCTGGAATATTGGGTGGTGGGAGGGTGAGGCGGTAGGTATGCGTGGAGCTCTGGGGTTGGGGGTGATTTGAGGGTTTATAGATTGGTGGGATGGAGTTTTTATACCACCTCCTTATGTGAATAGTTAGAATATACCAACGCGGAGTTGCCGTTACCGTTATCGTCGCTCACACATCATGCTCTTAATAGCCACAATACACTAAATATCACACACCATTCCGTCTCATACCAACTCCAACTCCAGCATACAACCCACATCAACACCACCGTACACGAGTACTATATGAGTACGAGTAGAATGCCTCCCCACTGGGCCAAGGCATTGGATGGCAGTGGGGCATCCTGAAGGTTGATTCGGCTTGGATGGGTTTTGGATTGGGGTTGGGTTGGACTGGGTTGGGGTGGGTAGTGAGTGTGGAAGCTCTTGGGTTTGTAGGGGGTGATACGGTTGTGGAGAGGAGGATGGGGATGAGGATGGGGGGTGTATGGGTTTGGATACAGTGATTTAAGGTGTGGTTTCTGTGGTTTCGGTATTTTCTATGGCTATGCCACCGGCTCCAAGTTTGCATCTAACTATATAGATCCAGTAATTCGAGACGCTTGAGATTCTGTTGCTCGGGTTTCCCGTTGTTGGCGAGCGGATGGAAATGTAGCTACTGTGGAGATGCGGGCTTGAGAAAACCTTGAAGGGTGAGGGATGTGAGAGATGTGAGAGATATAGGAACAGCATGGTCGTTGTTGTGAATATTTGGGAAGGAGAGATAGGTGGTGGAGAGAAGGAAAATGGCGGAGGCTGTGGGGGATAGAGATGGTGTTAGTTAGGGATGGGTGTTGATGCCAGCGTGGAAGAGAGGGAGAGTTGCTCCTGGCGTGGGGAAGCAAAGGCAATAGCGGTGCAGAGATGGGGGGGCGTGTCAGCTTGTGGAAGATAGGCCCATCGTAATTTCGCGGTGTATGAAGGGAATCAGATTTAATATCGTGGATTGACTCTCAATGAGCTGTAGCGTGGTGGCGTCCAGTGTTTTCACGATACCGATACATCACTCGGTTGCAACAGTTGAGTCGTCAATTGGGTAAGAATTAGCGCATGTCATGTTGTGAGATAGGCGGTATAATAATGGTAATTGGGTGCATCCAATGCAACAATGAATGTTCCAATGGATTGTGCATAGGTGGTAGAGTAAAATACTTGAGTGACAATCCATGAGTTAATCCACAGAGAAAATGGGCTGGTATTATTATCATTGTAACCATACTACTGCGGCATCTAACTCACTGTGATCTTTTTTGGGCGTCCAAGCTCCTCTTTTCGCCAGTTTCATTGATAAGGCGCTTCACAACCTTCCTTCAGCATGGCTTAACTGGGTCTGGGCGTTGCGACCCATTCTGGGGCGATGAGGTTGTTATGTCACTATATCAGGTCCCGTTATCGTCCATGTCGTGCAGATTTTGGGATAGATTGTCTCATTTTAAGACCACCTGCCGCCGCAAGCTACGCCGTTGTTGGGTCCCGTGGTGCAGTGTCTGATACCAAGTGGATTTCCATCCGATACTAGTCTGCTTATCCCACAGAAGACTCGAAGGGCGAGAATCATCACAATCGATGAAATTTAAGTTTGGTTCTGGGCTACATTATATGTAGGCGTGAGCTCAACAAATGTAAAGGGACGGGACTCGCATGCGGATAATAATCCACATTAGACGTTACAAGGACCTAGAGTTTGTGAGGAAAGGTGGTTTTCTTCGGGAAGGCACGGAGAAGCTCCGGGCGGGTGATACAGCTAATTGGTGCGGGTTTGTTCCCCACCACCCTGTCACGATTGGCCTTGCCCTTACCAAACCGCCTCGCTCCCCCTCAATCCGTCACCGCCCTCATGCCGCCTTGCTGTCTGGCCAGTTCTCCACCCTGTCCCGCTCCTTGACCTCGATCCCTTGCTTTTCAGCTGCCTAAGTAGCGGTCCCTCCTTCAACCTCTGCAACTCAGGTTTCTTGCGCTCAACCTCATCGCGCACGATTCTCTTACCAACCATAATCACCGGCACTGGTCCTCTCCCACCCTGCGACGAGGCGAACATGATGTGATCCAGGAAGACTGCGTAGAATTGAGCTGAACACGGCTATCAGACCAGTAACAGTATGCCACGGAGCGAAGAGCCATTACCTCCTTCAAGTCGGGAGGCACGAGACCATAAGATGGACGTACAGAGCTGGTGTTTTTGATTGGAGGAGGGTTTCAACACCCAAGATCGAGTTTATCGTTGTGATCACGTCGGTGGATGCCACATGTGGGCTACGTTTGTGGAGGCGGGAGCCTAATAATCGCCTGGGCCGCGAATTGCGCGTCCCACTAGCGTTGATTTTACCTGGGCCCAGAAAATCTGTGTTGATGATGCCGCCGAATTGTTGTTGCTGGGCTCGGATGGCCTGGATTTGAAAATTGAAGCTGTGTTTGCGAAAGGTGAGTCTCATGATCCCGATCCCGATCCTGCAGTGATCCAGCTTCAAGTTAGTCAATTACATGAGAAATAGAGACATGAATACGTGAATGGAGATAGTGGAAGGGTGACGAGTCGTAAGAACCCAAAGATGGAGGAGAAGAGCTGTCATACTTCTCTTTCATGAAGATGTGAACTGTATTCATGCTCATGTAACCTTCGACGGGATTCGTGCGCTGGCCCCACGACATAATATTTTTCTGGGACACTTTTATACCATACAATGGTGGGAGTACCTTCCAGAGCGTCAGAAGTTTGGTAACTAATTTATCATGCAAGAAACACCATGTTACCTGTTGCACACCCGCCTTCTTGGAAAAAAACGAGAATGGGCCCATTGAGCAGAGCATTCAGTGCATACAAGAACTGCGTTACATGATAGCGACATGTCGCTTGTTTTGGACCTGTCGGTGAGATCGGTGAGAGTTATCAACGAAAATTTTTAATGGATCCCTCCATCATGATGCCGACGCTCTTTCCGCTGCTTATCACCTCAATTATAGAACAGAAAGACATACTGCTGTCTCATAGGCTCCGTGGAGAATAGAGACTACTGTGCTAGTGCGTGGTTCAAACTCCAACACGTTGGGAACACGAAACATGCGGATAAGAAAGGTTTTCCAAACGCTACGATAACTCGGCTCTGCCTATGAAATGAACGCACCCCACCCTAGGAAATACTGATTAACCCAATCCCGGACAGACTTGCGTCAGTCCCGCCGGTTAGGTGTGCAGCCGTCGCTTCCCCGTGCTAGTTACCGTGGAAAGCGTGTTGTTGATGGATTCGAAATTTCGTGGACTAGCGATGAACAAGGGAAGAGGCATTGAGAATGATCGTCAGCGTTATCCAACAACATTAGAGATGCCTGAGGCCTATTCCAAATACACGGCATCCAGACGAATGCAATTGTTGGACGGTCTTCAAACTGATGGATGATCTATCAATCGTCATGAAGACGTTGAAGATAACACCCGGACGAAAGATTAGCCTGGAATCCAACGTATCAGGTTGGTCAATAAATTTTAACTTTGATGTGGGCATTTTACTATGAGAAGAGCCGTATTCTGGTGTTGATGGTGGGTGGCCATCTTATTCCGCCACACAGGCTCGCCAACGACGGATGTTTCCGATTAGAAAGTGTGGAGTATTATGGAGCTAATTTGCCTTCGTCAAATTGAAACTGGATCTATCCGCACAGTAGGGCACAATCCATACACTTGGAGCATCTGGCATGGAATGGAGGTTGGAATTCAGTGACTGATGCTGGCAGTGACGCGAGCCTGAACTAGTGACGGCACAGACACCTACGTTCAATAGGCAATTGATTGAATCACGAACCGGGCCAACAATCTCCTCCCGCCCACCCGTCAGGGTCTGCCGTATCAGTGCCTTCACATATCTGTCCTATGCGCACCGCTAATGCTCTACCATCGAGACAACTTCCCCGCCGTTAGACGACGTCGCCAACCCCTTAAGCGCATTATCCTTGTCCTTCCACGGAGCACGCGCAGCCTCACCAACATCCGACTGCGCCCCGTACACCGTCTGGGACAACATTTGGCGTTACGTGTTGGGCATATTTTCAAAGTGTTTGTTTTCCATCTTCCTGAGGTGTGTAATCAGAGCATAGGAGCCGTTTTGTGCAATGGTCCGCCCTGCCCACGCATCCATTCTATGTACATCTTTTGCCCCGCATGCACTTTTTCCATTTCTGCCCTGCAGCAACGTAACTTACGGATATATAAATCAGAGTGGGATCGTCCTGGCATCCACATCTCCATCTCCCTCCTCATCAGGTTATCGGACCGGCGCCGTTGACCTGAATGTTTCTTTATCCTAACGACTCACCTATTCGCAAACTTTACCACACACGCCTCTACCATCTCCATGAATTTGTGCTTCTTGGTGTTTTTCGACACGAAGGATGGTAAGTATATAACTTTAACTTTCATAATCTACCCTGAGCTAACTTCACCGCAGAGGCACTCATCTCATTCGCATCCGATTCTGCCCCTGATGTCCTGGGTTACGAGCCAACAGAACTTGTTTCCCGATCATGGTACGATATCAGCGATGATCCAGAGAAGGCAAAACGGGTCGTCGAGACAGCGATCAGCAAGAAAATTCGATCTAGGATAGAGATTCAGACATTGGTGCGGAAGGATGGTCAGCGAGTTAGGACCCACATCACCATGACGCGGGTCAGAGATATCATGGTTGCATGTGTTTCTTTGGGTAGAGGCTCCGAACCTGAGGAAAATGGTCGGTTACCATCCACAAGTCCCGCCGTTATTATCACACTGACAACATCGCAGTCGACCCTGCTCCTGTGTCCGTGGGGAAATCTAGTTGGGTAGGACTCGGGCCAGACCAAGACCCCCGCAGACACATGATGGAGCATCTGGCGCATCAGTTTCGGCCAAACACGGAAGATGAAAGTTTACGGGCCGTGTTGGTCACGAACCGCTATTCGACAGTCGAGGGAATTCTCTGGGCTGATCATGTGTCCGCGGAGATTTTGAATGTTCCCCTGGCCGACCTACATTCCCGAAGTATTTATGAATTCATAGCTCCGGAACATTTAAATCAATGCGTCGACGCTGTCTCACGAGCAAAGGAGAACGACTCAATCGCAGCATTATGCTTCAAAACGAAACACCCACGGGACGATTATCCCGACCTGAACGGACCACCTATCGACTTAAACGGCGCTCCCTTTGTCCCTGGCAAAGTCTTCGCCACCGTTTCTGCTACAACAGATGGATGCGTCTGGGTGATATCACAGGCGCCCCCGGATTTACCGCTTGCTGTTGCTGCCCCATGGGGTGTTGTGCCTATACTCCCCGCCGATGCCGACCTCGCCCCATTTCAACATCTGGACCCAAACTCTGACCGCACCTCCAGCGTATCGTCCAAGGGAAAAAAAAAGGCCGTTCCTTCTGTGCATTCCAGCCTGATAACCCGGTTGTTGCACGAAACCCAGCGCACGGCAAGTTATGCCTGGGATGTCTGCGGAATTAACCCTGACATGGGCCGTGTTGTCAGCCCCAGCGATAACGGGGACAGTCCGAAAACCGCCCCACCCTTTTACGACAGTATAGTAACGAAAGGAGATTTGATTCGGAGTGACCCAAATACTCCATACAACAGGCGCAACACAGAATGGAATGAGTCAATTCAAATGTCTAAACGGGCTCGAAAGAGGAAGCTCAGCAGGGACGGGGAGGTCAAGGTCGAACCTGGTCTCAAGAAAGAGGAAGAGGAAGATGTGGAAGGCCTTGACCACTACGTTGAACATGGCTACCCGAACCCTCAAAAGCGAAGGAGGAGAGTTCCGGAGTAATTGACGATTTTCGACGGATTCCCAGGAAACCGTCTTTGCGATTGGAGGTAAGAACACGCATAATTCGATCAAGCGTCTACTTTCGTTGGTGATTGTCAAAGGAGGGGCTGGGTGGAGGGCTCGACGGAAACAAAGACAGAAAAAAACCTCGTTGATTTTAGGCTGTCAGTTATGCTTGCTTGTTGATGTTTTTATTTATTTGGCGCAAAGATACCTGCTACGAGTGGCAGAGGTAAGTGCTTCGCTCTCTTTCTTTGGATTTCTTGAGCGGAATATGTTGGTCGTGTTTTTAATTTTCACGTTCATTAAGATGTCGTTGCGCGCTTTTTGAATCCAATCATAAGGACCTGTATCTTTGCTCTGTAGTTGTTGTACCTATCACAGTTGCAGGTTCAATGTTGGCACCATTCATCATCGGATTCTGGCATCCATCAGTCGTCTATCAACCACCTATAGCTATCACCTCATCATCTTCAGCTTTGCCCCACAGAAAGCCCTCCACCTCGCTCCCCGACAACTCCACATTTCACTGTAGATATAGCCACACAATCAAAGCTGGTCCCGGATGGATGGATCGCGTATAGTACTCTAGTACAACCATTTCCACTGTAACGTTATCTGATATTTGGGATATAACCGTCACGGTTATCACCGCCGCATCAACGACCTCGAGTCACCACCATCTGGAAAGCACACACACGCACGCGCACCGCCGCAACTATCTACTGTACAGTATATGGATAGAAGTCTTATTTTCTCTCCAGGCCACTTTGCCCACTTTGCGCACAGACTGCACTGCACTGCATGCCTCATCACCAGCCCATCCACCGTATGGGGTTTCTTCGGGTTTCCTGCATGTCAGTCCATGTGGCCGAGTGAAAAAATGTGTTATTGACTGAAAATTGATATGGCGCATAGGATTCTCGGCGATTATTCCACATCATATCATATTTCGTAATCCGGTATTGACCCGTTCCGCTGGGTTGGTGAGGGGGACGGAAGGGATGCTGCATGCGATGGATAACATCAGAAGACACGCAGCAATGTGACGCGAGAGGCGTTGATGGCGGCGGTGGCGGTAATTGCGGACGAAGAGCCAGCCTGAAGAACGGGGATGTTTTCTGAGAGTGCATTGCGTCCGAGTCGCCCACAGAATTCACTTCATGATACCCAATCATACGTTACCCAAGGAAAAGGTAGTGGCGGATACGGGAAAACAACAAGAATTTGACTTGCTGTTAAGCTTTAGTTTGAGCTCTCTATGTTCGTTTCTGGGGAAAGCGACGGTGACATTACACGTGGCTGGCAGACGGATATATGACAAGTCAGAGATAGAGAGAGTCATACGATTTCAGTGTATCAGAAAATACGGGATTGGTATTCAGATGCGGCCCAGGGCGATAAAATTACACCTCCGGTGCCCATCATCAAGTTGGTTAAAGTTCGGGAGGAATGTCGTGCAGGGTTTTTTTGAACGATCATCAGGTGGCTTGAAAGAGGCTTTGCGAAACCGCTAACTCATGAGAAACTAGCATGTATGTTTCAGACGTAAACGATTTGAACTACCGGTATATGAGACCGCTGGACGCATCCTGGTTCAAGTTATGAAGTAGGGGTGAGACATGAACTGAATCAAACCCAATTGGAATATCCTGAGTACCACCGGAATTGTGTTGGGGGCAAGGACAAACCCAGGCTCAAGGGCGTGAACGAAATACAACCTGGCCGTGTAAAACATAAGTGATATCAGAGGAAGGTTCACCTCTATCACCCGTTATCAGGTGACCAACAGCATCGGGTGGTGTTGGTGTTGAGGGATAAGGTGATAAGTTATGAACTTGAAAATTACGATGCCATTTTGTCCTTGACTAGATGCTTTAATAATTAAAAAAGTTTCATAGATCATGCCATTCCGTATCCCAGCCTTATATCATTTCATCAATCATCCAAACCCATCATGATGCGTCATGCACTCACTCGCTCTCTCCCTCTATACTGTCCTTCTGATCCTCCTCCATATCTTCCCATTCCACTGTCCGGTCATCTGATCCCATTTTCCAACATTTCTGTCCCACTTACCAGGCTCATGACCCGGTTGAGGTGGAGGCAGAGTCTGAGTCTGGGTCACTGGCGGAGGCGGAGGGGTCTGATTCCCTCCCTTTTGCGGTTCGTTGATTCCATCAATAGGCTTCACCTCCCCATCTTTGGGCTTATCCTTTCCAGCCTCACCTGGGACACCTCCCTTACCACCTTTGTTTCCGCCATTGTTGATGTTGACGGTTCCAGTGGTTCGAAGCATAACTCGCGTCTCCTTGAGCTTTCCGGGGACATTTTCTGAGCCTTCGCCAGGAATCAAGGCAGTTGCGTTGCCGCCTGCCATAGAGCACGTCTTCAAGACGGTCTTCAAAAGCGGGAGACACATATTCGCGGTCCAGTTCTTCTCCGTGAGGAACTTGTCGATCGCGGGGTTACCAGCTTGAACCGCCCATGCCTCCACTGTTTTCCGCACCGTTAGCCCCTGCTCAATGGATGGTAAAAGAGGCAACAGAACACTTACTATTAAACAGGGACCCATCACTCATCGGATTCGTCGTAACCCACTCCTGATGTGTCGCCTTACCCGCCACCATCTCAGTCCGCTTCACCGCCTTCCCACACACTTCCTTTCCACGCTCATCCAGCATCTGATTCGCCTCCTCCGGCGCCGTCTTTGGCATCCCTGGCCCCAAGGGTTCACACAGAATCCACACGCTCTCGATATCGAAGGGCTCTGTCTTCTTCTTTGCTTTCCAGATGTGCATGCGAGGCTCCTTTTGCGTCTCCGCCAGATTCTTAACAAAGTCCGCTGCAAGATCTATAGGCTTGATAGGAGTCTGAGGCCCAGGAGGTGGTGAAGCTTTTGGAGGTGGTTTTTGGCCTTGTCCTGGAAGCGCGGCTGCACCAGCGGGATTCGTTGAGTTACCTGGGGGAGGTGGTCCCTTAGGAGGTGGTGTTCCCGCGGGTGCTGGTGGCTTTGTACTGTTATTCGCTGGAGGCGTACTATTCCCGCCTGTGCTCAGCAGTGGTGTCGTTGAGTTGGCCGGTACCATCATGGTACCGTTGATATACACGTTTCCGTTGACATAGGTGACGTTGGACGAGTCATAGTGCTTGGGATCGATATTCAGAAGCTTCAAGATGCCGTGTTTCATCTTTGTTTTGGCTTCATCCGTCTTTGCTTCGACTTTGTCGCCGAAGTTGGTGATGGCAGTTTTCGTGCCATTGTAGGCGTTCTTGGTCGCGTTGATTGCTTTGTTTAGTGGGTCGTTGGTGATGGTCACATTCACGCTGCCGTCGACGTTGACGAAAGCGGCGACGGGAGTTGTGGTAGTAAGGAGGAGAGTACAGAGGAAAAGGGTATTCGCGGACGGTGGAGCGAGTCGTACCATCATGAAGTTGATGGCGAGAACGTCGAACGGTGGGTTTTTTTCTCTCAATGTTTAGAGACTTTGTGAGAGGGCCCTGGGGAAGTGATGGATTATAATGGCCTGGTTTGTGGGGCTTGGTGATGGGTAATGCAACATAATTTTCATGGGACTGTGATTCATGGGATATGGGTGCCTTTCGGGGTGGTGGGTGCGGGTGCATGACGCGAATGCTCGGAGCATGAGGGAGGTTATGGGAGACGCAGAGCTCGTGATGGGCATAAACAGTGAGGTAGATGGGATTTCTGAGAGGTCTTTGGCGTGAAGAATAGCAAACGAGGCCTGGAAGATGCTCTGATTGGGAGGTAGTGGGAGACCGAGAAGAGATGCGTTCGGTCGGACTTGGAGGCGCTATTATGGCGGCGCGAGTTGGGGTTTTGAGGGGCCCCGGCTACTCAGATTCCACTTAAATATACGCAAGTCTAGAAACTCTTCTTGCTTTCACCGCGTTGGCGTGAAATGGCCCTTCCTGTAACTATTCCTTATCTCCCATGAAGCGTGCTAGGGACTACATTCACCATCACATTAAAAACATGTTTCCACGAAGGCCACCATGCACCGAGCAACCCCCTCTCTCCAAAATAATCCTTTTTCTCTGTTCATCCCCAAATATACGCTCCTTCTTACCAAACCACCCCGACGACCCCTCGCAAGGCTCAGCACGTTCGCGCTCTGCCAATACCCCAACTCCCAGGTCCTTGGAGCATGATCACGGCAACCGCACCGATAATGGCTCTTTGCGCAGTAGGCTCAAATCCCCTTCTCGCGCTCAAGCTTCCAAAAAACGCTTGTCTGGTCAGGCATAGCGTCGTAAAGGCATGAAGGGCGAACATGAACAGTGATGCGTTCGGCGAGTGATGAAATATGATGGTGAAGTTTTGTTCCAGACTTGCCCCGGGAAGTGCTTTTTCTCGACTCTGAGAAAATCGGGAAACTGCGGTTTCATGGTAGATAGAGATGGATAAAAACATAAGGAAGACATTGGGGGATCCGCCGAGGAGATAACCACTGTATTAAAAAACAAAATGCTAGCTCAAATATTCCGGATGGTGGAGAGATGTGGATGGTATGCATTGATGAGCAATGGAAAAACTGATCAACTCCACCAGCGGACCCTCAACCCCCCCCCAATTACCACCGCCTCCTCCTCCGTCAGCACTTCCCCCTCCCCCAACAATCACCGAAAACCCCATCTCCCCTCACCTCGCCTCGCGTCACCCCCAACCCAACAACCCTAGAAAAACTGTATCAACAACAAATCCGGGGTGCATGCCAGAAATCAGACTCGATGTCGAGTGTCAATGCCCATACTACAAGCCCACGTGGAAAGTATATTAACCTGCAACATTAGAATCTACATAATAGCGACATTCGTTTCGATGCAGCACAATTCCCTTGGGATCGTTTAGGGAGGGTGAGGGTGAGAGTGAGGGTTTGAACTTGAAAGGTGAAACGTTGCGTGCTGCGGGTATGTAGACTGTGATGTTGGAGGGGGAGGGGCGAGCAGGGGCAGAGGAATAGAGTGAGGGGATGACGTCGCGTCGGTGCAGACTAGTAGGAGTGTTCAAGTTGTATCTCACTGGAGTGGTGAGCTGATGTGAAGGGACACAACCACAGTGTTTTGATATTGACCCCAATTATACCATATATAGTAAAAGCATACAATAAAAACCAATGATACTGGAAAACGATAATACGAAATGACACTGTGGACTACTCTGGAATGCAAACTCGAAATCGAAGATGACACATTTAGTCTGGGTCATGCAACCAAGAAAAACCCCACTCCAGTCTAATCAGATACACTGCTGGATAACCTAACATACATCCAATGCTGCCACCAACCAAGCCACAACCAATATTCTACTCTACCATGCTCAACTCCTCCCAACCTCTCACCACCATAGCATCTATCGTCGGATAACCAATATCTAACAAACTGAGCCACCAACCGGATACCTCTCCTCCAAGAAATGGTGTTCCAACAAGCTCCCCGCAACAAAACTAAACCCACCAAACGGATCCTCCTTCTCCCTCTCTCTCTGCATCATCGGCAACCCACGCGCAATCGGGCTCACCATGGTGACGGGACTCAACGGCAGCATAGTAAAGCTCTCCGAAAAGTTTTCCGCCAATTCCGGGTCCGTGACAAGAGGTCTAATCGGCGGGTCCATATCCCTATTCTCCAGCGCCTTCCAATCGATCTTCCTAAAGAAGCGGTGTTTCTTGATGACGGCGATATCCTTTTGACCGTGGTAACCCAGCCGCTGCGCGGGGTTCTTTTTCAGGAGCCGCGTGATGATGTCTTTTGCGTCGCGGCTCATGTAGGGTGGTAATGGGATGGCGCGTTTCTGGATGTTGGTTTCGACTTTTTGAGGGGTGTTGCCTTTGAAGGGGACGTCGCCGGTGAGGAGTTCAAAGGTCATGACGCCGACGCCCCACCAGTCGACTTCGACACCGTATTCGGTTTTGCCATCGGCGGCGAGGACTTCGGGCGCCATATATTGCGGGGTGCCGACGTAGGAGTTGCAGCGCTCTTCATCGGTGCGAACTTTGGAGAGACCAAAGTCGGTGAGGAGGAGATGGCCTTGGCGGTCGAGGAGGCAGTTTTCGGGTTTGAGGTCGCGGTAGACGACACCGACGTTATGGTGGAGGTGTTCTAAGGCGAGGACGAGCTGCGCGATATAGAAGGCCGTGGTGTCTTCGGAAAACATGCGAGTTTCGGCGAGATGGTGGAAAAGCTCGCCGCCTTCGGCATATTGGAGGATGAGGTAGAGCTTCTCGTGGTCTTGGAAGGCGTAGTAGAGCTTGACGACGTTGGGATGACGAACAGACTCAAGGATGGCGCGCTCGGTTTTGGTCTGCTCGACTACGCGCTTGTGGATGACAAGACTGGCTTTCTTGAATTGTTTCTGGGCGTACAGCTTTCCGGTAGAGTTGTGTCTGACCAAAGTAACGCTGCCAAATCTGTCGAATCATTAGCGGTGAAGAATGATGGATGATATAAGAATACGTACGCTCCCTTGCCCAAGCATTTCAAGACCTCGAAATCAGCCGAAGTGACTTTGCGGCGGTGTTCTCCCGGAATAGGACGTCCCATACGAGATGGAGGGCGGGATTCGGCATCTCCTGCGACGTATTCATCCGCAATGGCCACTTCGTAAGTGACTGTAGGAGTCGGGCATTCATCGTCTGATGTCGTGGAAGATTCATCCACCACAGACACGAGATCTCCAGGGTGAGCCTGGCTGAGGAGAGACGAAAGTCCAGACAGAGGAGGAGACGGAGCACCAGATTTCAGATGCGGCGTGATCCTTTGCTTCAGGAACTTCCAGTCCTCTTCATCGCTAGATGGCAGACGCGGAATTTGTGTCTCCTTTTTGACGGGGGCTGTTGGAGCTTTCGGAAGAAGAAAATCGGGCTTTTCGAGTCCAGAGGTATTGACTATCGCGGCCTTGTTTCCCGCTTTAGCCTTCTTGGTCTTCTTTTTCTTCTTCGGTGTAGCAGTGGTCTTTGAACGCTCGTCATCGGTTGGAACCCGAGATGGAGCCTGAGAAGGAGCTCGAGACGAAGCAGCAGAGCCTCCAGCAATGATTTGAGCAAGCCCTCCTTTCGCAGTACCATATTTCGACAGCGGCGGAAAGGCCGTATCGGATGCCCCATTTTCTTTCAACGGCGTCCCGGGACGAGACGTTGGCAGTCCTGAGATGTTTGGAGTCTGCAACTGAGGACCGGCAATAGCCGCCTTTGAAGCATTTCCTGACGCCGCGGAAGCCCAACTTCGAGGCATAGGCTGGCGCACAGGCAGAACCGTAGTTGCGGGGACCTTTGGGCGCGCGCGCTCCTCCTCATCAAACGTGAACATTGGAGGCATTGTAACCAGCCAGGTGGATGAGTGGTTGGTGCGTTGGTTCCTGGGTTCTGAAGACCGGAATTGTATAGGATGCTAAGCTCTCCAAAAAAGCTTAAGAGTTGGGAATCTGGAAAATCCGCTCGACCGTAGTCGAGCGGGAATATCTACGGTCTCACGGGGGGAGACGGGGCGGTCGAAGGAGCGTAGACAAACCGACGAGGCGTGCGATTCACGGCGCAAGAGCTACTCCCAGGCGAGGGACAAGGAAAAAGACGAAGAAGCGGAGAACGATGTTGGTGTGAACGGTTCGGATAACTGCCATAGATGGTGTTTCTGGGGAGCGGAGACGGAGGGGGCTTCGAAGGGAGCTGAGTGGGAGGAGGAAGATGCGAGGAGGGAGAAGGCGAACGGGAGCTCTGGGGGTTGGTGCTTGAAAGAAGCGTGATGCCTCCAACGCGAAATCCGACGAAACTTGACTGTGACTGGCTGACGCACGGCCAAAAAAGGCAGCCATCTGAACACCACTCCGTGACTTTGGGTCATTCGCAGCGTCTCCATTCGTTGCTGGTGGGCAAGTTAACTGCCTTTGGTGAATTTTTTTTTCATGTTTGGCGTCTCTCCAGGTGTTCCGCGACCAGGTACCCCGCATACACACACGGCATCTCGGACTGTGATGAAGTTCCGGCCGGTGTGCTCCGTGCTCCAAAGTTGATTGCGCCCCTGTGGCAATTTTGGCCTGTATGGAGGTCATGAAAGGGAGGAGTCACAAAGAACCTCTGCCTTGCTGAGGGAGTCCCTGGGACATCACGAAATCAAAATGTATGGAAGCAGGCGCAAGGATCCACAATCTGTTTGGGCAGTGGCTAGTATATGCGCAGGATTCGCCTACAACGTCCACGCGCACGCGCAAAGATGGTGGAACTCCTGCGCATCCTTCGGTGCCCAGAAACCTTTCATGCCGTGAAGGTCCCCGACAGAGTTTCATGATGGCTCAAACAAAACTCTGGTGAATCTGGAAATGTTGGAAACCAAGTCCAGAATATCCAGGTTTAATACTGTTCGTTGGGGAATCTGTGGAGACGCTCCGCACTCACAAAGTCGCCGAGGACAAAACTCGTTTCTATTCATCTCCAGCCATCAAGCCCTTCAAGAAACAGAAGATCATCCACAGAAATCCCCACAACTCTGGGCACTCCGTCCTCAGATCCTCGACGTGCGCATTTCTGGCGTGCGCATGCCGAGCTAAAAACGCCGCGCCCCACCACAGAAACACCCCGCCACGCTCTCCTCCACATCCACCAGCCATCGCTCGCCATCTCACACACTTCTACATACGGTCTCACACCCATTGACCTCCCGCGAGCCTCTCCCACCACCGGAACAACTTCCACCTCCCCCCTCCTCGAGTGCTCCCGAACCCCGCACAAACCCAATCCCCCTTACGACCACAACCCCCGTATACCACCGCCACCATGTCGACCACCGTCGAGAAGATCAAGCAGATTGAGGATGAGATGGCCAAGACGCAAAAGAACAAGGCGACATCCTATCACTTGGGCCAGCTGAAAGCCAAGCTCGCAAAGCTACGAAAGGAGCTCGTCGCGCCGCCCTCCAGCGGTGGAGGCGGTGCT
This sequence comes from Ascodesmis nigricans, assembly GCA_004786065.1. Taxonomy (NCBI): domain Eukaryota; kingdom Fungi; phylum Ascomycota; class Pezizomycetes; order Pezizales; family Ascodesmidaceae; genus Ascodesmis; species Ascodesmis nigricans. Next base: position 625,504 of record ML220115.1, read on the forward strand.
GGTGTTGGTTTCGATGTTGCCAGAACCGGTGTGGCCAGTGTTGGGTTCATCGGATTTCCCTCTGTCGGGAAAAGTACACTGTTAAACTTGTTGACTGGAACGCACTCGGAGGCTGCTGCGTACGAGTTTACAACGCTTACGACTGTGCCCGGTTGTGTCGTGTATAACGGCGCGAAGATTCAGATGCTCGATCTCCCGGGTATCATCCAGGGAGCCAAGGACGGAAAGGGTCGTGGTCGTCAGGTCATTGCGGTCGCGAAACAGTGTAATCTGATTTTCTTGGTGTTGGACGTCAACAAGCCTTTAACGGACAAGCGGGTCATCGAGAACGAATTGGAGGGCTTTGGAATCCGGATCAACAAGCAACCCCCGAATATCGTCTTCAAGAAGAAGGAGAAGGGTGGAATCAACATCACCAGCACTGTCCCGTTGACGAAATTGGATAACGATGAGATTCGCGCAGTGTTGAGCGAGTACCGTATCATTTCTGCGGATATCGCTTTCAGATGTGATGCCACTATTGATGATCTGATTGATGTTATCGAGGAGAAGAACAGAAGATATATTCCCGTTGTCTATGCTTTGAACAAGATCGATTCCATCACAATTGAGGAACTCGATCTATTGTATCGGTGAGCACCACCACTGGACCAACCACAATCAAAATCACAATACTAACCACAAGCAAAAGGATTCCAAACTCCGTTCCCATCTCCTCCGAAAAGGGCTGGAACGTCGACGAACTCCTGGAAATGATGTAAGACCCCACATTACATCCCATCGTAATCCGAACCACATCACTAACCCTCCGACAGGTGGGAAAAACTCGACCTGAAACGAATCTACACCAAGCCCAAGGGTATCCCATCTCCCCTCCCTCCCCTCCCTCCCTCTTTGTCATACCCATATGGTCATGATATCTAACACCACTCACCAGGCCAGCAACCCGACTACACCGCTCCCGTCGTCCTCCGTGCCGGCACCTGCACTGTCGAAGACTTTGTAAGTCATCATACACTCCACCACTTTCATCCTCCTTCCCAGAGGTAAGCAATAACTAACCCCGTCTCCCAGTGCCGCGCAATCCACAAATCCATCATCGACTCCTTCAAAACCGCCATCGTCTACGGCCGCAGCGTGAAGCACCAGGGCCAGCGAGTGGGTCTGTCGCATGTGTTGGAAGATGAGGATGTCGTAAGTTTCCCGGACGCCCCCTTTCTATGGAAAAACAGGATACTGATCATGCTGGGCGTGGTGGGTAGGTTACGATTGTGAAAAAGTAGAGAATAGTTATGTGCGGGGGAAAATAGAATGGCGTTTTTTTGCTGGCTTTTTGGGTTGTGTTTTTATTCTCTTTTTTTTTTCTTGTTTGTGGAGGAGGGGGATGGTGAGGGGTATAGAGAAGGTGTGGAGGGTGCTGTGCATGTGCATGTGAATATGGTAATTCCAGCTGTCGATATCCCCCGGTGATCTGATTCATCTACTATGATCTCGCCCGCATGTCGGAGATGGTATGAGAGTATGCAGGATAATGTTTTACATAGTACTGAAGAATTAACGTTACGAAACAGTTCGTTGATGATTGGGATGTGGGCTAGCACGACGGGTGCCAGGGTAAAGATGCAGTTGCGGTGGGGGAGAAGTAGTGGTGGAGTGCTTAAGGGGGAATGTAAGGTGAGATGAGGGGTATGGGGGATATGAAGGGAAGGTGGAGAGAGGAGAGAAGAGGAGAGGGGTTCAGCATGTATCTAGGAAGTGGGTGTAGGGGGATGGGGAAGTTAAGTGGCGACACTGCGTGCTGCGGATGAGGACAGGATTGGAGACGAGGATTGGGAGTTAGGAGGGGGAAGTCAAAATTGGTGTTGTGATGCTGGTGTGAATGGATGAGTGAGTTGGTGAAAAAGATGGATCCATGGCCCATGGCCTCGGTGGAGATATTTCAATATGTCGAGTTGGAGGACCAGTTCACAATCATCACCATCAGAAATGTTGATTAAGAACCCCAATGCAAGCCCCTGTATCGTATCAGCCTTACCCGCCCCCGGCCCCAGAAATAACGGCCTTGCGTTAGAGCTTGAGAGGATATCCTCGATCCACGCCCATCTTCAACGCCGTAACACAACCGCTCCCTGCTCTGCAAACCCTGACCCACCGCCTTCTTCACCACCGCCAACGGTACCAGCAGTTTGGTTCTCCCGCTGTCTGTCGTTCGGACCGCTCCCCGCTCATCCATCAATCCCAAACTCAGCTGAAAACCGCGATCTCCATGGTCACTGCAGCATGGGATTCTCAATTCCACTCTCACGAGCTCCCTGATCAATCAAAAAACCGCCGCAGCAGGAAAGTCCTGAACTCCTGAAAGCTGGTTTGGATCGTAAGGGAAAGTCGACAGCGACGACGGCAACGGGGAAGATCGAGATGGATCTGTGGGGTGGTGGGGTTAGATGCGGATGTGTGCGGCGAGTCTGGATTGGGGGATCGAGGGAGGGTGGGATTGAGGCGAGGAGGGTGGTGGATGGTGAAATGCGGGAGAGTGCAGAGCGCGGGATGGGAGAAGGAGGTGGGTGGGATGATGGTTGAAGATGACAGTGCAGGAAGTGCGGACTTCACAACCTCAATGCGGACACACTGGACCTCCAACGTCTCAGAGCGACTATCACTCCCCACTCATCCGAAGAACTCGTCATCCCAAACGATCTCCCACACCGTTACCACCCTCCCCGCTCATTCTCCTCATTGGAATCCCTGCAGAATCTCCATATCCCCGCTCTGGTTTACATTTGCTGAATATCAAACAAACGGCAAAGATATCGTAATGAATTCGGCATGCACAACGGTGATGGCGAATCATGACGCCATGCGGTATCTTGCAGCGCTGTGTCTGAAGAACTGGGAAATGTCGCTTTTGCGTTACGGAAATACGTGATGGAGGCGGTTTCGGGAAGATGGGAGGAGGAGACGGAGAAGGTTTGCAGATGAGGAAATCGTGAGGAAGAATGGGGAATTGGGGAGGTACTGGAGGGTGGGCGGGTGGATGGATGTGAAGGGGGAAGAAGTAGAAGATCGATAGGGTATAAAGATGCTCAGATTCCCCGTCGTTAAGAGTTCTTCAACCCCTCAGCAGACAATCGCAAGCATCTTCACAAAGAAACACCAGCAAATCACCTCAAGGTTTATCCTCCTAATTACTCTTTCTCACTCGTCGCTATTTTCTCTCCCATTCTCTAACTTTCTCTCCAGCTCCATCATCAATCACCATGGTTTACTACCAACTCGCGATCAACTCTACTGTCCAACTCAAGGGACCCGCTCCTACAGACAGTGTCATCGTGATCCAGTCCTCCTCCCTCGAAACCCACCCCTCTGCCAGCAGCGGCTTCGACAACACTCACATCAACCTTAAAAACGCGAACGGCGACATTTTGCTCACCATTGCTCCACGCTTCAGTCAGAACGCCATTGTCTTCAACTCCCGCACCGTCAACGGCAACTGGGGTCCCGAGGAGCGTGAGGTCTTGGAGGGCAAGTTTAAGACCGACACTCCGAGCATCGTCATCTACGAGCACCCGGATCGTTACCAGGTGTTCTTTGACTTTAATCCCGTCAAGTATTATGATAAGAGGATTCAGGGACCGACTGCGAGCGTTGAGTATGCGATCAACAAAGAAACTGAGTACGTATATCGTGTTATGTCCTTTGAAAAATGATTTTTTTTGGGAGCAGGAGTGCTAATGGAGAGTGATGTGGGATAGCACTTCGATCTTTTCGAACCCGCTGGGCATTAACACCTATAACTCCTTCGCCGAGTTCGTTGGGAAGAAATAAACCTATCTCAAGGCCCATGAACCGGCTTTGTGAAAACGGGCTGCGGTTTCAGGGGAAGAGAGCAAGCAGAACAAGGGGGAGGGATTGTGATGTGTGGTGATGAGAAGGATGACAATTGAACACGGTCTTTTGTAGTTCGCTGAATGAGAAATGATATGATGTTCTGCTATAAATTTCCACAGTTCCGAGACTGGAGAAGCCACAAGTGACGGGGCGACTTGTGTGGCGCAGAGCGGCTGGGTGATTGTACGTGAGCGGCTCTCCCTGAATTGAAACCACAGGTTGTGCCGGTGTCCGTTCTCAATCACCTAAGGACGATCGCCGCTCCTCCCAGCCTGCCTCCCGCTCAGAACCTCAACTCAGATCAAATCACAATCTAGACGGCATCATCTCTTCACCTTCTGCTCTTTCTCGGCCCTGTCCTTCTCTTTTTCTTCTCCACTTCTCCACTGTCTCGTCTTTCTCTCTATTTAGCACCGAACTTCACCACTTAGTCACTACAATCCCGGGCCACCAGCCAGTTTCGACTCCTATGATTGGACCAGTGATTTGGGGACCTACTTCCGCAGCACATATCATTGTTCTCATGTGTCTCAAGCTTTTTGAACCTTCAGGTGCTTGTTTCGATGACCGATACCCTCATTCAACCGGTGAATGAGTTTCCCGATAAATCGAAACTTCAACACTCCGAGATACTTTTCCAGAAGTTCACAGAAGTTGTTGCCGCTTTGGGAGTGTCAAAAGGGCCATTCCAGCAGTTACTTCATGGTATATTGGGGGGTTCCAACGCTTGTGTAGCGGATCGTCCCTGACAAGCTGAAGCCGATCCTTGCGTGCAAACTTGACAGCTTGAAGGAAGTAGCTCTGTTCCTCGAGATAGTTTATCAATCCACTCCCGAGTATACCTTCAAGCCGAATGAGCCTGATGCCATCGCGGACGTGATGACTGGTTGGGTATCTTGTTGTCCTGTCTTCGAGTTCATTGTGGCAAGGTGGCTGTAGATTATGGTCTTTCTAATCTTTTGAACCTGTGCAGGACTCGGAACTAACCTCCCCAAAGGATCACCATGCTAGATAATGTGCTGGAATCAGCCATCAAGTCCACACTTCATGTCACCTCCAAAAGCTCTTTCCAGCCAGCAGGTCGATGCTTCATCAACGGAATTCTAATTTATTCCAGTTCACATGTGGCTCAGAAGTCTTAACAAGACCTAATTTATGTATGGTACCAGGCTCTAAATACCTGGTTGATGCCTCGGACTCTGAACACGACTCAGAATTCGAGGCTTACGAGGTGCTAACACACACACCCAATACACATTTTCTTTGCAATTATATTTATTTTTTTAATCACTTCATCTCTTTTCTTCCCTGTGGAAATCTCTTGACCATCAGTAGAATCTCTTCATTAGTGGCCGTAATGTTCCAGCGGTGAGGTTCATGTCCACAAAACTGACCGTTCGGCTTACTAGCTTCCTTTTCACATCCGTGCAGGGGCATGGCGCCACTGTGTTGAAAGTCTTGGCCTGTGGAAGCGATTTTGTTGTCACGAAAATGAACTCGAGAAACTGGTTCCCTGCTCCGATATGGAGAAATGGCGCATCCAACACAATCCCGAGCTTATCATTAGTTACCTCACGACATTCAGGCCAATGTACTGATAAAAATAGGCGGTCTAGGTATGTATGGGTTCTTTTCCGATTGTTCATCTCGGTAAGTGGGGTTGTTAACCCCATTCTGATGTACTAGAGTACAACGATAGGTACCATGTGTTAATGGCAGATAATTGACTACCATTTAATGCAACTAAACAGAACAGCGCATGCCCGTCCCACGAGTCATAATTCGACGACACAAAACCCCGCTTTGAAAGATGTCTTGGCAACTTTGATTCGGTATGAAGCATCCGGATCATCGATTGTAGTAATATGTTATTCCAACGATACTAATAAAGTGAAGTTATCCAGAGTAACACTGAGAGTTTGGTCGAAGTTTACATGGACATTTGGGCGATTCTGGCTTGCATCAAATGGTACGATTTTTCTGATAGTTCTATGGTGAGTTGACTGTGCCGCAGTTCTACATACATACCTTCTCTGGTGAAAACGTTGATAAAACCCATCTCTACCCGCGCTTTTGTCCGGCATCCGCAAGTATACCAGTATCATGAATTTCTCGAATTCAACTGCTACCGATCAGCGCGATTCCACGGAATCGCCAAACTCTCAGTCGGCTTCTTCCAGTTTAACCGTGACTTCGCATTCGACGGATCCGACCACCGCTTACAACTATGGGACTTCAGCCTCCTATTCCCACAGGACGAGACTCACCGTGACAGGAAGCGGCAAACATGCTATATCAACCATTCCATCAACCACCGGTATCCCTCTTACAACTATTTTCACTCCTTCGCCGGAATGTACCCCGTCGCCCATGAGCTTTTGGGTGGATCTCGAGATGGCGGCCACGCACTACCTCCCAGACACAACAGTGTCTCATTGGAACGATTCTCTCGTTCCAAGTAGCGTACCCATATCACCGTTTGCGCTTGATGAATGGGCCAATGGTCAATACTCAAAGTCACTATTCAGGATCTACACTGCGTGCCGTCCATCATCGGTAATCGTGCCTCCCCAACAGCGTGTGCCTAAGGAATTGACTAATACAGAGGTCAGATTGAGGCAAATTCATTCAGTCCTGGATTTTACTGTCCATTCGGTTATACTGCGGTTTCTTCGGCGACTACGGTCATCTTTGCACCAACGGGTGATGTTAGGTACCCCGAGACTGAGGTAGTCTGTTGTTCATCGTGTGTCCCACATGTTCGAACCCCATTTTTTTGATTATTCTAACAATATTATTGACAAGAGGGCAAGAAATGAGTGTGTTTAGGAGGAGTGTCGGTACCACCTATACGATAATAAGTAGTTGCTATCAATACATGACCAACCCCACTCCCGTCAGCATTCAGGCCCGGCCAACAACAGTACTTCGGATCTATACGTGGAGTAAAGTCAATGCTAGTGACTATACAGCAAGCTACTTCTCCGGTTACACATACCCGGAACAGTCTTTGGCATCAGCGCTTATCACAGTGGGACGGAATTCGCAAACCAATCCGTTATATACCGCGTGGGAGCCACTCATCACGTTGCGCTACCGTCAAACCGATATTCCACCCGGTTTCACACCAAAAGGAGCTGCCCAAGCCGATCCAGAAAATGAGGTATCAGAATACATCACTACCACATCCCTCTCAAGCGCCCATAGGGAGCTGGTCATGGCCATGATCATCGCATTGAGTCTTGCATTCATCTTCGGGATCATATTAGTTTTTATGTCTTGGCTACGGAGTAGAAGCCGTAGCAGTTTACGTCGGCCCAGGGAAAAGTGGTGGTTTCTTGGACTCGGTGTGTATTTTCCGACAATGATCGGGATAATTGCGGGCACATTTTCCGTGATGTACGCCTCACGCAAAGAGTGGCAAGAAGAAACTATCCGCTATTTCGAATCCCCGAACTCCGTCCGACTCTGTGTGCAAGCCATGGCGTTCATCATGAGGACCTGTGCTGTTTTATTGGCCTGGGTAACAGTTGCAGGCATTGGCTGGCTCACACTCGTTTCCTCAAGCGGAATGGGAAGAGATGAATTGTTGTCAACATTAGACTTAGCAGCAACCGGTGGGAGTTATAGGTACGTATTTCTCATTCCCCCTCACGAGTATATCGGGTCACAGCTATCGACTGACTTATTTCGATCTGACAGTGTCGGAGTCCGAGCCATTTGGCATCATTTGAATGCGATATCAATCCGGCAAGCTATTTTAATTTCTCTTGGGCTAGTTTTTGCCTTAGCCTCAGATCTTGTGGGTGTTAGCATGGTTGCCTCTACTGGGCTTGGTGAATCCAATGTCGGAACCCTTCATAATCGAAGCGCTGTCCCTTTCATGATAGCCAATCGGACGGTTGTCCGTAACGAAGGACTTCCACTAATAGACCCCGGATCCCAACTCTCTTCCTTAACAGAGAAATATCCTATTATTCTCCGAAGAATGGAAGATAACAATATTGCATTTCTCCCGCTTTTGGACAATGATGTCCCAGATACATACATAGGTGTCGCACGCTTCGGAAACTTTACATCAAGGTGTCGGCCCGCAAGAATCATTGGAAGTATTAATGTCGATTTGGCACATACTACGACATCTATCACAGCAACTCTGTCCGACCCTCCCTTCGAAAAGTTGGACTCATTGGTGGAGCAAAGGTTCGGATTTTACACAAGCACTGGGGACAGTTGGTATAACTCGGGCATACCAGAACACAACCGAAAGCTGAGAAAATGGGACCATGAACGGAAAATTATGCGAAACTTCTTTGACCCGAGGTACGAAGAAGGCCGCACGGCCTTAGCGGCCTTCCGACTGGAACGACTTCATAAAGAAGAAACGATACCCAGCGATGCCAACGACCCTGAGCCAACCCGCGAATATTTTTTTGTGTTGGAAATGTCGGTGAATCGAACGACAGACTTTCCTTGGAGCGACGAATCGGATATGGCATGGGCATTTGATGTTGTTGCGGATCAATCATCGGGACACATACCGATCTACTGGGAAGATTCCGGCGGAAGCAATGGCGACGAAAGCCAATTTGTCTACACTGATAGAGTGTACAAAACAGGGGAGGATCTATTCTGGAAGACGCGAGTTTGTGAGGTTGAGCTTCCAAAAGAATGGGGGATTATCGAGGCGAAATCAATCGGCCGATCTTCAACACCGCTCACAGCACTCTGCTCTGGATCCCGGACAACGAACTCGAACTATCAAGACCTCTCTTGTCCAAATATAACCTACCACCTATCGGACTACACCACCGTTCCGTGGACTCCCGACGAGACCATTAACAAGTTACACACGGAGCCGGTGGCAATCACAGAGTTTAATTACTGGGAAAACATCTTGTCATACTTTACTTCACCTCGCATTGTCAACATTTTTGGATTTTCGTATCGTGGAACGCTTGAGACATGCCCCGATGTTTTAGAATATCCCAGACCAGGCTTTGCGCTGATGGATGGAACGAAGTTCTATAAGAGCCTGAACCCAACGCTTTATTATGCCTGTAATCACAGTGATTGGGCCTACAACGAAACTCAAAAAGCGTCCTATGTCGGATATGACGAAGGGGCTGTGTTCTGTTATACCTGTTCAGCGGCAAGACGAGCTAGTACACTACTATCATCCCACATGATCCGTGCCGCCAGACTGAACAATGACCGCGACTTTGAGGACGCCTTTGCCAACATTATGATGCATATTGTCGCTGGTACCTACGAGGCGACACTACCACGTATGAACGGCTTTGGTCCAGCAGTTTACACCTACCTTCGACCTGTCACGCTCATTATCGAACCCTTCTGGATATACCTCGCGGTAGCTTATACAACGTTCCTTATCATTGTCGCTTGGATAGTTCAGGCATGGATGAGATCGGTCCTTGGTGTGGATCGGACTGGGAGCTTGCTACAGAGCGCGGCGGTTATTCATAGAGGCCCTTTAAGTCCATTGCTGGATAAAAATCAAGTGCTCGGCGGTAGCGTGGTGACTGAGAAGGGATCAGAAGATGGTGAGGAAGAAAAAGAGAAGAAATTGAAACTGGGGGTAACAACTTCGGGACGGTATATGGTTGGTTACGTGGATGAGTTGAAACAACCGAGTCGACGCCTCCGGAAGAGTGGATTCTATGAAGTCATTGAGGACCTGGATTCTCCGAAACGGATAGGCTCGGATGTGAAGTTTCAATGAAAATCAAGACGGAGCTGATGGTGACTCAGGTATGGCCCTCTTCCCCACCTCGACGGAGGACTTCCTCTCAATGTTTATTTAGAACGTGCTTGGAAGGTGATTTCGCCCTGGTTTTGCACGACGCCATTATTTACACGTTGAGAGGAAGTCCTTCATACACTTTCGGAATACTCACTGGGTTATGAAGCTCAGGTTCTGTTTTGAAGTTTGTTGGATCGAAGATTGTGGAAGATTGTGGAGGATTGTGGAGATTTACGATGGACTGACGAAATGTTACGACGCTGTGGATCTTTACGTTAAATTTTCTTGTTTTGTGTCTCGGTCTGAAGATTGTGGATTAGGGATATGATGAAGCACACGAACCGACCCTCCAATCCCCAGTCAGTTGACCCTATACAATTATGCGGTTTTAGATAGTTGCTACTGCGGGAAACAACATACCCTCTTACACGAACGGTTATCTTGAAATTCGATTCCCTTCAGGGTGTAACATTTCATATCACTCGACTGGCTTTACAGCCCAGATTCACGTTGGATAATGTTTTGTCAGGAATCCATGTCTTGTGAGCACTTGCAAGGCAAACATGGCTATGTAAGATAGCTTAAAAGGGAAATGAGTTTGATTTCTTCTGTTTTCCTGTGATTTCGAAAAGTATTTGGACGTAGCAATAATTCCTTCATGTACTCGTTCATCTGAACACACTCGGCTTGCGTCAATGACGGTAAAGATGGCGCCTATCAGTCTATATATACTCCTTAAAGCCCAAAGAAACTGTGATCGAAGTGCATCAGGTTGCCAACAGAATGTCACCATCGTGCGGGTTTCATGTTGACGAGAACTCGTGTGATTTGCAAGCAATCGTGAACGTCATGTTCCCCAAATAAACCTACCGTCTCAAATCTATAAAGTTTCCCCGCTCCCATGTGCCTGACATCAGACCAATATTTCATCTAACCATCGTGTAAACTGTAGTTGACTCTTTCCGCCCAGACAACATGTCGTTGTGGTGTCGATATCGTACGGCCGTTACACCCTCACGCCATGGTCCACACCCATGTCAAATAGCCACGAACTCGGAACACCAGAACCAGCATGGGGAAACCCCGCGTTGCACTACGGGAGCGCAATGTAACTCCCCCACATGTTAAATCCTGACATCTGAGGCCAAGACGAAATGGGTTACATCTCCGAGATGGTGTTATTGTTCCGGCGCGGGGCGGAAAATCTTCATGTTCCTGGGTTAGGTCTGTATGTATATACGGATACTTATTGATATCGTACGTGGTGGGCGAGGCCATGAGATCATGAGAGGGGTTAACGTTGGAGATGATGGTCATGATGCCATGGAAGATGGGCCACGAGGCCGGATGAATGCATGGTGAGCGAAGATATCACGGATGGTGGAGATCGATGCAGGAACGCCTGGTGGAAAGTTTCTCCGAATCCGAGATAGATACATGGGGGTGTTTATCAGGGCTGGATTCGGTGGTGACGGGATTGGGAGATTCATGGAAAACATATTTTGCCAATCAATGCCGTATTTACCACAATGATCGTTACCAAATTATTGTTATAAGTAAAATTATGGCCCTGGAGTCGAGACTATATACCATGTTCTATGCCCACACCGCATGTAGCATCTCGCCGGAACCGATGAGTCGAGAAGCATTCTTCTGGACCGAACCAGGAGTTGAAGATTCCCGGCATTGGCTACCTTGGCCTACAGTACCTTGACTGACAACTGGCGTGATATGTCGGAAAATCTTTGCCGATCATTCTTCAAAAACATACTTTAAAGCTCCGGAAATACATGCCGTTGTAGGCTCTTGATGAGCAGAACACTGATTCCGTGATTTCCGAATACACCGCCTTGAAGACGAGATAAACCAAAACCGCTGAGGAACACCATTCGGATCCGATCAACGCCGTTCGCTTTCCACTGATGATCTCGAACCGTCAAAATCCAGCCATTCAGACGGGCCACGATTCCAACATCCGCTTAGTCACGGTTGTCCATTACCCAAAGCATACAGCATTCTCGGAAACTCCGAAGCACGTCTAACCCCGCACAGTCTAGCGGTCCTACCCACTTCCACCACCATCTATCGCTATCCCGCAGTCCGCTTCCCCACCATCTCAGTTTTGCCACGCCGCGTCGGGGGGCGGATCCCCCACAACTCCAACACTATGTAGACCTTTTGACGGCACACCCCAGAACCACGATCATCCTCCCGCGACCAAAAAGGCGACCCACATTCATCGTTTAAAAAGGTGTTTAGTGGGACGCTAGTGTCTGCTAATTCACTGTTGGAGAGACAACCGACGTTGTTGGGAACGAGCTTTCGGATGAGGAAAAAAGTTTTGACGAATGGAGGGATGAAGAGATGGGGGATATTCGGGGGGAGATTCGTGAGGGCCAGAGATACGGTATCTCCCTTCTTTTGTTTCGCAGGGTTCAGAAAAAAGAGGGGTGCCGATACAATTGATAATCAAGCATCTGGGAAACAAAATCATATTATTTCTCAGGCTTCCACATCCGATCCTCGTCCAAACGCACGCTGCACGGCGATATGAACTCTGACGTCTCCATCTGCACAACACACCCTCTTTGTCCCTCCGCTCCCATCCAGACCGACATCCGAAGGAAGGAACGAAGCAACCGTTATTGTGACACAGCCGGTTACATGGTTAAATTGTGCGGTGCCACAAGTCCGCAGAGACAAGCAACTCGCGAAAGCACACGAGCTGCACCGACATGGGCTTTTGCAGGAAAAACCTATAGGTTCCACATCATCATCTGCCCTGAATCTTTGTCCACCGGACGAGTGCATGTTGTTCTACAACTTCCACTGGTACCAGTAGAGTACGATACGTTCACAACGTGCGTATATACGAGCTTTTACATGTTGTGGACTGTTATTGACGCCTTACTATATACTACTCACGCGCACAATTGTCTGTGGCAAACAAACTAAAACCCACCCATCTTAATAGACACCCCTATAGCCACAAAATCAAGTGCCACACACTTCCCCCTCCCGCCTTCTGTCTTCCGCCTCCGAACTCGGGCTCTCATCGTTAAGCATGCATATCGAGGGCTGATCACTGAGCTTAACGCCTTCACACAAGCCGCCTCGGTACTGCAGGCGTGATGCGATGGCGTATTGTGGAACAAATATATCGAAGCTTGGGTCACGATGATCACGACGATGCTGATGATGATGCTAACGATGATAAACATGGTGGTGGCTCTGAAACCACTCGATCAGACTCGGATATTTCGAGACCAGGTGTGTTTGAACGGAGAAACGCGGCGGCGAAGGGCGGATGCCATGGCATTCTGGATAAAGAGAGAGAAGGGATAGGGGGATAGGGATGGATCATGGATGGCAAATGGCGGAGTACGGTGAGGGGCGCAGATGGCCGCAGACAATCTTGAATTTTTGAAACCTCATGTCCAATCATCATTATCAGCTCAAACTTCAAAGACATGTAGAGTACGAAGTGGTGGCGAGATGAAAGAGATCACGATGATTGCATGCTGATACTCCATAATTCTAAATCAAATGATGATGCCGGCTTACTAGAGCTGATCCGACGACACCCAGCGAGCGAATCTGTCACACACTGCACCCAGCCATGGTACTTTACAGGAGCGACTCGATGGGCTGAAAACCAATCTACAGATTCCCGTCGTTACAGCCGCCCTATTCCATGTACCAGAATCTCCTGTTTACTGGTCAACGACAGCCAGGGGTAACATTACTCCTCACTTACATCTACACGAAAGCTTATTTCCAATGTCCTTTCATGTCTTTCATACACGCCGTTCGTATTCAATTCGCCATCACCTGCGTGCGCCCCGGTAGCATACACAACAAACGTTACAAGACAACCAGCCCGTCCGTCCCATCAATCATGATCATCAATTACAAAAACACAAACCAGCAGCAGCAGCAGCAACAGAAAAGTAACACGCAGCGCAAATCGGATGGTATCACATATTTACAACGTACAAAACCCAGGAGAACCCTACAGAAAAACACAAAGTTGACAGTCATGTAGCCAGCCGGGTAAGGCATCAACGATGATTACACGTCATCGTCGGAGAAAGAAAAAAATCGCGGGAAACGAAGAAAAAGAAATTATATAATACTCTTAGTGAGAGACATCAATCGGCACGAGCACATCCATAGACTCGAGCGGCTTGGAGAGCCACTCAATCTTCTCGCCGTTGACCATGGTGCCGTTGGATCCAATAGTCAAAGGAGTTCCAGCGGTGAGGGCCCCAATCATCACATTGAGGTCTGAAATGTTGGCACGGAAGTCGTAGAGGTTGTTGCCGGGGGTGAGGACGAGGTTGGGGAGATAACCAATACCGGCATGTTTGCCGGAAACACCGATCTTGAGACCAACGTTGCCCTGGAGGTTTGTTAGCTAGGGATATTACCGGGGGGGTGAATTCGGAAGGTAACGTACCATCTCGATGGTGAAAACGGTGGGATTAGGAATCAAGACCTTGCCTCCCATGTTGGAGCCATCGGCCTGCTTGGAAAGGATATCGTACGCCTTGATAACCATGCCCTCGAGCTTGTTGAGACCTGTAGCGGAATGGTCAGTGTGAATGGTCTCGGATACAGTGATGATTCAACAAGTCTCACCCTTGAGCTCAATATCCTCGTTGTAGTTGATCATGGTGTTGATCTTGCCCAACCAGAGCTTGGAGCGGCCGCTAAGTTTGAAGTTGATGGTGGAGTTGTCCATGAGACCCTTGACGAACTGATCCATAGCATCCATGTCGTCGATGGTGACAGGGTAGTCCTCCTGAACAACGGGAACATCGCCCTTGCCATGAACCTCACCAACTGGGACCTTCAAGAACGGCTTTTTCTTGGAGTCAATGTACAAGCTGGCGGTCATGGGCTCGATGCGGGCCTTGGATCCAATGCCGTAGCCGGTGTGAATGCTCGAATCCATGGAAAGCTTATAGCTATCAGGTGTAGCTTGACGGATCTCGAGGCCGTGGATGGTGAGGTCGGCTTCATTGACCTTGTCCTGGGCAATCTTGGGGATGATGGCGAAGATGCTGTCTAGCAGTTAGTAAACTCGTCCCCTTCACGAACATTTTTCTTTCTCTCTGGGCCAGGGGGGAGGGGGGACGAACAGGATGACGGCGGCAATGCCGATGGCGATAATGACAAAGATGAGCCATGCCCACCAAAACTTCTTGCAACATGCACCCATTCTTGCGCGCTTTGACCGCCGGGGTGCTGCTCCCGCGGTCTCGATGGTGTGTTCGGTTGGTTTGTCCATGCTGGTCTTCGACATATTATGGGGTCGGGTAGGAGGAGGAGGAGGGTGTAGCGGTGTACGGGGCCTGCGTACGAAGAGCGGCGAAGGGTCACTGGATATACCTCGAAAAGTCGAACGAACGGCGGATCGGTACAGCAACTCAGTCGCGATCACAAAAATGGTGGACTCTCAGGGTGTGAACGACCTTAAGTATGAATCCGTTCCCCACCCATCCCCCCATTGCAAATTGGCCGGTCCCAGAAGTTGCGGGATAGTCGCGGGGACAGCCAAGCTGGCCAAGCACTTCCCCGGATAAAGCTAGCTTTTACACGAGGGGGGCAACGAGCCTTGCGTGTGGAAATATCTACTACATGGATCAGGGCAGAGCGGAGACTCCGGAGCTTGGAAAATGCGTGAGGGATGCTGTAGCGAGTGCTCCAATCAACCCATCCGCCATCACATGGGGTGTGGCCCATCTCATTCCTGCCCTTCGCTTCCAATCCCATTCTGGCGAAGTCACCGCCTTCAGACACGAGAGACTGGCCACTTTGATCATCTTGGCGGTGTACAATTTGCTTGTTTGACACACTTTCCCGTGCTGGAGAAGAACAAGCTATGTGTTTTTTGCTGGGAGTGGGGGGGGGTGCGCCCGTGATCAGCCTGGTCTGGAGTCGTCTGTTCTGCGGATGCTGACAGGCATCCGATTATTTCGGTAGACCAACATGAGTACTGTGGCGTAGGAGTAGTCTTCCGCCTAATATCGATAATCCACAGCAACATGGAGAGACAACATCATTCCCACAAAAGATGACAAAATCCATCGGCGGCCGGAGCCCCTTGATTGGGAATCCAGAGAGCCAAGTATCATGTAGACGATATTGATGATTGCTGGTGAGGGTTTTCTGTGCTGTTGTGCTGCTCGGCATGGTCATGCGCCAAACGATGGGCGGTGGACAGGAGTAGATTTAGGACCTCGCGAAGTTGACGAGCATGTGGAGCTGCAGATCAACTGAAATCGTGGAGGACAGTTTCTTGTCGCAGGAGGTGAGCTCAAATGCCGACTTTCAAGGCGGGGAAACGACGTGAGATCGACTGCGGCATCAGATAGAGTGCGGAGTCGGGACCGAAACGTGCGCAAGAGCGTGATGTTGGGGGTGAGGAGGGGGTTTGAATTGTGTGACGAGGACATGTGGAGGAGCAGAATGTGGAGGAGATCGTTCGTAATCTGGGGGGCAGCTCTGGGCATTCAGCACGTGCGGCTCTGCCACTTCCCTGTGCATTTCCGCAGGGTGACCTCCACACCGACAACCTCGACCCTGACTACCTCGAACCCCCCGCAGCCGCTAGACTGCCGTTCCAGAGACACGATTTCCGCCAACCAGTCCTTGTTCTCGACCTTGTACTGCGTTTCAAGAGCCTGTCAACCCCACAGACCCCACGCTCCCCTCAATTCCCCACCCTCACACCCGTCCTCCGCAGTGATGTCAAAGGCCCAGCAATCACACCTCCATCCTAACCGCCTTTCACGCCCTCGAACCGCAATCAATCACAGTCCACCTTCACGGGCACAGGCACAGCAAAAACTTCCCGGCCGTACCTGCATGTTCTCATTCACACATTACATACTCCACGATCACGTTGAGGGCTTGGCCATACAACTCTAGCCGTAGTGACGACCTGTGCCTGTTTCGAGATCCCCCTCTCGCTTAATTATATTCGCCGACACATGCGTGTTGTTGCAGTCGAGATCCCCTCCCCCTGGCCTGTTTGTGCTTGATAAACCGGAGGCTCTCCTTGTGCGTTGTCGTCGTTGTGAAAATCAACATGTTGATACCGTATCAATGTCTGCGTGGGCATGTGGGGTGGATGGTTTGTCTTGTCCCCGCATTTATTCTCTATCTTTGGAGTTGTTAGAGGTATTGTCGGTGGATGCTCCGAAGAACAGAAGGAACTGTTCTTGGAAGCAAAATTAACAAGATCACATTGTGAATAGCACAAATGACGCTTAAAATAAAATTCTTTCTCTTCCCAAACTTCTCCTCCGCTGGTTAGACAAAAAGACGACTACACGAGACTCCCAATCGCTCGCATTCACGTTCTACAAACGCATGACGAGTGTTCAGTCTCGAGTTATCGGGATTTCTGAGTAATCATCATCTCACCCCCACACCCAAATTTCCAACCCACAATCTCGACACTCCCCACAGAATCACTTACCGATACATCCCAACAACTATGATGATAATAATTCTCCTCCATCATCCGCTGCTCCTCCGTTCGATAGGACAGACTTACAGGAATTATATATCGAGTACGCGTGCATGAAGAATCAACTTCCATAACGCCATCAGATCAGCTCAGATAATTGTACAGTAGAGTACTATCTACCACTCGTCTTCTTTCCCTATAGATATAAATAAACAAGGCCTGTGAAGCAGCTGCTACGCTTGATATTAACCTAGCATGAGTGAGTAAGTGAGGATCCCTTGCCTCACAGATGTTCCCCCAAGTTGCGAGGTATTGGTAAGTCTAGGTTGGCGAGACATACATGTTGGTGGGATTCAAGCAGGGTGGTGTAGGGGTGGGAGTGAGATGCCATATGAAACTCCACTACATCCATAATTCATAAATCGCCCACTCGGAAACGGAGTCAACAACCAACTCCCTGAACGGTAGCCTACGAGCACAACCTTCGGTCTGGGGAATAGCGCTTGGGAACGACTGAATTACAGTAGCTACCCGTAGTTATTACTATTTCCGGAGCTCGGTCGGACGCTGGATGCTTTTTTTCTTCCTCTAAATTCTGAAATCCACGACCTGTATTAGTAATCCTCCTGAGTGACACTCTCACACGTGCTCAACAAGACCGATAGCCACGGTACGGCAATCAGATGATTTGTTGTAGACCCAGTCTACCATGATACCAACCATCATTTCAATTACAGACATGTTTTTGACAGGTGGCATTCATCTTTACGTCAAATATCCATGTTAGTCAGAAGCTGATGATGGCCCAGAGTAAGGTTTCTTTCGGCACTGTAAGAGTAGTGTGCATGCATAGCGGGGTATTATATTTGATTTCTTACTACTTCGATGGTCGAGACAAGCTATCAGTGATTTCCTATGATGGACCTCCGGCAGGGTAATACCCTCACCCCCTTCCCCTCCTTTCCCGACATCCTGTCCCCACGTGGCTACCACTTTCCCACTCACCTCATTGTCCTTCACAAATTCAACCAATGAGTCTCTGGAGGTACATTTTCCCCCACAACCATCCCCCAACCAGAAAAAGCTAACCATCCCTAGCTACTACAAGTCCCTGGCCCCACGTACACGCCTCTACATCGGCGGCGGCATCATCATCTACTCCCTCCTCGGCATCGCTGTCTCCAACAAGCTCGAAAAGAAGCTCGATCTCGTTCCTACGGAAGAAGATAAAGCGAAGCTCGACGCTTTGGTGCCGCATATTCGGGCTGTGGAGCGTGACGACCCGACGTCGCCCAAGTCTGTCTAGGTGTACTCGTAATTCTAATACCGATACCGATATCGGTATCTGCTCCGATTCTCGTTCCAATACCCGCTCCAATACGTTTCATCAGCTACATCGCATCCTCGATTGCCTCATAATTCGTACTTCATTCCTCGGGATCTTTTAGTGTCCGCCCATACTCACCCCACCATATCTCGGCCACCTTCCGACTCAGAGCTTTTCCTATTTTCCGCCCGGTTACGAGGCCCGGGTCGACTCGCGATACCAGCAACGCCTCTCTTTCGTCTCTCGTCGCGCAAGCTCGGTATGCGGTTATTAGTGCTGCGGGAGTAGGGAAGACGCGTTGGATCGCGATCGCCTTCTCGATACCGAGTCCGCGGGTGCAGAGGAGGAGCTTGAGAAACATGTCGCGGAGAGTTTGGGACCCGGATTTTTGAATGAGGGCTGAGAAGGTAGGGTAGGTTGGGTGGAAGGACTTTTCGGGGTGGATAGCTGCGAGGTGGGATATGAGGCTGGGGTAGGTGCGGGAGTCGATGAGATGCGGGGGTGTGATGTAGAGATCTTTGTTCTAATGGTGGGAAAAGCATTGTCAGCATATTTCAGCGTTGGGGGTAATGGTACGATATCACTTTGTTGAAGGGATTAACAATTGGGACATACCAAATACTCCTGCTTTAACCTCTCTGTCATCAACACGAGATATCGAATGGTATCATCCAGTTTCATCGTTCTCTTCACAAAGAACCCATCACACACCATGGTCCCCGCAATAGCCGAATGCATGGCATCAACCATCGTCTGATCCGCCTCGTTCAGCCTCGCATCCTCCACAATATAAATTACATTTTTGATCTGCGACTTCTGCAGCCGAAACTTCTGCTCATGGTACCGCCCGTCTTTGATGGATCCAACCAAATCATCAGCTCGTTTCCGCTCGATGATATAGTCGATTACTAATTCTCGTTGAAGCCCGGAACGTTCTTTGGCGACCCAGAGGACATCGCCTATTTGGAGTGCGCGGGTCTGCGGACGCACACCTCGGTCGTCGAGATTGTTTTGGAGGTAGTCGCGATCGTGGCGACTCCGGACCTCACGGTTGTCGAGGATAAGTTCAATGTCAAAGGTTCCGGCTTGAAGGCATTCTGGGGTGAAGGGAGGAAATGTTCCATCGAGGCCGGGAATGGTGGATGATTCGCGGGAATTAATTTTGTTATTGTTGTTGAAAAGAGTTGGAGTTGGAGTGGAGCCTGCTGGTTGTGGAGGATCAACGAGCATCCGTCCAAGACTGCCTGATGGCGCTGAAGTGGTCCGGGCGAGTGATGTGAATGTTCTCGGAGCAAAATTAGGAGCTGCCATGGGTCTCCCGGCAGCCCGTTGCGTGGTCGTCATCGATGGTCTTGCAGTGAACCCCGCCGCATTACCAAAAGTATTATTATCGCCTGCATTATTGGCTATTAACTGTGCCTGAGGCCTCCCAGTTGCTTGATATTCCGAAGAAACACTAGCGTATCTCTGTCTCATTGCTGCTCTTTGGGCTCTCTGCCTTTCAAGGGTTGATCTCTCGTCATCGGAGTCGGAATCAGCTTGAATCTCTCCAAATGCTGTCCCCATATTGTGAACCTCGTCCCTCCTCGATCTGGATCGGCTGGGGTTTAATGAAGAGGCTCTACGCCTTCGTGGTGGCGATGGAGGAAGCTCTTGCTCAAGTTCGTCTTCCAATGACATTATGTCCGAGCGAGGCGGCATTTTCCTCTTCTCAGCACGGCGTTGGGGTGGCGGAGGTGGTGGAGGTGACGGTGGTTGAAATGCAGGTATTGTAGTTGGTTCTCCACCAATTGCTCCTGTTTCGTCTTGATCTTGACCAGCGCCAATTGGCACTCCGTTCTCAGCCAACATAATCTTCTCCCAAAGCTCAAGCCCAGCATCAGATATTTCGTACTTTTTGGGATGCCCCGACTCTATCACTAAGCCCTCTTCCTTAAGCTTCTTCATCCCCGCCCAAGCCGTGTAATAACCACTCGCATGGGTCGGTGCTTCAAAGCTGGTCCGCGAGTATGGAGCTGCCCGCATTTGGAGTTGGTCCTTCGTCAGCCGCTCACGAAGGCTGTATGAGTCATATAGGGCCCGGAGCAGAGCGTAAGATCCGGTGCCCTGGCCAGGGACATAGGGCTTTTTTGGGCGGGCTCGTCGTGCCATGTTGATGGGCTCAGTGGATCCGAAGTCGATGGGGCGTTGATCTGTCATCGGTCAAAACTTTACTCTCACAGCTTGAGCCCCCCTGAGAATTATGTAGTATTCTAACTCACTTGCAAGTGACTGTAGTGATCTTATGGGCCTGCTCGGCTTCGGGATCCCCATGCCCACACAATACTTATCGTATTCTGAGGCGAGTCGCTTCGCAGTGACATCCTTAATGCCTTTGAGAACAACAGCTTCATACGGGTGGTTGAACTTTAGAGGGTACGCCTTCATGGATTCATATGCACGCTTGTACCTGGGAGACAGCATTCGTTAGCAAGCAATGGGCACTCAGGGAATGGATGACAAACGTGCTGGCTGATCGAACATTGTTCTCGCGGGCCTCCTGCCACCAATCGTAAAGGAACCCTGCTAGTATTGCATTGGGACAGGTAGATATGCCATCCCCGGGGTCTGTCCGGGACATAGGATCGGGCGGTGGCGGAGGGTGAGGATGCTTCGTTGGTTTGAGAAACGCGTTCTGGTCGCGGTCATGCGGAGGAGACGCGTAAATCACGTGACTAATCATTGGAGCCTGGTCACCGTTGCCCATGCCTGTTCGAATCATCACCGGTGAAGGAATGACCTCAAGGTTCCATCCTCTGGGGCCTTTTCCCACTTTCATCGCCTTCCTCATTGCCGCCATCCTGACCATCGGTTTTCGCATCTAAATCAAACGCTAGACACCTCCTGAAGCTCTCTCTGCTCGTCACATCGACCAACCGGCGGATCTTGCACAGCCGCTCCGATAGCTCCGAGTCTGCTAGAACGACGGTCTATTGAATCATATGGATCATGGAGCAATCTTATTCCTGCGGAAGGTCCAATGTACTAATGACAAAGTGGAGGGGCCGCTGATAGCGCTGTTGATGGTCAGAGAATCCCATCTTCGAAATGGTCTCTACGGTTCTTAGCACAGCTGGTCTCTGAGTTCACAACCGCCCCAGCATTGCACCACGGCCCAGACATTTTCACTCCCACGAACTGGAGTTGGACAGGACAGTGAAACCGCTCATATTTGATTTAATACTGTCGGATCTTGGAGTGAACTCGGTTGACACAGTGCGTGAAGTAAAGAGCCACCAATCCGGACAGCCATGCAAATTCACCAATTACAGTCGCCACGCTGCGCAAACCGATGGACCTCACGTATACAGGATTGATTACCTACGCGCGAAAGATTTTTGTTCTCATTCCGCGCAGAACACAAGGTATGGTGAACATGGCAGGTGGTGTTGTAGCTGGTTCATGGACGCATTTATTTCGAAGCGTATTAAACTCGACAGAGCTCATATTCTCTCTCTCAATACTATCTCCCTAACGACAACTTTTGCCCATCTTCGATGTGTATTGGGCGGCACGAATCACGTTGGATAAACACAAATTACTAAGTATTACATAAAGGGCTGAGTAAAGTAATCTGTATGTTATATTTGCGAGTTATTATGCTGTGACTGACCTGAATTAATAAGGGACATCCGGAACTGCGGCATGAATTGAGATGAGCAACCCCAAAGAACGCCGTTTCGCCCACAGGCTCCACGTTCGCAAAATCAAAGTTCAGAATCTGCACCTGCTGACGCCACCTCGCCCACTCGGACTTGTGCAGTGCGTCTGGGATCATCAGGGCCGATATTTACCCCGACCTATTAAATCGGGCTTCGCCACAAAGCGAAATATGAGAAACCACATTTTGATATTTCGTCGAGGCCCGGTTTATGCAACAACTGCACGTTGAACAACCGAAAGGCGCTTTGGAAAAACATCAGTGCGCAACCGTTTTTCCAGAACTTCCGCCAACTACCAACAATCTCTATGAGCGCATTCTATGGATTCAAGTTTTATATTTGGGTTATGCAAACAATCACGATTGCGAGGACGATCACGAAAATGAACCGCAGACAAACCCGAGCACTCGGAACAGGTGATGAGGGTTACAACAGAACCTCTTTGGGGTGGTGGACAACAACATAACTAAACCTCACGATCTTCTAACGGGCATGAGAAACCAGATTCCAGATTCGACTGATGAAATCGGCCCTTTGTTGTCGGCAAAGGGTTGGTTCGCTTTGAACAGCGGTAATATCAACACCGCCAGCACATTTGCTTTGAGTTGAACAATGACCATCAAAAAGTCACCAGCTGTCGCTGTGCCTCCGAGTCATGGTTGGACAGCAGGTGTGGCACACGCCCAGGCTGAAATTGAAAGGTGCACACATGATGGAATATCAATCTTCACATCCATGGATTGCTTCAACTTGTCTGCTCTATCATCCTGTCGGCAAGGAATGGAGTCAGAAGATTTTTTGGCAGAGACTGGTGAGGGGTTGTGCTTACTGTACACACACAACGGGAGAGAAATCGACGTCATGGCAGTAACACTACCAGTGAGGTATTCTCTCAGTTACGGTGCCTGCAGGATTACGAAACAATGTAATGCAAATCACTCGACTTTAACCGGAAATCTGCGATATTCCCAGCGCAGTACTTCTTGCGATGATTACTGATTTCTGGACGATTGTTCAAGTTGTGTCTAAACGTCCGGTTGGTGTCACATCACCAATAACTACTGGATGTACAACCATGGATGTTATTCTGGTGGTCTCGAGTCCACGCCGGTTACGGGAATTTCGACACCCTTGGATGGGCGCATGCATAAAATCAACAGCGCGCGTATCGAAGCGGGGTAAACTTTGATCCTAGAACCAAATGGTTTCTATTGACTGGAGCTCTTGGATGAGTGAGCTACGGCAAATAGGTGTTTCCCCTCAGGCCCAATCATTGTTCTGGAACTGACGTGGAATGTTAGTTACGCCCTAAGATGAAAGAAGAAAACGCGATGAGTTGTGCTATCAAGACGCTTATTCGTGATACGATATCGCCATTAGCTCAGACAAAGAGCCGATGAGAGGTTTACAGAGCTGCCTGGTGGCTGACATGGTGGGGGTTCAACGCACTTTATCCCAAGTCGGAGCATCTTTACACAATGCTATAATGATCCACACCCGCTGGACTCCGATCAGGCTCGGCGGTTGCATGGCGTTGGGGGTCGGATCGGCCTTGGGTATCCTCTTCAAGGGACATTTTGTTCTCTCTACGAGGTTGCGATACATCTCCAATTACAGCTTCGAATCGGTGTCTGACGAAACAGTATCAGTTGTGAAGAGTTCCCACGTTGGCGCGGGGATCGCCTGTGGGATCCCGGAAGAAGTCGTCACTTGGCTGGTGGGAGATCATTGACCCTGTTTTGACCAATCAGACCCATGCCCGACATGACGAACCACTAGGTAACTGCGCCTCTGCCACACCTCTCCCGCCTCCTTCTTCACCTCCTGCTCCGACATCGTTGGCAGTCGCCAGCACTGCCTCTTCCAAGCCCGGTCCTTCTTCTCAGCGCTCGCGACTGTCCAAGTGCCAGCCTTTCCGAATCTTTCTTGCCCTCTTCTCAGCTCCTTCTCAGCTTCATGCGCAGAGTACAATAACGGTACATCTGAAGTTTCGGTAGCTGTCCGGTGTTGCGGAACTGTCATTTGGTGCTCGCTTTTCCAGTCCGGCATTCGCTTCTTTTCCTATAGCCGGTTTTGACGCAGATCGTACATAAATTGCTGCGCACCTCCTCGCCCTTTCAGCTTTTCTCTCCTGACATCTCGCCACAACACCGCCATCGTCGCTTTTGTCCTGTCTCAAAGGGGAGAGACGTCCGTCTCTGAATCATAGTTTTCGCCCCTCCAGCTTCAAACATACATCTTTTTAATTAGGTCTTTTTCTCTCGTTTGGCGTTCATCTTTCCGCTTCATACATCAACGGCATATTGATCCATCGACATCCACACCCAACACTCAAACGCAATCATGACTTACGGCAACATGAAGCCCATAATCCACTACTACGACTCTTACAGCCCCTCTAACACCAGCTCCCCATCGACACGGACATTCGAAGACCAAGCAGAGTCTGTTTCCTCTAGATTTCACAACCAATCTTCCGGCGATTCAAGCATATACAACGACCGCTATGCCTCAACGTCAACGTACCAGTCGACAAAGTCTTCGGCAACCGACGTGGAATCTGAGTATGAAGCTGAGCCCTACAACAGCTATACCGACCCTTCGTATCTTCGAGAGCCTGCTGAAGAGCGGGCGGTCCCCGCAACTCCCAGCGAATTTGCTGAACTTTTCCCCACAACGAACCGCCTGATGATCAAGCACGATGAGTCAACATACGATGGTGACAGGAACTTGCGGGTCGATGCGAACGGGAAGCACGGATTCAGAGTCACCCTTTTCCACGCCCGTATTTACGACATGAGAGATCGCGAGGTTTCGATCCGCCGATATGGGCGTGATTGTGGGCGTGAGGTTGCACATGCAAAACGCCGCTTTGAGAAATCTTCTCAGCTGAGGCCGGCGTTGACGAAGGCACTCACCACTTCATTCCGCGGAAAGAGCGATCTGCCCTGGGGGCCGGTGCAAAGACAGGATAGCGGATATCATTCAGAAGGCGAGGAAGAGACGGAAGTTCAGGACGTCAAGGCCCCAAAGCACACCAACAGCATGAGTCTAGAGTTTTCGAACTATGCACATGTCGAACTCACACGACGCAACGCCACTGCGGTCAAGAAATACGACTTTGAGTACTGGGGAACTTCGTATACATGGAGACGTACCGTTGGAGCCAACGATTTTACCAGCTACTCGTTAACCAACAACAAATCGGGGAAAACCGTAGCCACGCTGACCCCTGATCCCGACGGTCAAGCTAATGACGGTTTTATTCGCCCTTATTCCCTCTACTTCAAAGACAGTAAAGAAGACCCTGTCACAGATTCCAGGTGTGACGTGTTTGAGTAAGTTTTAAATCGTCATTGTGGTAAAATATCGCCGGCTAACCTGTGTACCCCAGTGTCTTGGTGTCTACCGCTCTCATGACCCTCATTGATGATACCATTAAGCGTCGCTATCACATTAAGCGCACTGTTAGTATCAGTCTTGCGCCAGGCTCCAAAACGTTGCAAATGGAGTACGTTGGCCCCAGACGCTTCATGAACGAGATGTTTGGAAACCGCATCAACAACGCCGATGGGCGTCGCCCGTCGCTTGTTCGAAGTCTATCGACCAGCATGAAGTTGAAAAACCGTGACTTTACTCGTTGAAAGTCGGTTGAACCGAACCATGTATCACGACAGTAACATTGTGTGCTGTGGAGTTGGATTTCTCCATTTCTTTTGATTCATTTCTTCCTGACAAAGGCGGCGGCATCAGAATTTGACATTCGATCGCACCTCGGAATTGGCGGGTAGCTACATGATGGCAGAAGCACGCATGCGCCTCCAAGAGTGGTGCTACGTCTTCCACGTCGCCATTCCGCTCACTTTGTCATTTCTTGGGTATAACTTTGGTTTTTTTTTGACGAGGGATATTTATTGGTACAAGGGTGCATTTTGGATATGGATATATGTATTGGATCACTACCATGGCGTTTGTGTTTACCGGCTTTTATAGCCTTGGTCGAGCTGTGTTGCCTCTGGGTTGGTTGAGGCGGGTTCTGTGCTTTTGTATCCGTATACCTCACGGGTCAGTCTATTTTGGGTTTTTCTGTCTTCTCTTGGTTGTTATTGGCGCTTATCTCTTTTTCCTGTTGCATACGAACACAAGATGTTATAATGAGCAATCATGACCTACAGACAATTTCGTTAGGTTTGGGATTTAATGAGATGATATAATATTTGCGAAACCTCCATTTTAGCAGTCGGTTTCATGCAGTGTTATGTTTCCAGTTTCGCCTTCCTTCGATCTGACTCGACGCGAACCACAGCTTGGTCTACACTTCTGTGGCGGCCCGCCAGTGTCAACACTTCGTTGCACTTATCTGTGGGTTTCCGGTAGATAGATGATACACGTAGGAAATCGAAAGTACTGACCTGAGAATCCCAATTCACCACTTTGTTGCACCACTAATACCAAACCATTATTATCAGGGCAGCAAATAACGCGTGCCGTATCCTGATACCCAAGAGTCTGAGCCTGAGGCATCGTTCTTTCCCGTCACAGTGGATCCATGGATTCCGTTATGCAATCACATCTGGAAATCCTCTCCCCATACGGTACACATTTTTGTCCCATGTTCCCAACACCGTCACATCGTATGTAAGCGCCTGATGCGATCCGCAACAGTAAATAACCGATGCAGGTGGTGATGTTGCTGATACGGCAGCAAATTTACTGGTATCGGTCTTGGTATCCAATCCCGTAAGACGAATTGTGCGCGTTGTGAGAACAGTGCGCGGGTTTATCTGCGAACAAATGCCATGGAGGTAAATTTTGTACAAGACTCGAGTGGTCGACGAGGAGACGATGAAGGCGGATGTGATGGACTCGTTGGGGTGTGTTGATGCTGGTTTTGCCTCATGCGGGGTCAGGGAAATGCCTAACGGGCCTTGCAGTGGGGAATGTCAGGCTGTGGGGGGGTATGGGTGGGTGGATGTTGGAGTGCGGGGTGCAGGTGCAGTGCGAGGGTGGAAGCCTGAGAGATGTGCTGTCATGGGGTCGTCGCCTTAGCGGTTGGTGATGGCGGTTGAGATTGCAATGATTTCGTATGGGACTGTATCTACCGCTCATTCAACTTTTATGGCGAGTGGATGGTAAGAGCGGATCGATGCAATGGGGTTGTGCTGATTGGGGGTATGATGTGGGCCTCGTCTTAATATCATGCCCCGCCGAGACTTGAATTCTTGCAATGAAATGTTCCGAGGTGAATAGGGTAAAACGACAACGGCTCGATGGTCTTGAGAAACCTAGGAGATATCACCATGTAATACCAATATCTGGAAGCGTCAGCGGTGAATTCTCAATACTTGCTGTGACAACAGAATCATTTAACCCTCAGATCAACAATACCATTCTCTCTTTCATATATCAATAACTTGAATGCGGTTAAAGGTAAGATCTAGCTAGTAAATTTCGGCCTGCTCGGAGTGAGAAAAAAGACAACGGATGTGTGATTTTCATGTGTCAAGAGGAACTTTACACAGGCCTCAGCAATATACACCGAGTACGGGTGGACACTGATCTCCAGATCTGGGATTACTGCACGATATTTTGCATGACTAAATATCTATCCCCATATGGCCTCATATTTAAACCCCAGCCCCGCTATGTGAACGGATGTGTGACTGTCAGGTAGGTAGTGTCGGTGGGATGTGAGTGATCTGGCATGATTAACTTTACTGTATTTATGTCGAAGCGGTAGGCTCTACTACTACGCCAGCAAAACATGCGCACGATGCTGTGAGGGTGGATGACGCCCTCTTCAACAATTTAACCACGCCGTTCTCCCGGCCCGAGATCGGTATGCTATCACCCTTCAAATTCGCGTGCGTTTGTCCTGTCGGCTTGCTTTGGTTTGGCGCCTGGTATAGGCAGCGTTTGTGGTTTGCGCTTCAGAAAATGTAGAGGATAAGGAATAATTGATATCATAACCACAATCTTCATGTTTCGGCACTCAAAACCCCCAGTCTAGTACGGCTGCAAAGTGACTTACCACTACTAGCCTCTCCAGTTCGTTGGTAGTCCAAAGTTACACACAATTATCCGGTTTTCTAGTCCCGGAGGACATCCAAAGTCACGCACTTGGCGTTGATAGTCCCTCATTTTCTCAGAGTTCAAAAACAACAACAACCTAATGGCAAAAGGAGCCGCGATAAACAGATAAACAAACATGTAAATAAATCACAGCATACCATACCCAAAACACCCCCACCATCCAGGCGGAGCTCCATTTATACGGTTACGGTACTGGTAAGATGTGGAATGTAAATGCACCAGTCTGAGTCTGAGTGCTTTGCAAGGCTGATGTAGAGATATAGAGATATAAAGATGGAGATGGAGAGGGATGGATGTAAACACTGACGATAAGCACGCTGATGAAGCTGAACATGGTGATGACGACGCAAACCCAAAGCATCCCAAAAGTAACGCGATGCAGAAAGACAAAAAAACGATGAGACCGGGAAATGCGGGAGTGAAATAGATAAACGATAGGGACAAAAAACGATGATGAGGCTTAGCAAAAAAAGCGGAGCAAATAAATAATAACCAATAATAACCAATAACCAATAATCCGAGTCGGCGGGGAGGGGAGGGATAAGTAGACCAGACCAGACCATAACACACATACCAGACCAAAACTATACCAAACCATACATAGTAGACCGAAAAAACTGGAAAACAGCAACGGGGGAAACAATAAAATTAACAGTCAAATCCACGCTTGCACTGTGTACTTCAAAAAAATTAAAACAAAAAAAATTCCCAACTACAATCGTCACGACCAAGTTCTTCTCCACCCCCCTACTACCACGGCACCACCGCCACTGACCACCACAACCTTCTCCGCAGATCACCACCACAGCTTCCCCGCCTCCTATTCAAGCTCAACACTCTCACTTCTCCCCGCCACCCTCCTTTCACCCCTTCGAACGCGAAGCACCGAGTTTGTGCGCGCATGCTGGTGCTGGGACAACGGTGAGGGGGGCTTAAAACGTGAGATGGGGCGACGGCGGGGTGGTGGTGGTGGTGGTGGTGGCGTGGGTTGGGGATTGTCGGTATTATTGTCGGTTGGGGGAAGCTTTTTCTTCTCTGGTTCGCTTTCGAGTGACGACGGGATACAGGGTTCGAGGGCATAGTTGGGGGGTTGGTTCGAGGGGGTTGGGGTGCGCTGAGATTGAGATTGAGATTGATGATGTTGATTTTGGTGATGGAGTTTCTTCCGCTTCTTGTCGAGACGCCGTTGCTTTCGGCTGCGGATGTCAATGGAGGTGGTGGGAACGCTGGGGGCGGGGATTATATCGCCTTCTTCTTCTTCTCCTCCTTCTCTGAGGGGGTTTTGGGGGTGTTGTGGGGAGGGTTGGGGGTTTGAGTTGGGGGGAGAATGGGATTCTGTGGATTCTGGGTATGATGATGATGGTGATGATGATACTGGTACTGGTACTGCTGCTGGTTCACCGTGTTCTACCAACGCTAGAGGTATCCTCACCTCCGTCCCTTCTGCCGTTGTCTTTATAGTCGAAGTGACTACAGCTCCTCCTCCACCTTCTCCCACCACCCAGTTTCGGGACAAGAACATCGCACGTCGACGAAATCGTTCCCACCCCAGCCCGTTATACTTCGCCCCAATGTCGAGCCGCGCCCCGGAATGGAGCAGGAGAAGGATGAGTTTGATGAGGTTGGGTTCGAGACGGGCGGGGACCGTCGAGAGGTGGTCGAGGGTCTTGTGGAGGATTGTTTCCTGCGGAGGGAAGTGGGAGTTAGATGGAGTTTGACAAATATAACAGAAAAACATAGACAGCCGAATATGATGGGGATAAATAATATAAAAAAATATGAAAAAAAAAAAAACGAAAGAAACACACATAGGGCGGGCTCGGACTCAACGGCCAGCGTCGATGAACGGTCACAAAAGGCCGTAGAACGCATCTTTCACGCCCCCTCACGACCATTCACCCCACACAAGCTTCCGCATCCCCGTCGAATCCGACCCCGCCTCGTTCATATCAAACGGATAGAAAAACGTACACTCTTCATATCGACCTTGTTTATATCCGCCCCCGCGGCAATCAGCGCCATCACAATCTCCTGATTGTCAAACGCCCTTAACGCCGTCATCAGCGGCGTCATCCCATACATGGCCTGTCCATCCGGATCCGCGCCTTTCGAGAGGAGGTATCTCAGGTTTGGGAGGGTTGCGAGGTCGGCGGCGGAGGCATGGACAGCGGTACGTCCGTGGGTGTCGAAGGCGTTGATGTCTGCGCCTGCATCGATGAGGAGCGGGAGGATTGGGTGGGGGGTTGTACTAGTGCCATCATTGTGAGGTTTGTTGTTGTTTTCTGCTGCGGCTGCTGATGATGATGATGATGGAGGAGGAGGAGGAGGAGGAGGAGGAGGAGGAGGAGTTGTGAGCGCTGCACGGACGAGAACAGGGACACCACTGAATGATGTCGATGTCGCCGGGATGTTGAGAGAGAGGAGATACGACACGAGGGAGGTGTGGCGCCGGTCAACGGCTTCATAGAGGATTTGGGAGGCCCGGCTATTTCGCGTGGGGCTGGAGGTGAAGGGAGGACCGCATTCCAAGATGGCTTGCACGGTGAAGGGGTCGCCGAGAGCTATGGCGAGGCGGAGGGAGGTGGTGTACCATGATGATGCTGATGTATAATTTTCTCCAGCTCCTCCTTCCTCTTCTTCTTCATCATCTTCATCATCATCTTCTGAGAATGATGGTGATGATGAAGATAACGAGGAAGAAGAATACCGCTCAATAACCCCGCTATCAAAATTGACGTTCCGCCTTCCCAGCATCCGGATCACATCTGGCCGCTGATTCCGTATGGCCCAAAAGAGCAGCGGCTCATACTCTGAATGCTCATGATAGTGCTGTGATTTCGGCCGCACCGTCCCTTTCGCCGCCAAGTGCTCAAGATACGACAGCACCGTCCCGCAGATTCGTCGGTCCGCGAGCGCAAGGTGGAGCTGGTCTGCCGCCGGAAGGAAGTTTTGGATCAGGTACACTATTTCTGGTGGGAGCTTTGCGAAGGCGGAGGTGGAGGCCATGGTGGGGACTTTGGGATGGTGGGATAGAGGTGTGTTGCGAGCGCGAGAGACACACACACACACACACACGATGGGAGCGTTTGGACAGGGTGGCAGTGGGATGGGTGAGGTGGTGTATGGTAGGTTTGAGTGTTGGTTGGTGGTGAGGCGCAGTTGCCTGCTTGGATGTGCGTGTGAGGTGGGACAGTGGTGAGCTGTCGGGAGCTCTATCTTTGGTGGCTGAGATCAATGGTAATGCGCAGCATGAGGTTGATAGCGTCCACGATATGGTCAATGCGCGGGATTGGGTGCAAAAAAGGCAGCAAGGAGAGGTGCGGAATCCGGGGTGTGTGCGTCAAACTACTATCGTGGCGCCGTTCTTTGTTTATGGGCCCGGACGCTGTAAAAATTATATCTTGAGAGTACATGGGGACTGTCTCTAGGCATGAGCTTGGCCGGTTGCTGATGATACAATTTCCAGTGCTCGCCTTTAACTCCATGTTGGCGGTACTTCTTTGCAAGTGGGCAGTTTCAACCTCCAATTGGGAAACCTGAAGCAATCATAACAACGGTGATTGCGCTTGATATGGTTTGCTCGCTTTGGGATGAGGATTGCGCATAGAATGAAACACCATTGGTCTCTTTTACGCACGTATCGAAATGTTTATGAAGCTCATCGTCCCATCTTCAACGAAGAGTGACGTGGCATGAAAATTCCACTTGAAGGGATACTGGAAGCAATCAGGTCTCAGATTGGTGACGTGTATCTGGTGAATTCTACAAGTCTTCTATCCATCCACACAGAATCTTCCTGAATTGAATGATCAAACTAATTGTAACACTAATACTCAAACCCTTCTACCAGAGCAACGAAGCCAAACCGACTGAACAGCCTCCAACACAGCCTACCCAATCCCCCATCATCTCGCCATCGCCCCAAACAACCTACCCCATCCATTCACCACACTTCACCACACCCACGACGTAACCCACATCTTCTCCCACCCGCCCTCGACCCTCTCCCCCAACCCCTTGACCCACAACCCCAACCACCCCAGAATCCCCAACGCCACCATCAAAATCAACCTGGCATACAAACACCACCACCGCTCTATCCACGTTTCCTTCCGCCACTCCATGATACAATCCATTCCCAGCGGCGCCTGACAGCCGTAACATCGGCGCCCCTCGGAGGCTTTCTGCCATTGCTTACAGGAGAGGCAGCGCCAGTGGAGGTACTCGATGTGGGTGGGGCCATGGCGGGGACATGGGTGCATGGAGTAGGTGGATTGGTGCTGGCAGAGGGTGCAGCGGAGGGTGTAGCGGGTGGTGAATGGGGGAATGCGTGGGGTGACTGGGGCTGTGGAGGTGGATTTGGAGATGGTGTTGGGAGTGAGCGGTGACATGATTGTAGTTTATTGTATTAGATGATGATGATGATGACGATGATAGTGCAGTCTCGGCTCTGTGGAATATCAGACGATGGGATAGGAGAAAAGGCGGAAAGAGACGAACGGTGACTCGAGAAATCCACACGCGCTCAACTTCAAGTTGCTCTCCCGCAAGTCTCATCTCGCCGGCGTGCCTACTATGCTCCCGGTTCATCCAAGTTGATCCCTTCACCTCACTGACCCAGAACCACGGAAATTCCAATTGAATCCCATCTACTCACCTATCCCCATCCCAGCCCCCAGCCCCCAAACACACTCGCAACTAACCCCCTCCCCCCTCCCTCTACAACCCCAAACA
This sequence comes from Ascodesmis nigricans, assembly GCA_004786065.1. NCBI lineage: Eukaryota > Fungi > Ascomycota > Pezizomycetes > Pezizales > Ascodesmidaceae > Ascodesmis > Ascodesmis nigricans. The sequence continues at coordinate 658,491 of ML220115.1, forward strand.
GAACCCTCACCTTCACTTTGTCCTTCTCCCCTCTCCCACTCCTGTTCCCCCAGGCTTCGGAGAATAGATCATCGATATCTCGGCGGTATGATTTCAGCAGCACGAGGTCGGGGCGCATGTAAGGGCGGTAGTCGTAGCGGGACTCCATTTCCCCTTGGGGGTCGTCGTTGTCGTAGTCTTCGCCGCCCGTGTGGAAGTCTTCTTGATGCGTTCCTGCTGAGTTTGAGAGTGACCGCGGGGGAGCGGCGAAACCAGCAGGTTGTGGTGGTGGTGTGCTATGAGGTATCGTGGCTTCAGGTTCGGGCAATGCTGTGGGCCGTGAGTGTGTGGAGTTTGGGGGGTTCATTGGGATTGGTGTAGCGGTGGAGGTAGGAGGAGCGGGATTAGGGAGGGAAGTGAGGGAGATGCCTGGCTGGATTGTGGTTGATTATGATTATGATGATGATGATGTAAGAGGATGTGCTGGAACATGGATACTGGGTGAAAGTGGAGGTGGAATGCTGAGTGATGGCTTACGATTGCGAGAGTGTGATAAGATTCATAGGAGTCTGAATATGGGATATCACTCGAAGGGAAATGACTTCATGTCCCAGAGAAGCCAATGGCAATGGCAGGGTGGTGTATCGCAAACCCGAGTCTATGTTGGAGTCATTAGACCCAGTATAACCAGCAACACACACTGGAGCTTTCTCATCCACCAATATCCTCACCCTATTCACGTATTCATGTCTCCTCACCTTGACCCTCGAGTCCGCCACCCCCTCCACCCCCATCCTTCTCTTTGCTGCATATTCCTCTAAACCACCACAATCAATCTTTGTCACATTAATTCGTATCCCCTCCATACAGTCCGTTATTCCTCCGTCACCTCCCTTCCAGCACCTCCCCAGAATCCCTCACCTCACCTCAACTTACCTCCCATCATGCCATCATGCCATCATACACCCTTCACCAGTCCACAACCATAAAATACCCTGTTTCCAGCGTCGTGTCATGTATCGTACAGTACTGAGCATGGCACTGTACTCTGAAGGATATCGTGCAGGATATCGCATTCCCCATATCAATTTCCTCAGATTCTCGATATCCCCCCCAAGTATCTTCCCTCGAGTTCCAGCGCCACGATACCACGATACCAAGCCCTAGATAGAGTACATAAGATATCGTAAGATCGCGACATTGTGCCGCACTCGTGCGTTCCCGCAGTCTGCGGTCGATAAATAATCGCCTCGAGTCGGTGGGATGCACACGTTCGCATAACGAACGCGGTATGGTGGGATGCGATGCGATGCGATGGGGGACGGAGGGTTAATGCGCACGGGATATGGGGGGAGAGGAGAAGGAGGAGGAGGAGGAGGAGGAGGAGGAGGAGGGAGATAGAGGTGAGGTAGAGAGGTAGAGAGGTAGAGATGGGTCTGATTTTGATACTGTGACCTCGAGCCAGCATGTGCGTATGATCAAGCTCGTCCTCTGTGTTTCCAACACCACAGCCATGGATGGCCAAAAGTTACCGGTACGCCACACAACCCTCGAATCCACACGACCCTCCACCGGGCGCGTTCGATAGAAGCTTCTAGTGGCGTCAGATACAGTGTGGAAGGGTGACCAAATCTCCGGGTGGGTGGGATTATCTATGTATCTATGTATCTGGAAAACTCTCTATAGTACATTGGTATGGTACTCGTAGCTATCATAGCTAGGTATACCCAGCAGTGAGAGGGAGCCCAACAGCGAACAAGCGAGCCCATGCAGGCAGAGCATGGTACATACGGTAACCATGTGGGCGCCACGGTTGAAGACCCGGAGAGTGAAACACATTAGTTAATGTGGCCGACCCAGAGCCGCGTGCTGACCCGAGCTTTGGGGGAGCGGGAGGGAGTGACAGAATGCTGTGGGTACTGACTGTATCTACTCTATGTATGCCGTTGGTAGAGGACTCACTGGAGTGGAGTGTACAAGTAATTTACGGGATTAGGATGCAGGAAGGGCGGAGATGCTGACTGTGACGCTTGAGTACTTTGTAGTTATGCTGGTGTTGTTGTGGTTTCCCTCGTGACGCCCATGTGAGGGATGGGATTTCATCTGTG